>CM035410.1:190238844-190378844 GCA_020310875.1 Ceratopteris richardii | reverse complement strand
GGCTTGAAGAACCGGGAAAGAAATATGGGCTTACAGATGACTGGGGTGTAGTGAAAACTGTAGTTGAGGCGGTTGCTCACATGATCCAACGTAAAACACTCCTTTATGAATCGATGTCTCAACCATCTTCCAGTTTTCCTCCGATTCAGGCAACTAGGGATACACATATAGATTCAAAAGTTGAGCCTACAACATCCACATCTAGAGTACCAACCGAGTTACAATTTGAGATTTTGTTTAACAAGTTGGACAATATGATGCATATGCACGAGAATATGTCTAAAGAGGTAGCGGCTTTGCAGAATGTGGTGTATGCTTTAAACCTTCAAGATAAACCTGCAATGCAAGCTCATCCGACTATTTATCCTCAACCAGTAAATGCTCCAAATCCACCATTAGTAGCTCCGAATCATCCACTAGTACCTCCTAATCCACCTTTTATACCTCCTAATCCTCCAGTTGTACCCCAACCAATTCCTCAACCGATTCCTCAAGCATTTAACCAAAGAAATTTCAATGAAAGGAGAAATGCCAATGTGAGGAGATGTATCTGGTGCGATGCCACAGATCATTTGACTTATACATGTGAAGCATTGAAAGATGCGAAAGAGAAAAGACTTGTAATTGATATTGACAAGCGATTGTGCGACTATAGAACACATTTACCCTTAGCTGCCAATTGGGGAAAGGGAGGGATGCAGAAGCTGTATGAAAACCTTTCTGAGTCTTCGAAATCTGCTTCTGCTGTTAAACTAGAATATGTTGATAGTGACTCTGATTCCGAACAAACAAGGGAAACGAGGAACTACTCAATTGAAGCTTTGATAAAGGCGAGAGATGATATTATGTAGAAAACTACGTGGAACTCTCCTGTCGATCAATTCTCGATATATTCGCATATTGCGAATGTTGAAGAGAAAAGAAAGAGGGATGATGAGCAAGATACAAATGATTCAGGTAGACGAATGACTAGAAGTAAGATGAGAGATGAGCCAAAGCCTAAGAAAGTTCAGTTTGAACAAGGCGAAAGTTCTAAAACAAATGAGGAGCGAAGAAAAGAAATTAGGGAGGGTAAACAACCTGTGTTTAGTGAGCCAATTCAAACATCAGACAAAGTAGAGCAAATTCCTAGAACTGAAACAAAACCTGAAGAGAAACCAGAAAAGAAACCAAAACGAGTACCGAAAGCTATTCTTATTTTTGAACTTGAACAAAAAGTTGATTCGAAAGAAATATTGTATGATATCTTATTAAAAAGTGCAGTAACAATGACTTTAGAACAAATCTTCTCAATAGCAAAAATTGAATTTAAGGAAAATTTTATTAAACTAATTAAAAGGAAGAGATTCCCTCTGTCACAAGAGGTAGAGATGCAAGATGTTGCCGATGTAACTCACTTGATTCATGAATCTCTTTCTTTAGACTCAGAAGATGAAGAAGATAATACCTGTAATGTGAAGAAAAATTTCTTAGGGCCGATTGTACCAGATGACGAAACAACAAACTCAGAGAGTGATTTTAGAAAAAGTTTTTGGGCGAGAGGCACACCGGAGATTAAAGTTAACTTAGGAGATCAGAAGAGATCATATTCTGCTTTAGCCCTAATTGACTCTGGGTCTGAAATCAATGTGATTTCGAAAGGATTATATGATAAGTTTAAATGGCCTATTGATAAAAATCACGGCTGGATAATGCGAACCGCGGACAATGGTTGTGGATCACTCCTAGGAGCATGTGCCAACATACCTCTAATGATAGGTGGAATTTCTGAGACATTCCACTTTTTCATTCAGGACAACTGCTCTTATGAAATTATCTTAGGTCAACCATTTATATGTGAAGCTAGAATGGAGACTAAAGTAATAGATGACGGCTCAGCATACGCAAGAATTCGATCTAAAGATGATCTACAATCGCTCCAAGTTATGATAGTCAGCCCAAACCATGTACGAAATAGGGAGCAAATTAGGAAGACGCCCATCCGTTCTCATGAAAAGATACGTGAAGATCATATGCCTCTTCGTGAGTTTGGAACTTATTATGATCAAAATTTTGCCTAGATGCCACTGTTGAGCGAGACAACGGTGGTTCTTGGTTTGATGTCTCGCACCCATCTGTAGATACTTTAGATAGTTTTTCTTTGTATTTCCCTTCATCATATTTGCAATTCAGTCATTATAAACAAATTCCTAAAAAAATTATAAAACATTATGAAAAATTTTATAAAGAGAAAGGATTCATTTCATCTGATGAACACATTGAAACCGTAATTGAAACTTTATCTTCAAACTCATTGATTGAAGAACTTCAAAATATTTTGCATGAAAAAGAAAATTTTAGATTTGTACTTTTAAATTCTATTGAGGAATATGATTTGGTTATTAAATTTGTCATGAGTAATGAAAAGGAAGCAAAAGTAAATACAAAATACAAAACCGTTGATAAAAAAATTAAACCGATTGCCCAATCATTACCACGAGAGAGTGAAGAGAAGTTTAGGAAAGTTACCAATGATCCTTATTTAAGAGAGCGCACAAATATAGGTCATACCTTCACAAAAGAAACTTTAAAGCTAATCAAGATAGGAAATGATGAAAGTTTTTTGTTACCCGAGGAACGTGAACTATTTCAAAGAGTGATTAGAAAGCATGGAAAGGCATTTTCTTTATATTCCCATGAGATAGGTTGTGCAGACCCAAAAATTGAACCACCAATGATCATCTTTACAGTGCCTCACATTCCATGGAATCTTCGACCCATACCTGTTCCGAAAGCCCATTTACCAGAGTTAATGCGGCTTCTTAAGGAAAAGATTCACATGCAAATTTTAGAGCCATCGTCTGCACCCTACTCAAATAGGTGGTTTACTGTTCCAAAGAAAAATGGCAAGTTACGGTTCATTCAAGATTTACAACCTGTTAACAAGGTTACTATTAGGAATGTAGGTACTGGGCCCATTGTAGGGGAATTCGCTGAAGCCTTCGCTGGTCATGCCATTTACTCAATGGGAGACTTGTATTCTGGCTACGATCAATTTCAGCTTGCTATTGAAAGTAGAGACATTACGACCATGAAAACTCCTTTAGGCTTAGTTCGCATGTGCACTCTGCCGCAAGGAGCTACTAATTCAGTAGCGCATATGATGAACGCCATGAATTCAGTATTACATGACTTCATTCCTAATATAGCCATGCCATTTATTGATGACATTCCTATTAAAGGATGTATTGAGAATGCGAAAGATGAAACTTTAGATTCCTCTGGCTGCAGGAAGTTTGTAGTAGATCATATCTCTGACTGTGAAAGGATTTTCCAGAGATTTGAAGAGGTTGGTCTCACATTCTCCATTGAGAAATCTGTTTTTGGTGTCAATGAGGTACTTATAGTTGGGCATTTATGTGGACATTACGGTCGGAGGCCATATCCACCTAAAGTCGACGCTATAAACAAGATTTCTGAAACCTGTAGTAATATTAGTGAGGTAAGACGATTCCTTGGTGCTTGTGTGTTTTATGCCATCTGGATCCCACACTATGCACATGTTGCAAACTGTCTTTATGCTTTGCTAAGGAAGAATCGAAAGTTTCTTTGGACTGAAGAACACTCAAAAGCTATGAAAAAGTTAAAGAAATTACTTCTTGAAGCTCCTATTTTAAAGCGAGTAGATTATACTGATCAAAAGCCTATCATTTTAACTGTTGATACGAGCCCTATAGGAATAG
Source organism: Ceratopteris richardii (assembly GCA_020310875.1). Classification (NCBI taxonomy): domain Eukaryota; kingdom Viridiplantae; phylum Streptophyta; class Polypodiopsida; order Polypodiales; family Pteridaceae; genus Ceratopteris; species Ceratopteris richardii. The sequence continues at coordinate 190,375,122 of CM035410.1, read as the reverse complement.
GATGGGTTATTGGTCAGGACGATGAAGAGGGCAATAGGTATGCTGTGAGATTTGGAGCAAAGATTTTACATGATACGCAAAGAAATTATCCGTAAATTAAACGAGAATTATGGGGTTTAGTCACGGCATTAAAGTCCGATAAAGAATATTTTATAGGTGCAAATGTAATAGTTGAGACAGATTGTCTACCTCTGATTGGAATGATTACAAACTGTTCATCACCCGACATTGCCATGCTTAGATGGATTTCATACATCAAGTTTATAAATCCTGTTTTGATACATATAGCAGGTAAATTTAATCCTGTGGCTGATATGCTTTCTCGAGCTAGATTTGATAATGAGGAAGAAACAGAATTAGAAATAAATGCAATTAATTATGATTCTAAAGCATACGCATATGAACAGTTTAATATTGAAGAATACGAAGGAGAGTGGCAGGATATTGGAAAGTATTTAAGTACTTTGGTTAGGGCACCTTCATGGTCTTCAAATAGATTTCGGAATATTAGGAAAAGAGCTTACAACTTTTTTCTGAAAGATGGTTTCATTTGGAGACATGCTAGGGGAAAAATTACATTGCCACAACGAGTACTAGGTACTAAGGATCTTCAGTTACAAGTCATGAAGAGTATGCATGATACTTTATGGGCAGGACATAAAGGTTTTGTAGCTACGTATGAAAAAATTAGAGAAGGATACTGGTGGCCAGGGATTTATGTTACTGTTAAAAATTATGTTACTTCATGTGACGTATGTCAGATTCATTCCTCGGTCAAACATAGGGATCCGTTGCATCCTACCTATCCACCATGCATCCATTATAAATGGGTTGTAGACTTAGTTACCATGCCCAAAAGTATCAATAAGATGAGATATATAGTCTTAGCACGTGAAGATCTTACGAATCATGTAGAAGGCCGAGCTTTAAGATCTAAGACAACCTTGAATGTATGCAATTTTCTTCTTGAGGATGTCATTTCACGATTTGGTTATGTAGGAAAGGTAGTGGCTGATAGGGGAGAGTTAGATGCGCAAGAGGCTAGAGAATTCTTTGCTAGGCATGGAATTCGCTTAGCCCTTACTACTGCTTACAACCCTGAAGCTAATGGGAAGATTGAGCGAGGGCATTAGCCTATTATTAAAGCAATTTCCAAAGCTTGTAATGGAGAAATTAAGAATTGGCCAACTTATCTGCCATTTGCGTTGTGGGCCGATAGAATGACCTGCACTAGAACGACGGGGTATATGCCGACAGAGTTGATGTATTGCCAGAAACCAATTTTCCCTGTGCATACGCAAATTCTTACTTGGACTACTTTACCATGGGAAGATAATTTGTCAACAGAAGATTTATTAGCTCTGCGAATCCAGCAACTAGAGCAAGGGAATGAACGTTTAGAAGAGTCTATAGTTAAACTAAAAGATTCTCGATTGAAAAACAAGAAGTATTTTGATAAATCACATAGGTTAAGGCCAAAGCCGATTTATGTTAATGATTGGGTTTTACTATATGACAGTACGTTTGATTCTCAGTATGATGCCCGTAGGAAACTTAAAAGACGTTGGTTTGGACCTTATGTGGTAGTCAAAACCTATGATAATGGAACGTATGCCTTACGCGAATTAGATGGCACGCCTCTTAAAAACTTAATTGCTGGTAAAAGAATTAAATTATTTAAACGAAGAGATGATGAAATGTATGAAGTAATGTTTGATGATGAGCATGATTAATTATGTATGAATGAATTTCTTTAGTGTGGGTTTCTTTTGCAGGAAAACCAAGAGAAGATTTGAATATGAAATTTAATAATTTTGCGTGTCTAGCTGTTGCTGGTTGAGTTCTAACAGGTCTTTGAAGAACAAATTAAGATGCATAAAGATGAGCAGATTGAAGATGAAGCAGATTGAAGATAAAATTGATTTTAGGTCGTATTTTTCTTTGTCTTAAAATTTTGTTTTACGTATTTTATTTGCATTCATTTAAAACTAATTGATAAAATCTGGAATGAAGAATATTAATTTATAAAGGACTCTATTTAACCATATTAGGAAAATAGACATAATTTATATTTTACATTTATAGATTAAGTGAGATTGTTAAAAAAATAGAAGGATTTGTAGTTCATTTAGATAACGAAAGTAGTTGTATATATGTAGGAGCATATTGTTGCATGATACATGTCTGTGAAAACCTAGATCTTTCTTGTCCATGCAGCTAGATCCTTAGCTCGGATTAAGGGGTTAAGCCTTTCCCCTTTAAAACAAAAAAGTAGCGAAAAAAAAAAAAAAAAGAATATTGACATGGAAGTTATACCTTCTTTCACCCCAAAAAGGTATTTACATTTATTATCGATATGAAGTTTACATCATATTTATATGAAGAAACTAGTTGTGAAAAACACATCTAGTGATTAAAATTGGGCATACAAGGCGGCTGTCTGTCCAAGTAGATTTAGTAGATTTCTTTGGCATGCTTGATTGCTCTTATGTGAATGCATATATATAACGAAACCTGCATTTGAATGAATGAAAATGAATTCTGTTTTATACTAATCTTTACATAGTTTATAAATGGATAAAATATAAACTAATGTTTGTTGACTCAAAAGGTTAATAGTTTACCTTTATACTTTAATATGTTTTCATTGCCAGATGTAATTAAAATAAACTTCATGTGCATGTTGAAAAGATTTAAAATTTGATAAGATTAAATATATTTAAAAAAAGAATTGATGCTGTTCTATGATTTAATTTCAGGATAATCATTGAAAATGCTGCTTCCCTTAATCTGCAAGTTGGCCCATCGAGGCCGATGTGCAGGTAGTGGCGGTGGATGTCAGGAAGATTTGCATCTTCCAGTTGATGACCAGAGAAAATGAAAACAAATTAATTGGTGAATTCTAAACCTCTTTTTCACTGTTGAACAATTGTTCTGGATGGAATTAACTACTTTGAAAGTGTTTACAGGTACAAATGATGATGAAGATTCTATGTTCATATTAGGGTTTACTCTAATTTCATATTTAATAAGTTGTTTTATTCATACATTCAAGAATCATGAGTATTTAACCCTAGGATTTCATAAGTTGATATGATTTTATGTCAAGTTGGGTTAATCAAAAGGGTCTCAAAAGATTCTAATGGGTTAATGCTAGGGTTTATTTAAGTGTTAATGGATTAATGATAGGATTTCCAAAGGGTTTCAAGAAGATTTTTCAGGGTTTTATTGAATTTTAAGGGTTAAAATATTAGGTATTTAATTAAATTAATGTTTGAAAAGAGTATTTATGTATTAAAAATTAAAATATGATGTATTGAATTAATTTACTCATATGTGTGCATTTAAATACTAAGGTGCTAAGTAATTAAAAGCTTAACCTAAGCGTAAATTAAATGATTTATTTAAATAAGAAATATAGGCACTTAAATTAAACTGATTAATTAAAAGGATAAATATCTAGTGGTCTATATGGATGCTAGAAAAAAGAATGGTATGTGAGTAATGTGGAATTAAAGTGAATTAAGGAATGGTCTGAAAGGAAGATGCACTTAAAGTGAAAAAGTTGGTTGACAGAAAAGAATGGTGAGAGTTAATGAAATAAAAAGAGAGGTGAAAGGAAGATGTGTGCATAAAGCTAATTAAAAGCGTGGTTGAGATGAGTGGACAAAAGTGCGGTTGTAGATTAAAAGTACCAAACCAAAAGAGTGGATTAGGAAGGACTTGTGTATGTATTTAAATGTGTGTTGAGCTCAAGTTTTTCCTAATGTTTTTTTTGCAGGTACTGTCTCCTGCTCTTTACTTTCTTCTGTTTTCCCTTCTTTCTCATTAGACCCTCCTCGTGCTCGGGATATTGAGCCGTCATGTCCTGCTGTGTATTATGATTTTGATGTTGATTGTCCGGCTGGAAGCATGCCCATGCCTATTCCGTGGCTTGGTCTAAGTCCCTGTAGTAGTGTGCGTGTATGATGTGTTATGTGTGAATGTGTTATGTGTATGTGCGTGTTTGTATTATGTGTGTATGTGATTATATGTGTATGTGTTATGTGTATGTGTGTGATGTGATGTATGTGTTATGTATATGTTATGTGTATGTGTGTTGTGTGTATGTGTTATGTATATGTTATGTGTATGTGTGTTGTGTGTATGTCTTATGTGTATGTGCGTGTATGTGTGATGTGTGTATGTGTGTATGTGATGTGTGTGTGTTATGTGTGTATGTGTGTATGTGATGTGTGTGTGTTATGTGTGTATGTCTATGTGTGATGTGTGTGTGTGTGAGTGAGTTTCCCCCCCCTCTCTCCTCTGTCTGCAGCGCGCGACAGCGCGCAGCAAAGAGAGAGAGAGAGAGAGAGAGAGAGAGAGAGAGAGAGAGAGAGAGAGAGAGAGGAAAGAAAAGGAGAGAGAGAGAGAGGAAAGAGAGAAGAGAGAGAGAGAGGAAAGAGAGAAGAGAGAGAGAGAGAGAGAAAAACACTCTCCCTCCCCTCCTCTGTCTGGGCGCGGCAGCGCGCAGACAGAGAAGGAGAGAGAGAGAGAGGAAAGAAAAGGAGAGAGAGAGAGAGAGGAAAGAGAGAGAGAGAGAGAGAGAGAGAGAGAGAGAGAGAGAGAGAAGAGAGAGAGAGAGAAAAACACTCTCCCTCCCCTCCTCTGTCTGAGCGCGGCAGCGCGCAGACAGAGAAGGAGAGAGAGAGAGAGGAAAGAAAAGGAGAGAGAGAGAGAGGAAAGAGAGAGAGAGAGAGAGAGAGAGAGAGAGAGAGAGAGAGAGAGAGAGAGAGAGAGAGAGAGAGAGGAGAGAGAGAGAGAGAAACACTCTCCCTCCCCTCCTCTGTCTGAGCGCGGCAGCACGCAGACAGAGAAGGAGAGAGAGAGAGAGAGAGAGAGAGAGAGAGAGAGAGAGAGAGAGAGAGAGAGAGAGAGAGAGAGAGAGAGAGAGAGAGAGAGAGAGAGAGAGAGAGATGAGAGGAGAGAGAGAGAGAGAGAGAGAGAGAGAGAGAGAGAGAGAAGAGAGAGAGAGAGAGAGAGAGAGAGAGAGAGAGAGAGAGAGAGAGAGAGAGAGAGAGAGAGAGAGAGAGAGAGAGAGAGAGAGAGAGAGAGAGAGAGAGAGAGAGAGAGAGAGAGAGAGAGAGAGAGAGAGAGAGAGAGAGAGAGAGAGAGAGAGAGAGAGAGAGAGAGAGAGAGAGAGAGAGAGAGAGAGAGAGAGAGAGAGAGAGAGAGAGAGAGAGAGAGAGAGAGAGAGAGAGAGAGAGAGAGAGAGAGAGAGAGAGAGAGAGAGAGAGAGAGAGAGAGAGAGAGAGAGAGAGAGAGAGAGAGAGAGAGAGAGAGAGAGAGAGAGAGAGAGAGAGAGAGAGAGAGAGAGAGAGAGAGAGAGAGAGAGAGAGAGAGAGAGAGAGATCGCAAAGAGAGAGAGAAGGAGAGAGAAAGAGAGAGAGAAGGAGAGAGAGAGAGAGAGAGAGAGAGAGAGAGAGAGAGAGAGAGAGAGAGAAAAGAGAGAGAGAGAGAGAGAGAGAGAGAGAGAGAGAGAGAGAGAGAGAGAGAGAGAGAGAGAGAGAGAGAGATCGCAGAGAGAGAGAGAGAGAGATCGCAAAGAGAGAGAGAAAGAGAGAGAGAGAGAGAGAAAGAAAACTATGTTAATTTAATTTTATTTATTTGTTAAAATTAATTAGATGCAGTAAATGTTTAGTTTAATATTTATTATGTGGTTTGTATTTATGAGCATTCTAAAGCTTAAGTGACATGTGATTAGAAGCATAAGTGTATATGTACAAGTGTTAGCATGCATATTAGGACAAATGTGAAAGTGCATGTTTAGTGTATGCATATGAAGGAATGTCATTAATATATGACATAAATCATAAATTTTGGTATTATTTAATTATAAATTGGAAAGGTATACTTAATTAATTATTTCTAAGTAGTAATTAGATGTTAGTATATATATATACATATTAACATGTGCATATGTGTTAGTGTATATGTATATGCATACATGTATATGCATGTAGAATGTTAGTTTACATGAATCAATGCATATGAGCTAATGAATGTAAGTATGCATGTTAGTTCATATTAATACTACATTTGCATGAGTATATGAATTCCAAAAGGAGTGATGTAAGTACATGGGTTAATTTAAGCATAAGCATAAGCATGTATGTTAGCATGAGAGTTGATGAATATTCATATGTGCATATATGCATATGAGAAAGTATATTTGTATGAGCATATGAGTATGTGCATATACATGAAAGTGTGTGTGTTTGCATATGTGAGAATGCATGTGTATGCAAATTCCAAGTGAATTATGTCTTGAAAGTTAATGATTTCTTGTAATATTACTAATAGCTAATGTTTTTTTTTGCAGACATTCAAAGCAAAAGAATCGAAGAGCATCATTGCAGAAACATTGTCGAATACAAGCTATTGAAGTGAAGAAAAGAGAAGCAGCAAGATTGAAGATTCATTTATATCTTATTTCCCGAATTAGTCAATTACCCAAATGTTTAGACATTCATCCTAAAGTTTAGACCTTTCATTTGTAGTAGAACTATTGCTTTGATCCATTAGCTTATCAATTAATTTATTCAAGCAGTTTAGCATCATATTGTTTCATTAGTTTTCTCATTACTTTCCTTGATGTCTTCTAAGTTAGTTCATGAGTCTGAGCATAGTACTATTGAAAATATTGAAACTATTGAGAATGTTCCGCCAACTCTAAACAGACCAGAAGCCTCTAGCTTACCTGAAAGTTTAGTAGAAGAACCCATTATGGAAGTTTCAATCTCATATCAGGAAGCTATTGCTATGTACGAGGCTGCCCGTCCTTACGGTCCATAGCTATTTAAACTATTTAAAGACCTTAGTTTCAGTCAAAGAAATAGGTAATTTAAATTGTTTTGTCATTAGAACCCTTATTTTCATAAGCCTGAGTTTGCTACAGACACCCCGCGTGTGCCGAACAATTTAGGCGGGTGACTTGATCCACCATCCGAGCATCCCTGACGACCCGACACCGTACTCATGATCGCTTCCTCAAAACCCCTGTCTTTACAGTTGACCAACTCGTTTTATTCTATACTGCTAAAGCCAATCACTCTGCCGGAAAATTTAAGTTACGATGGTTTGGACCATACCAAATTGCTGAACAGGTGGGACCCTCCACTTTTCGGTTGGCAACCTTAACAGGTGTTCTCTTGCCAAAAGTGATTAATGGCTCTAAGCTCCACCCATATCACCATCCGTCTGATAACCTATGAAGTGTATGCAATTTTGTTTTCCTCTTTTTCACGTGTCACTTGTTTTTCTTTTTACCCTCCCGTATTTCGGTTGACCACTGACCGTAATCTTTCCGCTCTGGTATCTAACTATGATTAATCGCCACCCTATGTTACTGTTTCTGTTCATGCATGCATGCCGTAATTATGAAGGATATCTCTCCAATATTGCATTATAATTAGGTTTTTGCCACCTAATTTTCTCGTGCTCTTACTTAATCTTGGTTTTTCTACTGATAATCCCTATTGTATTTGTGTGATTGTGCTATTCTGTGCTTTCGTGTTTACTTGTGCGCGCCATGGAAGCTCTCGCGAATGTCACTACCTTCCGTGCGGGTCTCACTCCAGAAGTGAGTGGGTATTTGCGCACTCGTGGTCTGTTAGCCTTCGCTGAATTGCCCTAGCATTTAGTGGAGTGTCATCCATTCCACGCGCAGATTATTTCTGCTATTGCCACCACACCTACTACAGAGAAGTGTGGGCACACATACATACACACATGCACACATATACACACACATAAGCTAGTGTTTTAATTAAATATATATAATTAAATATATAAAATTTTGATTTTTAAGTTTTTTTTACATCTAGTATATAAAAATAGGATTAAGGTTTCTAGGCTATTTACACATACATACACATATTTACACATACAAACATGCCTAAACCCTTTAAGATTAGGGTTTTAGGGTTTACACATACAATCATGGATTGACTGCACTATTGGAGGACTTGGAGGGATGCGGTGCGGTCGTTTCATGGGAGCGTTTGCGTTGAGGTGATTAATTTATAAACTTGATTTTTACTTGTTGTTTGTAAATTTCATGTGAATATATCTCATTTCATTAATGCTCTTCGTTGCAGGATTGTTGATATGGAACGTTCTTTGCATGTGTATGGCAGTGGCACACCAAAATTTTGTATTTGATTTTTATATGGCAATGCAATGCTTTGCCACATTCTATAAAAGCATCATATATGACAGTGGTTTGCCACAGTCTTGTACATCAAACGAGAGGCCGTTTGTGAAGTCGCATTTTCTACATGCCTTGCCACGTAGTCTTCATCATCACCTTCTCCACGAGCTCTCTACAGCCACGCTGGCTCTGATACCATGTCACGAGAAAGCAGATAATGAAGAGAGCTCACACACACAATCTCACTCTCAAGGAGAAGCACACACACAGATTGAGGCAAGGAAGAATAATCTTCTTCTTCTTCTATTACATAAAAGGAATGTACAAGAATGACCTAAAAACAAGAATAAAACAAGTGCAATATATAAAGATCAGTACATAAGGAAAAACCTAATTTCCACGAATGAGTGAGCTAGAAAGAAACAAATGTGCCCTAACTCTCGGTAGATAAATCTAATAAAGCTCAAAGAAGTATCCCTGACATATACTAGCGTGACCACTATACATGTCAGAGAAACGAAAATATGGTACGTGTCATCGTGGATCATCACATGTTTAGCTTGATATCTCAACATCAATTACACCGAATGAGCAACACTAAGCTCAATAAAAGGGGGCTCTTTTGCCACAAGATTACAATCCCTTTTTATAGATGCTTTACCTCCAAGTTTGAATTCAAATTTAAACTTTACTTTACCTAAAAATTCTCCTCTAAGTTAGGATATATTCCACCAAAAAGAATTTGTAGGTTTATCTCTTCCTAACTCCACGAATTTGGTGCTCTTAGAAGATTCCTTCTAAGTCAAATGACTTTCACAAAGGTTAATGGTGAAAACCATAAGCAATGGTTCATGTGGTTCTTCAAACAATTGCCCATAATTCTTCCAATGCCTAGCCAAGTGTGAAGGCTTGGCATTTGCACTGACAGCTCCCCCTCAAGCCAAACATCTTGGCTTGGTCTTCTTCATCAATCCTCTTGAATGTCCTACAATCCAATCATAGCTTTAAACTTCACAGTTTAGTACCATCAAATGCTTTGGTCAATAAGTCTACACATTCCATATTAGTTGATACATATGCCAATTGAATTTCTCTGCTCAATAGCTTCTCTCTCACCTAATCACAGTGAACCTCTATATGCTTGGTCCTAGCATGATAGATAAGAGTTGCTGCAAGATATAAAGAACTAGTATTGTCACCAAAGATCATTGGTGAGTTAGAATGGAATCCCAAATCTGCATATAACAATCTAATCCATATGAATTCTTGAATAACATTGGCTAATCCTCTATATTCAGCCTCTGTTGAAGATAAAGAAACATTAGGTTGCTTCTTAGAAGACCATGAAATGAGCTTATCACCTGCAAAGGAAAGATAACCTGAGTTACTCCTCCTATCATCCTTACAACTTTCCCAATCTACATCTAAGTATATCTTGATGTCCAAATCAAAAGTATATGGAAAGTATAAACCTTGATTTTGAGTACCCTTTAGATACTTCAAAACCCTTTTGGCAGCTTCCAAGTGAGGTGCTCTAGGTTTGTGCATGAATTGAGTTAAGAAACTTACTCCATAAGCAATATCAATCCTTATCAATGTAGCATATTTTAGGCTTCCAACTCTGCTTTGGTATCTTGCAATATTTTCAAGCACATCACCTTCATGAGCAGTTAATTTTTGGTTTACCTCCATAGGAGTGCTAGCTATCTTGGCATGCTCCAAGTGAAACTTCTTGAACATGTCTTGCACATACTTTCTTTGAGTAATATAAATTCCAAAAATTGTATAGACTAACTCAAGTCCAAGAAAATACTTTGGTGACCCTAGATCACTGATTTTGAACTCCTGCATCATTTTGATCTGCTTGATGCCATTGGAATTACTACCTATAAGTATGATATCATCACCATACACACATAGTTATATCACCTCTGAATTACTTCTCTTGGCAAATAGAGAATTATCTACTTTGCTTATGATGAATCCTTGGACTTGAAGATAGGTAGTCAACCTATGATTCCATGCCCTAGGTGCCTGCTTCAATCCATAAAGAGATTTGTTCAGTTTACACACATAATTTACCTTGCTTGGGTCCTCATAAATAGGAGGTTGAGCCGTGTAGACCTCTTCTGAAATCAAGCCATTAAGGAAGGCACTTTTCACATCCAATTGGTACATATTCCAATTCCTTGATGCCACCACACTTACCAATACCCTGATGGTTGGCATTTCGGCCACAAGTGAGAAGGTCTCTTCATAATCAGCTCCTTGGGTTTGTGCAAAACCATTGGCCAAAAGTATAGCTTTACACCTGTTTATTGATCCATCTAAATTTCTCTTGATTTTGTAAATCCATGTAGAACCCATCCCGTTCATAGACTCCTTCTTTGGCACTAGCTCTCAAGTATCATTCTGCTTCAGTGCTTCTATTTCTTCATCCATAGCTTCCTTCCATTCTGCCTTGGTCTTTGCCTCTTCATATGATGAAGGCTCTTCAAGAGATGGGAGATGCACATATGCAACACATCTAAAGATCCTACAATGATCAAGTGATGACCTTCTACCATGCCATGCTTCATATGGGGTCATCCCATCAAGTGATTTAGATTGCAACTTGTTAACAAGATAAGTGGCAGTAGATACAATTTCTCCCCACAAATAGTTAGGTAACTTTTTCTCATTTAGCATTGACCTAGCTCTTTCAACTATCAACCCATTTCTCCTTTCTGCCACCCCATTTTGCTCACGAGTATACCTTGTTGTGATTTCCCTTTCGATTCCTCTATCCTGCAAGAATGCATCAAATTCATTTGAGAAGTACTCACCTCCTCCATCTGACCTTAGTCTCTTTATGCTTCTTCCTGTTTGGTTTTCCACAAGTGCAAGATACTTCTTAAAGCCATTGGATACTTCATCTTTGTGCTTCATAGAATATACGATAGTCCACCTACGGAAATCATCAATGAAAGATACATAATACCTTGATTTGGAAATTGAGGGATCCTTACTTGGTTCCCACACATTTGTGTGGACAAGCTCCAAGTAATCCTCATGCATGTAGCTGTCCTTTGAGAAGGGTAACCTGTGCGATTTTCCAAACTTACATATTTATAGATCATGTGTTGCTTAGATACATTAGGTATCCCAAGCACACATTTATCTCTACATATTTGCTTTGAGGTTCTCTCACGAGTATTCCTTAATCTTTTATGCCAAATCTCAAGCTCTTACAATGTTTGATCTTTGTAATTATAAAGTGTAATATTCCTTGTATCTTCAAGTTCAAATGTAAATAATCTATCTCCTTTGGAAACTCTCTTGAATCCATGTTGGGGATCCTCCAAAAATGCTCCATATTTATTGAACCTAACGTAAAAACCCTCTTCCAACATCTATCCAACACTCATCAAGTTCTTGCTAATTGTAGGTACATATAGAACCCTGCTCAACAAATTTCTATTCCCATCAGAGGTTTTAACATTTCCTACCTTGACCACTGAATGCTTGGTGTCATCACCTGTTTGCACTTGGTGCTTTCCCTTCGGTTCCTCTAGGTCAGAGAGAGGAGCTACATTGCCTGTCATATGGTTTGAACATCGTACGTCAATGTAGAAGGGATGGTCATCATTCATACCTTGCTTTGAAGTCATGTTCATAATTTGAAGGGAATCCTCTTGATCCTCTATATAATTGTTGTAGTCTTTCCTTGATTTGTAGCCTCCTTGGTAGTTGTTATTGTAATTATTTTTGTAGTTGTTATTGTAGCCTTGATGATGGTTGAACCTTCCATTTGATTGTGTGTAGCCACCTCTTTGGAAGCCTCTACCTCTCTGATTCTTGAAGTTTCTATAACACTCATATGTGGTGTGATTTGATAAACCACAAATATTACATGGGGAAGAGTTGAAAGATCTCCCCCTACCTTGCTTACCTCCTCTACCCCTACCTCTTGAGTTCCTACCTCTTGAGTTCCTACCTCTTCCTGCATAGTTAGCTTGAGAAGTAGTACCTTCATCTTCACTCTTTTTGCTTTTTTCCTTTCTCTTTAGACTTGCCTTTATCTATGTATAGGGCAGAAGAGTTATTACCTCTTGATGAATCTTCATTTTTGTTGATCTTGGATTCATGGATAAAGAGTTTCCCCATGAGTGTGGTAAGATGTGGAATCTGCATGTCCATGTACAAGTCCATGGAACTTGTGAAGCTTTCTCATTTGTCATGTGCCTTGATACCATTGATTACTTGTCTCACAATTTGCTCCTCTTCAATCTCTTCTCCTATGCTTGCCAATTGGTCAGCCACATCCTTGACTTTGTTCACACATTCTAAAATACTTTTCTTGGGTTGCTTCCTTTGAGTGGTAAACTCAATCCACAATTGGTTCTTTCTAGCCCTTGTGTTGGAAGAAAAGTATGAAGACAATGTATCACAAGTCTCTTGGGATGTTTTACGGTTCCTAATGTGTGGAAGAAGGAAGTTAAAGATAGAGTTGAATAAGTATGACCTTGCTAATGCATCTTTCGCACACCATGAGTTGAGTCTTTCAAGCTCCTCTCTTGTAGGTTCTCCTTTGCTTCTGAAAACGGGCATCTCCTCATCTCTTGATATGTATCCATAGAAACTCCGTCCTTGCAAGTATGTCTTCATCCTCACGGACCATGCTTGGTAGTTGTTCCTTTCCAATTCATGAATAAAAGAAGGAAAACCATTGTCCATTTTATCTCAAGTTGCTCTAATACCAGTGTTGGGAAAAGATGGATGGACACCTTAAGAAATGAGTTGGTATTGCTAATCCTTGCTTTGTACCAGCCTATTTCACTTCAAAGTTTATTTGTAGGCCCTTTTATCTTTTGAATTTCATTAAATAAGTGCCTATGTACTTTGGAGATGATGCTTCAACCACTTAGATCAAAATAGATAAGTTTGCAACTAGGTAGTGACCTAAAAGTTGTTATTTTGGTCTTGACACCTACTAGATGTTATGCTCAGTACTCAGAGTACATTAGCAATTAGGAAACTTCCTTCTGAGGGTATCTAATAAGCATAAAGAGATAATGATTCCAAGGGGAATCACTTAAAATGATAGACTATACTCTAAGCAATAACTTTAACAAGTAGAAGCTTACCCTCGACGTTTTAGGAACTCTGTAGAGAATGATCACTGACCACTTCAAGACAATTTTCTCCCAATTTTCTTAGTGAAAATTCAAACTTTGATAGCTTGTAATAGACTTTGCGGGTGTTCCAATGAAAATGATGGAGAGATCATTGAGTTATGAGCAAGACAAGTACACTATTCTAAGTGACAATGACAGAGATGAATATAGATGTAATCATTAATGTAATGTATTATGTAACAATGTTGTACATGATCATTGGCATGAAAATGGTGACCATTGATAGTGATAAGAGTAGGCTATCGTGTAAGCCTCTCAGTTACATCAAATGATCAACATGAAGCTCAGTAAGAGGGGGCTCTCTAGCTACGAGATTGCAATCCATATTTATAGATGCATGGCCTAAAAGTTGGAATTCAAATTCAAACTTTACTTCACCTAAAAGTTCTCCTTTAAGTTAGGAGATATTCACTAGAACAAATCTGTAGCTTTATCTCTTCCTAACTCGACAAGTTTGGTGCTCTTACAAGATTCCTTCTAAGTCAAATGACTTTTACAAAGGTTAATGGTGAAAACCATAAGCAGTGGTTCATGTGGTTCTTCAAACAATGGCACATAACTTCTTCTAATGCCTAGCCAAGTGTGAAGGCTTGGCATTTGCACCTATAGTATGCTCTCAGGATCATGTGGAATGGATTCAATAGAAATAAGCACTACTACCTTACTATTTGGGATGAGGTTGTAAAACTCACCCAACCTCTTCTTAAGTGGGCTCAAATGAAATACTGGATGGATTTGGATACCCTCTAGAAGTTTGAGGTGATAAGCCATCTTTCTTACTCTATTGAGTATTGGGAGTGTCACAAAAGCTAGGAAAAAATAATGGATAAGCTCCCATCTTCATGGTCTCAAACCTAGATAGAACTCTAAGATAGACTTGCTCTCCTATCTCAATGTTGACTTCTCTCCTTTGAGTGTCAACATTCACTCTCACTCTATAATGAGCTCTCTTAATGCTATCCTAATCAAGCCTAAGCATATCATTCATCTGTTTGAGAAGTCATTTGTAGCTGTGACTTTATCATGTTGCAAACCAATGACATAAAACTCCCTTGGTTGAAGCCCGACATAGTCATAAATGGACTACATTTAGTCGAAGAGAGCTTGTAACTAATATATGAAAACTCTATTTTAGGTAAGAACTCTTTCAATTTATTTCTCCTTGCATTCGCGTATGCTCAAAGCATATCCTCTAGAATTTGGTTAAACCTCCTTGTTTCCACATCCATCTATGGATGCTAGGCCGTACTCATGCTAATTTAATTATCCAACCTCTTAAAGAATGCTCTCCAAAAGTGGCTAGTAAACTTCCTATCTTGAACTAAAACAATGGCTAATGGAAGACCATACAATCACTAGAGGTTCTCAACAAATAGCCTAGACAACTCAAGTGTCTTCACTATACTACATGTCAAAATAAAACTATCCATTTTGTTTAACCTATCTACTATTTCTCACATTGAATCATGCCCTATTTGTATCTTAGGTAATTCTGCTATAAATTCCATGGGTATACTCTCACACTTCTCATTGAAAATATCCAATGGGTGTAGTAGAATCCTATCCTCAATCGCTTATGTTTATTGACTTGAAATTTTGTTCATTTAGGCACATAGACTAGCACGTTATTATGAGCTCTATTCTACTAAAATCGTCCCTTAACAAGATCATAAATCTTACTCACTCTTGGGTATCCCATACTAGGTGTCTCATGAAACGCATACAATATATGCCATCGCATGTGAAAATATGTAGAGACACACACACCTTCGGTGTGTACAATACATATCCAACATGGATATTATAGCTCTTACAATAGAATCCTTTGTAAGTACCCCTCCATACCCCATCCTCATTGGGAACGTGTGCACTAAGACTGCATTTCTCTATAGCTTCCCAAATCTTCATATATAAAAGAACAAGCCTACATTTTCCTCTAATGGAATCAAGTAGCTCACTAGTGATTTGAGTAAAACTTAGTCCATCAAGCATAGGCACATGGCTAAATGAGTAAGCTTCCACATTTAACCATCCCTTCCAATACCGAACCTCATTGTCAAACTCTTGAAGGTTTTGTGCCAAGTGGGCCTTACTACCTTTAGCATCTCTTTGATTAGAGAGCCACTCGTTGCTCTCTTGAAAAAACACTATTATAACCTTGGTTCCATACAAGCAATAATGAGACTTCTTCAAAGCATGACAAAGTGCTTACAAATCCTTCACATAGATGGAGTAATTTTTATCACTTGCTTCTAGTTTCAAACTTTCAAATGCTATGATTCTACCATCTTGAACTAAAACTGGTCATATTGAAAAATCACTCTTGTCACCCTCAACCACTAATAGACCATTGAGGCCTATTATCTATAAAAGTGGATTCTTAGCTGCTACTAGTTCTAAATTCTCCATAACTGTCTTATATTCATCTTTACAATGAAAAGATTTTCCTTTCCCTTTAAGTTTCTCCATCATGAGAACACGAATCTTCACATAATTCTTGATGAATCCTTGATATAACCTAGACAAACCTAGGAAGATCTGCAATTCTTTCACGTCTCTAGGATGCAGCCATTCCATAATAGCTCCCACCTTTATGGATCCATTTGTATTCCATGTTTGGAGATGATATGTCCATGATATCCAACATTTGGTTTCAAAAATTCAGACTGCAATTCTTTGGAAAAGAGTGAATTTTCCCTTAACACTTCGAAGACCATATGTAAGTGTTCCAAGTGTTCTTCTTTTGACATCAAAATATCATCATGAAATTTTATAACAAACGTTCCTAAAAAGGGCCTTAACACATTGTTCATGAGTTTCATGAATGTCATTGGAGCATTGGTGAGATGAAACATCATCACCCAAAAGTCAGAGTGCCTATACCTAGTCCTAAAGGTAGTTTTAGATACATCTTCTCCACTTATTCTAATCTATTGATACATTGATCTTAAATCAAACTTATTCAAATACTGATCTTGATATAACTCATCAAATAGATCATTGAATCTAGTAATTCAAAATCTATTTTTAATAGTTATCCTATTTGAATGTCTACAATTGATGCACAATCATGTAGACCCATCTTTCTTTTTTACTAAAAAGTTCACTAATGACCATGGGGAATTACTACGTCTAATAAATTCCTAAGCTAAGTGATCTTGAATCTAAACTTCTACTTCCTGATGGTGAGCTATACTAAGCATATATGGAGATTTAAAAATATGTTTTGTGTCATACTACTAAGTGAGTGGCATGGATAGTGTTTCCTCTAGTACGTGGTAATCCTTTGCAAAAGTCAATTGGAAATACATCTTTATATTCAAACATTAACTATTTAAGATTGTTAACTACACATTTGAGAAAAACTTAATAATAGAAAGTCTTTTCCATAGTTACACTATGATTAAAAGAAGATACATTAAAAATTTTATAATCATGCTAAGATGGGTGAACCTCTCGACTATACGAAGTCTAAACATCTTGTATATCATGTAAATCCAATAAATCATCTAGCTAAATGCATGGTATGAGACATATAGTGGGTACATCCCTCTTCCTTGAATACGAAATGTACTTCGATTCGTAACATACTTGATGTATTGTTCTGGTAACTTCTTTTAAGTTTATCTTGTAATTGTGCAGGACAATACTATATCTATTGGATCCATATTCATAATTTTAAATTCTAAATGATCTATAAATTCATGTATCTTTACCTCCAAATTGGATAACATTACATCCCATATCCTCATGTCTTCATTTTGCATCATAGATGCAACATATCTATGAGCACTAGGTATGGTTATTTCTAGAGCACTTGGGGCATTGTCTACAACAAAAGGATCGATTTTGTATCAGATAGATGGGAAGAATTTATCGTAAATGGAGAGGAGCAAGAAGATGTATATATGGACTAGCCACAAGGATATGAGGATTCAAGGCATCCTAGATATGTGTGCAAGTTGAAGAAGGCTTTGTATGGGCTCAGACAGGCCTATGCAACTCGGCATGTAAGTATTTCATATTTTATTTAATGTGATGCATATACTTCATTATATGCAAGTAAGGTTGTTGATGGCATCATAGCTAGGCATATTTATGTTGATGTGCTGATTGTAGGTGGTGACAATGAAGAAATCATTAAATAGGTAAAGCAAACCATGTAGGAATTTCATGTGAAAGATCTTGGTGTGTTTTGCTACTTTTAGGGCTTTGAGGATATACATACAAAAGTAAATGTATGGTTTTCCCAACAAAAAAATGCCTTGGTCATGCTACAAAAGTACGATATGGCTGATTATAAGCTGATTTGTATTGCATTGAATAAATGGTTGAACTTGGATGCTACCTCAAGTGAAGCATTGGAAAATGCTACCATGTAAAAGAGAATTGTGGGAAGTTTGATACATCTCACAATTATGAGGTCTGATGTAAGCTATACTATGGATCTTGAGAGAGTTTATGAAGGTTTGCAAAAACCTACATTTAGATGCTTTGAGATGCACTCTACATTATGTGAGTGCTACTATTGATTATGCATTATTTTATTAAGCTCGTGTGGCCCTTATTTTTGAATGATTACATTCTTAAAGAGGCTCTCCATTCTATGTTTATACACAAGGTTTGCTTGAGTCTTTATATTCTTGATAATGCCTTAAAATTGTGTTTTTAATTTTCTTTTTTTCTTTTTTTTTTTGAGTGAATACGTTGCTTGCGCAATCATGCAAAATCTTTAAAAGAATTATTTTTTATATTTTTGAGGTGCAATTAGAATGTAGAAGCTTTTTGTATTAGTATAGTTAAGTGATGAATAATGCCATAAATTGAAATTAGCATTTTTTTGGTAGATATTGAAATGCGTATGTGCACAATGAAAGTGGAATTATTGTGAATTATTTTTCTTATCTTCATATGTTTTTGTAGGATTCGGAAAGAAATATAAATGTTTCTGACCCTTCTCTAGAAATGCATTATGAACATGAAACAAAAAGTTTAGGTATTTTCGAATTCAAGTGTACATGAATTAATGAAACTTGAAACAATAATTATCTCAACTTGGCTTGAATAAGAGCATGAAAAATGGAGTGCAAGTGACTCGCATGTTTGTACATTTTTTCCACATGAATCGTAAGCTATGCGTAGGTGAGTGATTGTGCTTAAGCGATAGCTTGGTTTGAAGAAGGGTGAAACCGTAACAAAGAGACTTTTTGAAGCTTTTGTGGAGGTGCATAGATCATAAGTAGTAGCCCTCAACAGCAAGGAGTATCACAGAAACTTGCTCGAGTGATTGCTTTATTGGAAGAAGAGCTATTTTTTCACACCTGCAAAAGGAATAGAATGCATATGAAAAAGAATGCCAATAACATTACCTTTTAATCACCAAGTGTCCATTGACAAGTAATGTTGATTTTCAATATCATGAAGGTGCTCAGTTGGGCACATGAATTCTAACTTCCTCTGTTCCGAAATAGGGTGCACATGGGTTGCCTCAAGCAAGCTCATCTGATAAATGGAAACCCAGAGAGATAGATTAACTCAACGCCAACATCTTGTCATATTCTGATGTGCTTTGGAAACAAATAAATTAACATATTTGTTCGAAATTCATCTTTATCATAGAACAACCATTCATCATTTCTTTTATACGTCGTTATAAGAAAAAATATCCTCATTCATCATGAATTAAAATGAAAACAAAAGAAAGGACCTTTCATCTCTTTATTCAAAAACAATTTCATGAATGTATTGAAAGAGAATCTCATTGAACTCATGGCTCGAGAATTCAAAATAAATATTTAGTTTTTGTATTGCACATGTATTTGATGAACAAGTAAAAGGTGTAAACTCAAATCTTACTGAATCAAGAGTTGAGGCGGAGAACTGATGAAAGCAAATATGAACTGATGGTAGCGTTTAGATTAATATTCAGCGTCACTAATGAACTAATCAATACGGTTTTAACTCTGTTGATTAGTGAGTAATTAAATTTCTCCGTGAGTAATCAACAATATACTCGTCCAAACGAATTGCTGTAGAAATTACGTAAGAGTTAAATCACAACAAAATTAATGGTTTGACATTAGATCACTGCAACGTAGAAGATTAAAGCAATACAATCATTTGTGCCTCATTCTAAAGCATCAAAGAAGAATAAATCTAACTCATTTTTTCAATCAAATGTCATAAAAAATGCGTACGTGAATCTCCTCTTTCATTGTGTCAAATGTATGCGTAAAATTGTTACAATTTGTAATTCATATAATTCATGATCCTTGTACTCCTGACTATCCGATTTTCCATCGAATCATTATTGTACATCTATGCCAATCGCCATCTGTGCCAATCGCGATCTGTGCATCTGCGCCAATCGCGATCTGTGCATCTGTGCCAATTGCGATCTGCATGTGCATCTGTGCCAATCGCGATCTGCATTGGATCATCATTGTACATCAGCCATGCGCATCAATAAGCAATAGACTGCTGTATCGGAACATTGATCGGAGGTCTATAGGAAACGAGGGGGGAGAAAGAGTATAAAAGAGAGCGAATATGTCACTTTAGAGTTTGTTATCACAGAACATTAGTGTCTTGTCCAAGGACGTGAAAGGGATCGTCATACCCGTGGTCGGAGCAGTGTTAGAGAGTAAAACGGAAGTGAATGGAGTCTTGTGGCACGGTGTTGCTCACGGACATGTAGGAAGCAGTAGCTGAAGGGAAGAGCGCAACCACCAAAGAAGACGAAGTAGATAAATTGCATGTGCAATCAATCGCAATCTGCATGTCCAAATCGATCACGATCTGCATTTGCGAATCGCATTCTGCATGTGCAATCAATCGCGATATGCATCGGATCATTATTGTACGTCAGTCATGCGCATCAATAAGCAATAGACTGCTGTATCGGAACATTGGTCGGAGGTCTATAGGAAACAAAGGGGGAGAAAAAGTATAAAAGAAAGAGAATATGTCACTTCAGAGTTTTGTCATCACGGGTCATCGGAGTGTCTTGCCCAAGGAAGTGAAAGGAATCGTGCTACCAGTGGTCGGAGCAGTGCCAGAGAGTAAAACGGAAGCGATGGAGTCTTGTGGCACGGTGTTGCTCACGGAGAGGTAGGAACAAGTAGCGGAAGGGAAGAGCGCAACCATCAAAGAAGACGAAGTAGATAAACTGCAATCCGCGCGTCGATTTTGAAAGAGCATTTTAATTCTTATTACACTAAACAATGATGTTCAACATTACTTTTATATATACAAGAAACAAAGAAAAACCCAATTTTTTTTTAAAATTGAGCCATTTTCTCCAAGCAGAGGAGTCCTCTAGCTTGAGAAGTTTAGGTGAAATCGACATATCAAATTTCAGAATTTTTGGAGCTCATTAGGCCACTGAAACTAGCTCTTAAACTTAATTTTTAACTATGCCAAACATTATGTGTGAAATTGACCAAACTAGTCAAAGGTAAAAAATAGGGCTAGAGAGCTCAATTACGAGGCTAGTCATTCTCAGAAAAGAGATCTTCAATGTTCATGAAGAGCTATTGTAATTGACATCAATAGAGCTTCCACTACTCATACTCTTTGCCTCTTTCTTGTCTGTGTATGTGTTTGTGTGTATAGTGTGTTCTTCCTCACCTTGCCCTTCACTCACATCACTGGCTCAACGATCATCATATCATACTCACTATTATCTAGAGCGACAATAAATTGGGTGTCATTGCTGGGGAGTGTAACTCGAACACAAGTTGTGATGGTAAGGGCATAGATTATCGGCATAGGAGGCCTTGTTGGGTAAATTTTTACTTTTTTGTTGATTTTTACATCTTCTTCATCTCCATCACCTTTACCCACCATAGCGACTCACCTCCATCTCTGACAAAAAAAATTCACACAAACCCTACATTATGAAGTCATTTTTGGTGTATGAATTTAAGACCGAGATGATCTACGGAATGCAACCTATTTGAGTCATGATTCAGATCCAATGTACATAGTTTGGGACTATAGTAAAAAAACTCATCTTTGGCTAGGAAAAAAGGTTTTTCCTCTATAGGAACATTTAGCTTCACATAAACAAGTTAGTGTAGGACACGTTTTCTTAGGAGTGCAAGGAGACAAGACAAGAGAATCCCCAAAATTAAGCTTAATACACAACCTAGGGAGAGGTAGATTGGAGCAAGGAAGCAACAGACCAGAGAGAGGAGGTCATAGGTCACATAGAGAGGACAATGATTTCCCTCTACATAGACAAAGAGAACACTCGAGAACATTGAGTCCCTCATACGTAGTCAAGACCTTGACAATTTTCTTTGATAGCACAAGAGATCCCTATGATCATGTGTGCTAGATCCAAGCAAGTGTTGAGAGCATAACAAGTAGAGGATTTGTCCACTGAATATGAGGATTTTGGGTAAACTTGAAAGGTACACCTCTAGCATGGTTTCATCCATGGCATCTAGGCATCTACCAAGAGAGATATCTCACAGTTTTTAGAAGGATCCATCATTAAGTTCTTTAAGATTAGAACCATGCACAACATTTCATTCTTGCTCCATAGAGTTAAGCAGACCCCCCAAGAAATAGTAACACTAATGGGACAAAGATTCAAGCAAAACATAGATAGGTGTCCGGTCCTCGAGCTACCTACACATGATAAAAAAGAGTCTTTGTTTCTAGATGGTCTTATGAGCAAAAACTTGCGATCATATCTATGCATAAAGGAGCTAAAGACCCTTAACCAGTGTGTGAGAAGTGCATAGACATAGAAGACAACCTATTAGAGGAGCTAGAACTATCAAATTTCTATAAAGGATCAGAATGCTTTGCTGGCACCACTTCAAAACCATTTTCATTAGTTAAGGAACTAGTTGAGTTAGTTGCACAAACGTTAGGAGGAAACTTGCAGAATAGGAAGAATCACAAGATGACCACTATCAGATGTTGCTATACATGTGATGGTGATCACATGGCCTATGCATGCCTATGAAAACGAAAAATGCATTAGTCCCAAGGTCATAATATTTCACAATGGAGAGGCAATCTGTGAATAATATGGCATAAGATTGTCCCTTTAGCATGCAACAGTCTGAGAAACCTATAGTAGCAGTAGGAATAGCCTTATAGGTATCAAAGTTAGTATGAGAAATTGACCTTTTTTAGAATTGAGTAGAGCTACATGCAACAATACCACTCTCGACCTAGACCACAAACAATGCTAGATTAATAATCACCTCTCCATTCCAATGTCGTATAAGTCAAGTATGTAGCCATAGAAGAAAACCAAAAAAGGGATTTAGTACAAGTCCTTCCATTAAACATGAAGAATGTTCCAAATATGAGTAGTTTTGACTCTTCACACAATGTGAATGTCCCTACCTATTATACAAAATATTATGAAAATTCAGAGGCTTATCACTATAAGACCCCATCATAACAATATAGTTGGGAATCAGACTCTATGAATGTCATGTCAACTTATCCCAACCCTAGATCCTTGATGAGGAAAATGTGACCATAGGCTTCTTCAAACCTATAGATGTGAAGGGGATCATTTCATACATGAATATCGTCATCTCTCACCTGTAGGTCAGCTATACCATCAGATGATTCAAGGATTTTGTTTAGCATGTGGTAAGGAACATATTCTCCCTGAGTCCCCTAAGATCCCATCCAGATAGTTACCAGAGCACAAGCTTTATAGCATGTCGAGTAGAGAAAACAAGAAAAATAATCAAAACCTAGGGAAAGTGGCGATCTTAGTCAAAAAAAGCCAAAAAGTCTAGAGAAAGACCAAAAAGAAAATGGTCCAAGAACTACTAGAATTAGAAGGTATCCTTAAACAAACCAAGGCAAGGGTAGTAAAATTGAGGTCTCACATCCCAATAGAGACTCCACCTACACCTAATTTTGGTTTAGTACTAGGAGATTCTGTTGGTGCAATTAAAACCAAGCCCACGTACTTCATTAATGAGCACATCTCTTATGGAACCCAATATGATCAATCTCTTGTAAGAGTCAGTTACATTTATCTTTGTAAAAGTGTCCTACAACCACTAGAAAGGTAGGAAGAATCAAATCTCAAAGAATTTGGTAGTTGAGTAATGAGAGAATATATCCTATACTTTAGGATACACTTTTAGGTAGACATCTTTGAGTTGGAATTCAAATATTGGCTCCAATTACAACTAAAAAAAGAGGATGACATGACCCATAGGATACCTTGATTTGTTAGAGAAGACATGCAATGATTTGAGGAGCTTACTCTATAGCTCACTCATATCCCTCACATTATGCAATGTATCATTGCCAATGACATTGTATTTGTACATGTTTTAATATATACTTTCTGTCATATTTTTTTCTCACCTATCTGTCATGACCATATCACAAAAGTGATCTTCTCAGAGCTTGTTCTCAGTGCATGATTGATCATTTGTCATGATTTAAAGTGGCTATATTCAGCACACTGTCTAGTACATGACTAAAAAGTTTCATTAGCATTGCTTCTCTGAATCATGCGATATGAATGCATTATTACTCTCTAGTCTGTTGATTGTTGCACCCCGAAAATGTCAAGACTATATCTCTGGAGATAGCACTAGTTCACTTCATTGGGCTTCCAATCCTATATATCATGCAAGGACTAAGCACATTGAAGTGCACTATCATTATGTAAGGGCGAATTTACTTAGCAAGGATGTTCAACTATCCTATGTATCAACTCATTTACAATGTCCAAATATACTCACAAAGTCTTTGGATGGAACCAAGATGAACAGATTCAAATTGATGATTGGTTTGCAAGAAATCAAGGAGGAATGAAGACCAAGCATGTTAGACTTTAGGCGGAGCTGTTGGTGAAATTAAAACCAAGCCTACATACTTGGTTAATGAGCACATCTCTTATGGAATCCCATATTATCAATCTCTTTTAAAAGTGAGTTACATTTATCTTTGTAAAAGTGTCCTACAACCACGAGAAAGGTAGGAAGAACCAAATCACAAAGAATTTGGTAGTCGAGTAATGAGAGGATATATCCTATACTTTAGGATACACTTTTAGGTAGACATCTTTGAATTTGAATTCAAATATTGACTCCAATTACAAATATAAAAAGACGATGACATGACCCGCGACATATATCGATTCTTGGAGATCATTAGAGAAGATATACTACGATTTGAGCAGCTTACTCTATAGCTCACTCATATCCCTCACATTGTGCAATGTATCATTGCCAATGACACTGTAATTGTACATGTTTTAATATATACTTTCTATCATATTTTTACCTCACCTCTCTATCATGACCATATCAGAACAATGATCTTCTCAGATCATGTTATGAGTGCATGATTGATCAATTTTCATGATTTAAAGCATGGTAGATTCAGAACACTATGTAGTACATGACTACAAAGTTTCATTAGCATTTCTTCTATGAATCATGAGATATGAATGCATCATTACTCTCTAGTTTGTTGACTGTTGCCCCCTGAAAATGTCGGGAATATAGTATGATTTGCTAATTACCATTTGCTACATGTAGTCTATCATTTTTTATGAAATCACCCATGATTGGTAGCTTTCTAAGTTAATTAGAGTTCCCCAAAATGAATTGAGCTAATTTATGTTGTACTCAGAGAATTGTTTAAAACATTGAACAAGTGTAGAGACAAGATTAAAAGCAAGTTTCTTGATCTTGGATTAATTCCTACCCATCTTTTTTGATCCATTGATTAGACGATCATGTATCAAGTAAGATATGTGATTTTTTTATGATCATTAGCTAGCTAAAGAGGCACACTACACTCTCGAGCAATCATTCTTGGGAGATGTCAAGCACGATCAAGCAATACCACTTCATCTCTAAAGACTATCCACCATCTTATCCAACAGATCCTATTCTGGAAGACTTAGACATTCCCATAGTATAGAGCTTCAAAGCATTCGTAATATGTTCTGGCTTGATGGATATCTATACTTCCTCAAAATTCTTATTATGTACTTTGCACCTGAAATAGGCATCATTGCCTCTTCGCAATTCTAGTAAACTTGACACTATTTAAGCCACTCTTTCAAAGTCAATGCAGAGGATTGGTTCATCCAGCATCCTGTGCAATCCTACTGCCTTCCATTTCTTCTAAGTAGTTTTTGCCCTCTAGAAATTATAGAATTCCTAGCAAAGCATTGTATATTTGTAGTGTCCCTTTTTTACAATAAATATATGTTGACCAACAATGACCAAAGCTCCTTTGAGTTCTTTTGCTATCTTGAGACTCTCAGATAGTTCTTCATTAGCATCTGACTCCAACTCATGAACTTCCTTTGTTGCTTCATTGTCAAGGAACCAATGCTCTCTAGATAAGAACACTAAATTCACTTCGAGCTTAGCAAAGGTAGCTCCTTGGTAGTCATCATCCTGTAAGTGTGAAAAAATAGAAAACACACCCACTCCTGTTGATATATTTAGGTAGTGATGTGTGTGAACACTCTAGCACCAAGAGGGCACTTTTTTCCCTCTTTAGGAGTTTTTTTTTCCCAGCTTGTATATACACCTATTGCCCTAATGGGCTACTTATCTTTGTACATTCTCTAGTAATACATTCAGTATTGTGTGTTGTGCTCCAGGTGTCTTCTTCTTCCTTGTGATGTTCGCGTGCTCTTGTAGATGTCTAACTCCAGCAATTGGTATCAAAGCAGGCCAGTGCTTCATCTAGGGCATCGTCTACACCTCTCCGGTTGCAATCTCAAAATCGCAGGAATTTTGGTGAGCATACTCAGCTTGTTTCCGAGATCAAAACATCTTCGCTTTGTGATGCCAAAATCGCGATCTTAGCTCGTTTCGGCCTCTGAATGCACTATCACAGTGCTTGTGCAGGATATTTTGTCTTTTTGTGCCAAAGGTATATACCAATTTCTGTTTGCCAATATAAGCATCTCAAAGTCTGCTGCAGATCTAGTAGAATTCATCTTGGCAGTTTTGTTCAACTTTTTGAGATACAGTCAATTTTTTGCATCAAGGTATTTTAGTCAATGGCCACGGCTGAAAGCAGTGATGTATTCCGTATGTTGGCTGTCGAGGATAAGTTGGATGGTACCAACTACTCGTTATGGGCTTATATGATGCAACATGTATTGGTTGCAAAAGGACTGTGAAACATTGTGTAGGGAGTTGGAAAACGTCTTATCACACCTGCAGCTGTTACAACTGTTGTATACAAGGTGAGGTAGAAGATGTCAAAGATGATGATATTCTACATATTCCTATTTGTGCTGCGGTTTCTACTACACCTACTACAAACCAAATTTGTTCGGATGGCAGAGATGCCCAGGCTCATGCATTGATAGCTTTGTCTCTCAAACGTGCCATTATTCCTCACGTTCACTCTTACAAAATAGCTAAGGATGCTGGGGATACAATTACCACATTGTACCAAGCTAGGAATGAGGCTCGTGTTGCTTACCTCCGAAAAAGTTGGAGAGTGAGCACATGAATGAAGGTGATTCTATGGACAGTTTCCTAACAAAGATCAATGACTTGAATGAACAATTGATTTGTGCTGATGAGGTTATACAAGATAGCTCACTTGTGTAGACCATTTTGAATGGTCTTCTTGATTCATATTAGAGTTTTGCTTCTACTCTTCGATTGATGATGAAAGGCAATCCAAATGCCTTGTCATTTGAGGAGTTAGTCTTTGTTTTGTTGTAGGAATATCACTCTAGGCAAAAGAGGTCCATTATGCGAGTTGCAAATCAAGCTTTCGTGGCTAGTCAAAAGGGCAAAGGAAAATGGAGCTCCTCAAGTAGTAAGCAAAAATCTACAAATTTTGCACAATCGAAGAGGGAAGACAAAGATGAAAAGAAGTCAGAAAACCAGAACTTGTTTTGCAAGTACTATAAAGGAAATGATCATATCATTAAGAACTGTCCTAAACTGGCTGCAAAAGAGGCAAAGAAAAAGGAGGCATGAATGGTTGTTGTAGAGGCCTCTACTCCAAAAACAGAGTCTGTTAATCTTGTGCAGAAGAATGGGTGTTTACTACTGTTTGCAGTTTTGAAACATCTTCTCATGGGGAGTGCATGTTTTTAGTAGACTCAGATGTTTGGTATTTTGATAGTGGGGTGACCAAACATATTACCTTAGAGCGCAATTTCTTCTCTTCACTTGAGCGTGCCCCTACAGGGAATATTATTACATGCACCAACAACTCCTTTTATCCTGTTATGGGAGTTGGTAAGATCATTTTGACTACTGTTGATGGTGGTGCTTTCACTTTTTTAGATGCTTTGTTTGTGCCAAGGATCAAGAAAAATCTGTTATCAGTTTCTGCATTAGCCAAGTTTGGCTTAGTTGTGAAATTTGTTGATGATAGGTGTACAATTCATGATCTATCAAATGGCGACGTGATTAATGCTTCTAGCATTTTATGTCTTGGGCTTTATAAGCTCATAGACTATGAAAGATCTATAAATGATTCAGCATGTGTAGTACATGATTCTCAGGCTATGTCAGATACAAAGCTTTGGCATGCACACTTTGTCCTCTTTGCTCAAACTTGAGGCACCTGGAAAACATGTTTGTGAAGGCTGTATTTTGGGCAAAATGCAGCATTTGTCCTTTCCAAAAGATGGTTGAGTTTGGGCTGCTCAGAAATCGGAGCTTGTACATAGTGATGTCGGTGGTCCTATGCAGACATCTTCTTTTGGAAATTATCTTTACTTCGTGACTTTCATTGATGATTTCTCTAGGCATGCATGGGTATATCCATTGAAAGCAAAGTCCAAAGTGTTCATGTGCTTCAAACAATTTTTGGTTTTGGCTAAAACTCTATCAGCATGTAAAATGGGCACCCTCCATTTTGATCGAGGGGGGAGTATATGTCTTCTGATTTTAATGCATTTTTGGCTAAATGTGGGATAAAACACGAGTGTACAGTGTCGTATATACCTCAATAGAATGGAGTTGCTGAATGGAAGAATAGGTCATTCATGGAGATGGCGAGGTGTATGGTCAAGAGTCAGGCTTTACCACATAGTTTTTGGCTTGAGACTGTCATGTGTGCAGCATATGTACTTAACAAGTATGCCACTAAAGCATTGCAGTCTATCACTCCATATGAGGCTTGGCATGATCACAAGCCATCTGTTGCTCATCTGCATGTTTTTGGTTGTTTGGCATATGCATTTGTGCCCGAACAACATCGTAGAAAATTGGATGATAAAGCAGTAAAATGTATTTTTGTTGGGTACAATTCTCAAAGTAAAGGCTATCGTCTGTATCATCCATAGACTAAATGCATTTTGGTTAGCCGTGATGTTGTTGTTGTGGAAGATGCTATTTAGCCATTGCTTTCATGTACTAAGGAGACATCTGTTAGCTCCAAAGACATGTATGATACTTTGCTGCCTCTTTTTGTAGGTGGACAGTCTAGTGCTAGTCCTAATGAGGGAACTTCTCAGCCTTTGCACGTTTCATGTGATGATGTAGATTATCCCATTTCTGATGCAGATTTACATGATGGACTTGTTGATGAGAGAATTGGTATTGAGGAGGCAAAAAACTATGCCAAAATGGCTGGTGCAGACTTTGCATGATAGCAAATTAGATGAAACTTTGTCATATCGCACTCAATCAGGATCTCATAGTGCCTCTTTTGCATCAGATTGCTATGCTATGGCTACCTCTAGTCTCTGTGATGAGACTGAACCTGTTTCATTTGATGAAGCACAAAATTTGTGAACATTGGATGGCTACAATACAATATGAATATGATGCTATAATAAAGAATGGTACTTGGTCTTTATGTGACTTGCCTCCTGGCAAGAAGGCCATTGGCACAAAGTGGGTGTACAGGTTGAAGCATACACATGATGAAACAGTTGACAGGTATAAGGCTAGGCTTATTGCAAAGGGTTATGTGCAGGAAAGAGGCATTGATTTTGATGAAACCTTTGCACCTACATGTCATATGACTACTATTCGGAGCATCTATGCACTTGCAGCTCATCCTGGTTGGAATGTACATCAGTGGGACATTAAAACCGCATTTCTAAATGGTGACTTGCATGAAGAAGTGTATGTTTTTCATCCCTGTGGCTTAGTGTAGAAAGGGCATGAAAACTAGGTGTGCAAGTTAAAGAAGGCATTATATGGTTTAAAGCAAGCACCACATGCTTGGTATGAGAAGATACATGCCTATCTGATTGCAGATGGTTTTCAGAACAGTCCAACTAAAAGCACGTTATATGTTAAGCGTGCTAATGATGTACTTCTGTTCATTAGGGTTTATGTTGATGACATGCTGCTCCCTAGTCCTCATGAGAGGCATATTGCTGATTTTAAGGCTGATTTGCATGCCTCATTTGAGATGTCTGATTTGGGGTGTTTGCATCACTATTTGGGCATTTACTTTATGCATCTTGATGGTGGAATGGCTTTGTGTCAAACGAAATATATTGACACATTATTGTAGTGTTTTGGCCTTGAAGACTGTAAACCTATTTCCACTCCTATGGAAACAGGTTTATGACTGAGTCTTCATGATGCTGGAGATGCATTTGATGTTATTCTCTATCAGCAGGCTGTTGGATGATTGATTTACGTATGCATTACTCGGCCAGATATTTAGTTTGTTGTCTCACAGATGAGCAGGTTAATGCATTTCCTAGGAGTCAAGCATTGGAAGGTGGTTAAGCACATCTTTAGCTACTTGAGTGGTACTCGGCTACTTGGGTTGTTTTATCTCAAGGAGGGATCACTACCGCCAGATTTGCATGCTTTTTTTGACTCTGATTCGGCTGGTTGCTATGACACTCCTGTGTCCACTAGTGGCTTTTGCTTCATGCTTGGTAGCTCATGTATATCTTGGTTGAGCAAGAAGCAACCTCCTGTGGCCACTTCCATTTGTGAGGTTGAGTATAGGGCAGCTTTCATGGTGACTATTGAGTGTGTGTGGCTCAGATGCCTTATGGCTGATTTGGTTGTTGATCAATCTTCTGCCACCACCATCTTCACTGAAAATTAGAGCGCATTAGCAATTGTGATGAACCCTGTGTTCCATGCTCCCACTAAGCACATTGAGGTGCATTATCATTATTTCAGGGACAGGTTCTCTGCTGGGGAGATTAGCTTGGCATATGTGCCCACGTAGGAGAACATTGCAGACGTTTTCACAAAGGCTTTGCCTAGGGAGAAGTTTGAAGCTTTCCATAAAGCTTTGGGCTTACTTCCTTTTGTGGAGTGATTTCCACATAGCTTGGCACTTCCTTATACATGAGTGCTAGCTACTTTTTCACCGCATCACTCCTAGGAGGGGATTTGTTGATATATTTAGGTAGTGATGTGTGTGAACACTCTAGGACGCCGGGGCACTTTTTTCCCTCTTTATGAGTTTTCTCCCCGGCTTGTATATATGCCTATATGCCCTAATGGGCTACTTAGCTTTGTACATTCTCTAGTAATACATTCAGTATTGTGTGTTGTGCTCCAAGCTTCTTCTTCTTCCTTGTGTTGTTTGTGTGCTTCCGTAGACTTCTTACTCCAACAACTCCAACATCATGAGTCTCTTGGAAAAAGAAAAATCAATCAAGGAAAACCAAAATTCAAGATTTCTTAAGACTCAAATAAGTGATCATTGTAGTGAAGGAAGATTTCTCTTCTAGGAACTTTTGGAAAAGAAAAAGACTATCAGATAGAAAAAGAAAAAATTATGCTCATATATATAAGGAAATGAAATAAATTAAACTAACATTCTACATTACCCAACCCTAGATCTTGCTTTTGTGCTTTAGAAATTTATTGGAACTTATCAGGCAAAGAATTCAAATTCAAGGTCACATTTATCATGAAAAAGTATTTTCATATTTTTACTTCCTTCTTTCTTTCTCTTTTTTTTATTTTTTCATATTCATTCGTATTTTAAACATTTTTTCCATTTTTCATTCTCCCTTCTTTTTATTTTAAATATATTTTTCTTGAATGTTTCAATATTTTTTTGAGTATTGGTCATATGACCATATATGTATGAGGTAATTCTTTATGAGGGTAATTCTCTTCCCCTCCTTCTCTTTTTTCATGAAAAAGATTTCTTATATGTGCCTAGGCAATCTCTTTTACGACTAGAGAATGCACGGCTTTGTAATGTATGCCTATACATGCATACTTTAGAGATGGATTCCTCTTCATAGTGCAAAGATGGGATCTTAAGCATTGCAATTAAGCAATTTGTTGTTGTTGAGGTTTTTCTAGTTTCATTCTTGTCTGGTTCCAATCCTTTTGGTTTCTTTGCAATTATATTGTCCTTCTGTATATCGATCACCTTCTTCATTTTTCTAAGCCAACATGTTTTTATTTTTTCTTGTGCTTCCATACTGTTGCTGGAATTCCTAATTTCCCAATTTGCATGTTGATTCTAGACAAAATGGGTCTGTTGTTCTTTACATCTCCATACCCATTTCCTTTTTGGATTTTGATTGATCTGCAAAGGTTTTGATCTCCATACCAATTGTTCTTTGAATTGTGAAATCATTCTCTCCTTCTGATTTTGCTTTTGATGAGAAATATATAAATTCTGGTGTTGGATTTTGCTTTCTATTTCTATATTCTGCTGACTTTGTTTGCTCATCAGATTACTGCTACCTTCTTTGTTAATTATATCCTTTTCTAATGAAAACTATCATCTATAGAGAAAGTAAATTTCTCCATTTCCATTCTATAGGTTTCTTCATTGAGTGCCTGCACATCATGACTAACTGTTAAGGGAAGCATGGTATTTCTCACCCATTACAAGAGGAAGGAAAGAGCCGTACATGTTTACAACCGACGGTGTACAAAATTGACAAAGAAGAAGAAGATGAGGTAGAGAGAGAAGAAGTACCGACAGAAATCATGTATTGCACGGATACAAAGGCTCTCCTTTTCATTAAACAAAGGCATATATTTATACAACTTTATGTGCCCATTCATATGGGACTTGTACCCATTCATTGTACCCCTTAGTTCACCCTTCAATTGAAACTTTAAAAACTAAAAAAGCCCATGCGTACATCCCACTTTAACACTAGCACGCACAGTGGACTCGAATCCCACACCATGCTTACTAATGTCCTAGGTTTACGATATGCAAATACCCTATGGAACATTATCCCCCAACTAAAGTGCATGGCCCAGATCCATAGTATGGAAGGTAAAATAATACCCATAATAATCCAGAACGAGGAGAAATGTGTAATGCCAAGCAAAGTGCCTGGAACTTAATCCAAGTTATGCAAGTACATTACACACAACCCATAGTGTGCCCTCCTATATGCATACATGAAATACAAAAAATGGCATAATTACATTGCTGCATTTTATACATCAATTTCATCATTTTCATATGTCTTTCTACATTACATCATTATCATATACAATCTATGTAAATTTGCAAGAGGAATGAATCAGCCAATCATCACATTATCAGCACCAATCTTCACTTCGATGCTGCATGTTCGGCTCCCCATAAGTACTACAACATAAATCATTAAATAATGATGACGTAGAGCTTGTCTTTTTGGATTAGTATGATCAGCATCAAATAACCGTATATGAAGACTCAAATCAACATGGAGGCATGTATCCCATAGTCCCACATCAGCCACCAGTCAAATCATACACACAAAAGAAAAAGAAAATCAGTGAATGCTTCTGCCGTGTCAATGCTACCTCACATTCACAATCCACACAAAGTGTTTCTGCCGACTTAACGCTACCTCACACTCGCACATTACCGAAAACAAATGAAGGCTTTTGCCATGGGACCAAAGACACCAAACTCCATGCGATCTTGATCTCCGAGATATAAACATGATGCCTTAATAAAATGGATATGAGCATGCGAAGAGTAGGGGAAAATCTTAGTTTCATTGTGATTACCAATCGAAAAAATCAATTACTATGTAGTGTATATTTTGAAAGTATTAAAAGGATTATTTTACACATCTCAACCCAAATAAAGTATGATCATGCAATGAACAGAAATGATAACCATCGCAACTATGTAGACATCGCTTAAAAGTAAACTCTTTTGCTGGTCAAGAAGACATAAGGACCCGACAATGAGGAGAAGTGCCAACAAACGATAATGATCAGTAGGAAATGATGGATGGAATAATTGCAGCCGACATCCTTGCTAGCATCCCTACGCACCGAAATCAATGGAAGCATGGAATCTCCAGGGCAAAGGACCGGACCAACCGATTGCTATAGCCGATATATGATCGAAAGACTCAAGAGTCACTAAAACATGAATCTCCGAGCAGGGCAAGGAACATTGGACTCGGAGTGTAAGGTCGCTGGATTGGCATTATGTAATTTATATTTTCCTATACCGCACGTACCGAAAGGTCGTAGCGAAGTGTTGTACCCTTTTTATCAATTAATGAAAAGACATTATAGTGGTTCTCGGGTAGCGAGGAGACGGGATCGCCAGACTGTTTGTCTGGGTGATTTGTGGTCTATGGAGACGTCGTAGTGCAGCGTTCTTAAATTCTGAGTAATGTGACTCTTACTTTATTAAGTTACATTAATTTGTGATTAACACAGTAATGTTATGTTAGCGATAACAAGTCTGTGCGACGGTAATTGGTAATTCTAGCGTTACCTACTGTGAAAAAAGCTTAACCAAAGTAGGAAGAGTAAACTTGTATAGAGAATTCGATACTAGATAATAACGTACTGCTTACTTGATAAGTTAAATGGGAAAATAAGATACAAGGCCTTTGATTTATCAGACCCCTACCATCCCCAAGAATCCGAAAAGAACTTAAAAGTGTCTGTGACAGAAAGAACACTTTTAACATTGGCGCTGTCTGTGGGAAGATGGCAATTGAGTAAGAAATAATTAAGGTGGAGCAGTACGTAAGGTAAGCGGTGTAGAGGTGATATATGCCGGTTACTCGGTCCGGCGAGTCTTATCCAAAGTATCAGAGAGACCAGCATCCCTGGATAGTACCAAATTTGTTAGGGACATCCCCAGGTGGTAGAAGTGCACGCCATTTAAACCCCGTTGTCAAAGAATCGGAGCCAGTTAGTCGAGATTTCGGTACCAGTTCGGTGATAAATGATGAGATTCCCGTGTAATTCCGGTACGTTCTGAAGAAGGTGCAGTAACTTCTAAGTGTACAGGGACGCAGTGCGCAATTGATGCGATACCATTTGGTCAGAATTTGAACCTTTCCGAGGATAAAGTTGTATTACCGAAAGAGATCGTTCCCGGTGGAAGTATACCCTGTTTCGGTGAAAGTTCGACAAGTTCCGGTGAAAGTTTGGTACCAATTGGTGGGAATTTACAATTTTCCAGTGATAGTGTGATAACCCGTGGTGGATCCTTATTACATACACCACTGTTCGTGGCAAACTTGCCTACCTTCGATACCAAAGCTGAGGATAGGCTATTTGATTTGGAGATACGTAAGAGACTGAATGCTATTTTCGAGCAGGAAGGTGAGCAGTCTGATAATACAAGTTTTGAAGGACAAGGCACACCCCCTCAGAACTTAGGAAACAACAGCGGTACCAATATTAGCACAATGAGTGGTCAACAGCAGCAACAATAGCAACAACAACAACAGCAACAGCAACAGCCATCTCCACTTTGACCGGTTCCAACAGGGGTGACTTACACAAAGTTCGATGGATTTCGAGATGACGACCCTGATGCACATGTGTGCACCTTTGAGATAAGCTATGCAGTGTTGAAACATCCACCCGATCCGGCTTACAAGGCCATCATATTTCAGGCAACATTAGTCAATGAAGCAGCGAGGTGGTTGACAGAGTATGATATCAACCATTTCGTTAACTATGATGCAGTAAGGGACGTGTTTTTACAGAGGTTCGAGTTGAAGAAGAATCTCGCCAAAATCTTTGACTATTTGTAGAACAATCGACAGAAGCAGCACCAGATTGTGCAGGAATATGCAACATTGTTTAGAATCCATTTAAGACAACTGCCTCCGGCACACGCTAATCTACCGCATGATGTTATAACCCAGTGGTTCATTAACGGGCTGACCCCACAGTTAAGACAAATTATGATCATCCGCTGTATGGAGGCTATGACACTAGATGCTGTTATTGCGATGGCTCTACAACTAAAGCATAAAGTTGGAGGATTCATCGAAGACTTGGAGTGGTTGAAGGCCAATAAGAATGTAATAGATGATCCGGCTAAACAGATGTATTGCACCAAGTGCAAAAATCCAGGGCACACCAGTGCTACATGTGCCCTTAGCCAGATGTATTGTGCCATTTGCAATACAATGGGACACTCAATGGACAATTGTGCGTATAATGCTAAAGTGTAGGGACGAGCAGCTATCAACGCTATTATACAAGAACCAGGTCAGCCAGCCACCCATTACGTGCCACCGCAGATGCAAAACAATCAATTGCAAGGATACATAAATTATCGGGGACAATGGAATACCAATTTTGATTCAAATCGATGGCATGCGGGTACATCAGCGGACGGTACTTCCCTGCCACCACCTCGATGTCACTTTTGCGGTGAGATTGGCCACATCTGGAGATTTTGTAAGGATGCAGCAAAATACGACAAAAGGAAGAAGGAGTGTCAAAACCCGATGACCAACATGGTCTATATCTCACGAGTGAAATCACAAGCAGTAGTGGTCCAGACAAGATCGGGTAAGCAGTTGCAACCAGCAGCTGAGGTGTT
Source organism: Ceratopteris richardii (assembly GCA_020310875.1). Taxonomy (NCBI): domain Eukaryota; kingdom Viridiplantae; phylum Streptophyta; class Polypodiopsida; order Polypodiales; family Pteridaceae; genus Ceratopteris; species Ceratopteris richardii. The sequence continues at coordinate 190,339,035 of CM035410.1, read as the reverse complement.
TGAACCTGGTATCCGTGAGCAGCAGAAAATGTATACCAAAGCTAGCCAATGGGCAGCTAAAGAGCAAACTGTGTTTCCTGATCCAATTCCGGTAACACAAGTTCCCCTGCCAACGGCGAGAGCGAATGAACAAAATCCTAACCTAGTAACAGCAGAATCATCATCAGCAGCGGTGAGGACTACGATTCAAACAGATCAGGTATGGGAGATTCTATCTAAGGCTTCAATTACACTCCCTTTGGTACAGTTGCTCGCATTGGTGCCAGGAGTTAGGCAGCAATTTCAACAACAGGTCAGTCCTGGATCTCCCGATACTCCGGCGACTCCAACAATACAACTGGAAAATGATTCTACGGTGGATCATTCAGTCCCATTAATCATTTTCTGGCATAAACATCAAAAGATTACTCAAGTGCTAATTGATGGCAGTTCGGGTGTGAATATAGCAATTGCAACTCTCTCCAAGAAATTGGGGTGGACCCAAATTGAGCCCGCCCAATTTTTTGTAAGAATGGCAGACCAATCCCGAGTCCAAACGATGGGATTAGTACAGAATATCCCGATTACTCTGTAGGGTACCACATTCAAAATGACTTTTGTAGTCTTAGAACTACCAGAATCCAGCCTCGACTACAATCTCCTTTTCGGTCAACCATGGTTGAAACAAGCCAAAGTTTTACAAGATTGGTGAGCGCAGGAATTGACTTTCAAAGATAATCACCGTAAATATGTTGTTAATATGAATGCCATCCAGCCCTGCAAGCTTCATGCCAGACCATATGTAGCGGAGCCGGTCCACATGTTGGATGGCTTATCTGACGATGAGGAAGAGGCGTTTCTGAAGAACAATAAAGATCTGATCTCCTTAGGTACTGTAGATCTTCAATCAGTAGCGGACAAGTGGAGTCCGATAGCGTGTACGGTTTTCCCGTGATCGGAGAGGTGGATGCAGATGATAGTATTTCTATGGATGGAGCCACCCTACATCAACTTTTACAGTCAGTTGATGATCTGGTGAAACCTCGACAATTTTATGTCCCGGAAGATCAGTTAGTAACATATAATTTGGGTGATGAGGCTAGCCCGAGACCTGTTAAGATTAAGGCAAGATTGTCCGAGGCATTTCAAGAAGATTTGATCTGACTCCTATGTGAGTGTTTGGATGTTTTTGCTTGGGACTATCGCGATATGAAAGGTCTTGATCTGCGGATCTATCAACATCGGGTAGTGCTCAAACTAGAGGCGAAGCCAATTAAAAAATCCAGTTACCAAATGAACCCCAATTATGTAGCACAGGTCAAAGCAGAACTCGATCGATTATTGAGGGTGGGATTCATTGTACCAATCGAGCACGTTGAATGGATATCTCCGATCGTGATTGTTCCGAAGAAAAATAAACAGTTGCGTATCTGTGTGGATTACCGGAATATGAATGCGGCCATGGTATCTGATCCATTTCCTCTCCCCTTTCTCGACACAATGCTAGACAGAGTGGCGGGGCATGAGATGTACTCCTTTCTAGACGGCTACAGTGGTTATAACCAGGTGCGGATGACAGAACAGGACATACCTAAAATAGCCTTCATCACAAACTGGGGTGTTTATGCTTGTACGGTAATGTGGTTTGGGTTAAGGAATGCTCCAAGCACATTTCAACGATGTATGCAAGAAATCTTTTCACCCTACCTAACTACTTTTATGCAAGTATATCTGGATGACTTTTCCTTATTTGTGAAAATTGCGGCGCACCTGTATCATTTACGGTGTTTCTTTGAAAAATGTTGCGAATATCGGTTATGCTTGAATCCGACAAAATCTGTGTTTGCGGTCTCTTGTGGCAAACTCCTTGGCCATATTATCTCTTAGCAAGGCATACAACTTGATCCGGATAAGGTTGCAGCTGTGTTGCAAGCACCAGTCCCTACAACACCGAAAGAAGTTATGCACTTCTTGGGTCAAATCAGGTGGCATGGTAGACATCTACAGTGGTTAGCTCATTTAGCAACACCACTTAATCGGCTCATGACTAGTACTCCACGACAGTACGAATGGACTCCAGAATGCCAAACTGCATTTGATCGTTTAAAAGGATTATTGACGAAGGCCCCAATTTTGCAACCACCTGATTGGGAACGCCTGTTCCATGGCTTTGTAGATGCATCGAACATATGTTTGGAGAAATGGTTGGATGCACTCAGAAGATTGAGTTGATGCTGCTAATCCTGCTTTGCACCAGCCCTCTTTGACTCCAGATATACTTAGTAGACTCCTTAAGCTTCCAAATGATACCAAAATATGCTATATGTACTTTGGAAAAGGTTTGAGTAATGACTTGATCAAAACAGACAAGTTTGTAAATCACAAGGCTCAAAAACTTTCTATTTTTGTCTTGATACCTGCTCAGTCTTTCACTCAGTATGACCAGTACAGTTACAATTGACAAGATTCCTTCTAGAGGTATTCTATTAGCTTAGTAAGCTTCCATTTACAAGTGGAATGAGATAAAAAGATAGACTATACTCAGAGAAATCACTTTAGCAAAGTTAGGGACACTCCCGACTTTTTAGGAACTCTGTAGAAAAATACCAGAGAGCAGTTCGATGACGATTTCTCGAAAATGGCTGAACCAAAATTCTTCAAACTTTGTAATCTGGTAGAATGCTTTGAGCGGATTCCAACAAGCCTTGAATCACTTGATTTGGTTCAGTATGCACTGAGATATGCCTCTTTGAAGTTGACAGACTTGGAGATGATGACTCAGAGAAAACCAGAGATAGTGAATGTAAATCTTTCTATTAGTTCACATGAATGTACAATCTCATTGACTTGATAGATGTAGCCTAATGAGTTGGAGATGTGTAGGCTATAGTGTAGCACTCACACACTCAGAGATAGTGAATATGGAGCTCGGAAGTTCACATCTACACCGCAAGTTTTTTACATGACTTTTATATATGATGGAGATGTATTTGAAGTTCAAATTCAAACTAAGGCTCCCTAAAATCACTCATCTAAAAGTAAGGAGATATTCTCTCCAATTACACCATCTAATTTTCCACGAATCTAATCAAGTAGGTATGATTACATGAGATGCCAAGTCATATAGACTTTTACAATGGGTAAAGAAGTAAGAACTTATAAGCATAAGTTCACATGGTCCTTTCTTCAAGTGAATTAAACTTCCAAGGTTTCAACACCAAATTTCCAAGGTTCCAAGCCAAGTGTGAAGGCTTGAATAGCACCAACAACTCCCCCTCAAGCCAAAAACTTTGGCTTAAGTCTTCATCTTCAATCTTCAATCACATCCTGCAATCCAATCATGGATTTGAATCTGCATAACTTGTTTCCATCCAGAGCTTTTGTAAGTAAATCTGCACATTGCATATTAGTTGACACATAAGTCAATTGAATGTCTTTGCTTAGCAATTTTTCTCTCACATAGTGGTAATGAACCTCTATGTGTTTGGTTCTAGCATGATATATTGGATTAGCTGCAAGGTGAAGTGAACTTGTGTTATCTCCAAAGATAATTGGAGGTCTAGTGTATAGACCTAACTCTGTATATAAAATCTTTAACCAAATAGCTTCTCGAGTGGCATTGGCTAGCCCTCTATACTCTGCTTCAGTGGATGACAAAGCTACTGTAGGTTGTTTCTTGGCTGACCAAGAAATTGGTTTATCACCTGCAAAACATATGTATCCTGATGTGCTTCTCCTATCATCCTTGCATCCTACCCAATCTGCATCTAAATATACTTTAATGTCAATATCTGTTGTATAAGGAAAGTACAAACCATGGTTCTGAGTTCCCTTTAGGTACTTCAAGATCTTCTTTGCTACCTCTAGGTGAGGTACCCTTGGTTTGTGCATGAATTGGCTTAGCACACTAACTCCATATGCTATGTCAATTCTGGTTAAGGTAGCATAATTCAAACTACCTACCATACTTTGATATCCTGTAATGTCTTGGACTTCATCCCCTTCATGAGCACTGAGCTTTAGGTTGACCTCCATAGGAGTGCTTGAGATTTTAGCATCCTGCAAATTAAATTTCTTCAACATGTCCTGAACATACTTCTTTTGAGTAATATATACACCTGAATTAGTGTAGACTAACTCAAGACCTAAAAAATATTTCAATAATCCAAGATCATTGATCTTGAACTCCTTAATCATCTGTCCTTTGATGTGTCTAATCCCATTGACATCATTACCTGTGATAATGATGTCATCAACATAAACACACAAGTAGATTACCTATGTACTACTCCTCTTTATGAATAGAGAAGTGTCTGCTTTACTCATCACAAATCCTTGGTCTTGGAGATATGTTGTCAACCTGTAATTCCATGCTCTAGGTGCCTGCTTCAAACCATATAGAGCCTTCTTCAATTTACAAACATAATTTACCTTCTTGGGATCTTCATAGCCAGGTGGTTGTGACATGTACACTTCTTCAGATATCCATCCATTCAAGAAAGCATTCTTGACATCTAATTGGTACATGTTCCAATTCTTGGATGCAGCTACACTTACTAAAATTCTGATTGTTGGCATCTTAGCCACAGGAGAAAATGTCTCCTCATAATCAATGCCTTGGGTTTGTGCAAAACCCTTGGCTACCAACCTAGCTTTGTACCTGTTGATTGTTCCATCAGAGTTCCTCTTTAGTTTGTAGATCCATCTGGATCCTATCACCCTCATAGAGTCCTTCTTGGGTATCAAGTCCCATGTGTCACTCTCCTTGAGAGCTTCCATTTCTTCATCCATAGCTTCTTTCCATTCTGGTTTGGTGATTGCCTCCTCATATGAACCTGGTTCTTCATTCAACAGATCCTTTGCAAGATATACAGAATGCTTAGTTACAAGAGAAGTGTCATACCCATATCTGATAGGCTTCTTACTTTCTCTCTGAGATCTCCTCATTGCTTGAGTTGAGGATTCTGGTATATCCTCTAGCTTCTTCATTTTCATCTTCCCTTTGGACTTCCATGCCTTGAATTCCTCAAGGTTAATTGTGTCATCATCATCTGAGCTTGAGTCTTCTTTCTGGATTGGTTCCTCCTTGGTGAGTTTTGGGAAATCTTCTTCCATATCATAGGGTAGAATAACCTTCCTGCATTCATTCTCATACCATGAGTCATTCTCATCAAAAATGACATCTTTGCTTACCTTGAAGCCTTTGTTTGTTGGGTTGTAGAATCGGTATCCTTTTTGGTTCAAATCATAACCAATGAAGATACATTTTTCAGCTTTAGGGTCTAGCTTTCCCCTTACCTGTGAGGGAATATGCACATATGCTACACAACCAAAGATTTTGCAATGATCCAATGATGGTCTCTTACCATGCCAAGCTTCATATGGTGTCATGCCATCAAGAGACTTTGATGGCAATCTGTTAATGAGATAGGTGGCAGTAGATACACTCTCTGCCCAAAGATAATTTGGTAATTTCTTTTCATTAAGCATAGACCTAGCTGTTTCAACAATGAGTCTATTCCTTCTTTCAGCTACCCCATTTTGTTCAGGTGAGTACCTTGTGGTTATCTCCCTCTTGATGCCTCTTTCCTGCAAGAAGTCTTCAAATTCATTGGAGAAGTATTCACCTCCTCCATCTGACCTTAGCCTCTTCAAGTTTTTACCTGTTTGATTTTCAACTAGTGCAAGATATCTTTTGAAACAATTAAATACTTCATCCTTATGCTTCATAAAGTATAACACAGTCCATCTGCTATAATCATCAATGAAGGACACATAATACCTTGATCCTGAAATGGAAGGGTCCTTGCTAGGTCCCCAAACATCTGTGTGCACCAAGTCTAGGTAGTCTTCATGCATAAAACCTTTCCTTGTATAAGGTAACCTGTGAGACTTACCATATTGACAAGCACCACACTTGTAAATCATGTGTTGCTTGGATACATTGGGTATCCCAAGCACACATTGGTCTCTGCTCATTTGTTTTAGGGTTCTTTCACCTATGTGGCCTAACCTCTTGTGCCAAATTTCCAATTCTGAAAGTGTTTGATCCTTGTAATTGTATAAAGCAATATTTTTTGTGTCTTCTAGCTCAAAGGTAAACAATCTACTTGATTTTTCTCCCTTGGCTATCCTTCTGAATCCATGTCTTGGGTCCTCCACATATGCTCCATGTTGATTGAACCTGACCTGCAAACCTTTCTCCATAATCTGACCAACACTCATTAGGTTCTTGGTAATGGTTGGTACATACAGTACTCTGCTCAATAAGTTATGATTACCATCACTAGTCTTTACATTACCAACCTTTACAACAGAATGCTTAGTATCATCACCTGTCTGTACCTGATGTTTGCCCTTGGGTTCTTCCAAATCAGAAAGTAGTGCCACATTACCAGCTACATGATTAGAACACCCTGAATCAATATAAAATAAATGATCATCATTTGTACCTGCCTTGGAGGTCATATTCATGATCAATAGGGAGTCATCTTGCTCCTCTGTGTAGTTGTTGTAATCCCTTCTATTTTTGAATCCACCTTGGTAGTTACCATTGTGGTTGTGGTTGTAATTGTTGTTGTACTGATTGTTGTATCCATTGTAGCCTTGATGTTGGTTGAATCTACCTCTACCTTGAGAGTATCCACCTCTTTGATAGCTTCTTCCTCTCTGATTCTTATAGTTTCTGTAGCACTCATCTGTGGTATGATTAGACAATCCACAAATGTTGCATGGTGATGAGTTCTAGGGTCTCCCCCTACCTTGCTTACCTCCTCTGCCCCTGCCTCTTGAAGATCTACCTCTCCCTACATAATTAGCTTGGGAGGTGGAGCCTTCTTCTTCTTGCTTCTTCCCTTTACCTTTATCCTTAATTTTCTTATCAGTATATAGAGCAGAGGGGTTATTACCTTTTGATTGATCTCCAGCCTTTGTAAACTTTGCTTCATGTGTGAATAGTTGGCCCATGAGAGTTGTGAGATCTGGGGTATGCATGTCCATGTAGAGATCCATTGCAGTGGTGAAGCTTTCCCACTTATCATCTGCCTTGAGTCCATTTGTTATTTGCCTTACTATTTGTTCCTCTTCAATCTCCTCTCCAATGCTTGCTAATTGGTCTACCACATCTTTAATCTTGGTCACATATTCTGAGACTGATTGCTTTGGTTGCTTTCTAAGGGTTGTGAATTCAATCCACAATTGATTCTTCCTGGCCCTTGTGTTAGAAGAAAAGTATGATGACAAGGTTTCCCAAGTCTCTTGGGAATTCTTACAATTCCTGATGTGAGGTAAAAGGAAATCAGATATAGAGTTAAGAAGATAAGACCTTGCCAAAGCATCTTTTGCACACCATGTGTTGAGTCTCTCTTGTTCATCCTTGGTGGGTAGTCCTCTTGCTTTAAATGAGGGCAATTCCTCATCTCCTGATATGAATCCAAATAAGCTTCTTCCTTGTAGATAGGTCTTCATCCTTAGAGACCAAGCTTGGTAATTGTTCCTCTCCAATTTGTCAATGAATGAAGGAAAACCATCTCCCATATTACCTTATTTGCTCTGATACCACTGTTGGGAGAAATGGTTGGATGCACTCAGAAGATTGAGTTGATGCTGCTAATCCTGCTTTGCACCAGCCTCTTTGACTCCAGATATACTTAGTAGACTCCTTAAGCTTCGAAATGATACCAAAATATGCTATATGTACTTTGGAAAAGGTTTGAGTAATGACTTGATCAAAACAGACAAGTTTGTAAATCACAAGGCTCAAAAACTTTCTATTTTTGTCTTGATACCTGCTCAGTCTTTCACTCAGTATGACCAGTACAGTTACAATTGACAAAATTCCTTCTATAGGTATTCTATTAGCTTAGTAAGCTTCCATTTACAAGTGGAATGAGATAAAAAGATAGACTATACTCAGAGAAATCACTTTAGCAAAGTTAGGGACACTCCCGACTTTTTAGGAACTCTGTAGAAAAATACCAGAGAGCAGTTCGATGACGATTTCTCAAAAATGGCTGAACCAAACTTCTTCAAACTTTGTAATCTGGTAGAATGCTTTGATCTGGTTCCAACAAGCCTTGAATCGCTTGATTTGGTTCAGTATGCACTGAGATATGCCTCTTTGAAGTTGATAGACTTGGAGATGATGACTCAGAGAAAACCAGAGATAGTGAATGTAAATCTTTCTATTAGTTCACATGAATGTATAATCTCATTGACTTGATAGATGTAGCCTAATGAGTTGGAGATGTGTAGGCTATAGTGTAGCACTCACACACTCAGAGATAGTGAATATGGAGCTCGGAAGTTCACATCTACACCGCGAGTTTTTTACATGACTTTTATGTATGATGGAGATGTATTTGAATTTCAAATTCAAACTAAGGCTCCCTAAAATCACTCATCTAAAAGTAAGGAGATATTCTCTCCAATTACACCATCTAATTTTCCACGAATCTAATCAAGTAGGTATGATTACATGAGATGCCAAGTCATATAGACTTTTACAATGGGTAAAGAAGTAAGAACTTATAAGCATAAGTTCACATGGTCCTTTCTTCAAGTGAATTAAACTTCCAAGGTTTCAACACCAAATTTCCAAGGTTCCAAGCCAAGTGTGAAGGCTTGAATAGCACCAACAACATAGCCATTGGAAGCGCTTTAATGCAGCAAACTGACAAATGATTTCGGCCTGTCTATTATGCAAGTCGTCGACTAGCTCCTACGGAAAGGAACTATTCAGTGACCGAAAGAGAATGTCTCGGGTTGGTGTACTCGGTGAAGAAATTCCAGCATTATTTGTTGGGCTGAAAATTCACCTTCCACATGGATCATGCCACGCTTATGTATTTGGTCCAGCAGTAATATTTAGGTGGTCACTTGGCTCGATGGGTTTTATTATTACAGGAATTCGACTATGAAGTTATTCATCGACCCGACACCGCACATGCCTTGGCAGATTTTCTATCTCGCTTGGATTCCGGTGAAGCTCCGGTGGGGGTTGATGACACTACACCGACAATTTACGTTACTCAGCCAACTGTTGAAGAATCTACAGAGCCTCTTGTGCCGCCTACCTACTATGATACGTTACTCACTTTTTTGACTGACGGATGTCTTCCTCCTCATACTCCCCCTACTCTGCAACGAAAAATTAGAGTTTACAGTCGCAGATTCCGTTTGATTGTAGGTCAGCTGTACTACATGGATCCTACTGGTGTCTTACTTTGCTGTATCCCACCACATGAAGCAGACTCGGTTATTGCTATGTCTCATTCAATACCCTCGGGTGGACATTTCACGGCAGATCTTACTCACCGTAAAATTCTGCAAAGTGGGCTTTGGTGGCCTACCATGTACAAAGATGTGACTCAGTTTATGTAGCGGTGTGACACTTATCAACGGTCTGGACAGCCATTACAGCGCCACTTCTTTCCTCTGCAACCTGTCTTACCTTTGGACCCCTTTCAGAAGTGGGTTCTTGATTTTATTGGACTAATAACACCACCAACAACTCTTAGTAACAATTGATATATACTGACTTGTACAGATTATGGCACCAGGTGGGTGGAAGCTTGGGCTTTACGGTCCACCATAGCTGTTTCGGTGGCAAAATGCCTGATGAAGGACGTATTTCCGCGTTATGGATTACCTCTGGAACTTGTGACAGATCAAGGAACACATTTTGCCAACAATTTAATGTGAGTACTAACGCTGACTTTTCAAATTCTGCATAAATTCAGTTCACCATACTATCCCCGTGCCAATGGATTGGCTGAAAGCACCAATAAGACTCTGTTGATTATGCTTCGCAAATTGACCGTGGAATCTCGAGAACGTTGGGACCAGTTACTTCCCGCAGTTTTATGGGCATACCAGACTACATACAAAGTGGCAACCGGAATGACTCCCTTCAAGCTTGCTTATGGGTTGCAAGCAATCGTGCCGATGGAGATTGTAGTGCCAAGCTTACGCGTGGCCCTCACTCAGAAATTGTTGCCCCAAGACTCTTTGCCATTTCGGTTGGAAGCACTTAGAGCCTTGGATGAAAATCGTTGGGAAAGTTTGCTGGTTCTTCAAGAAGTTTAGTTGCGGCAAGCCCGCACCCATGATCGTTTCCTCAAAACTCATGTGTTTACGGTGGGCCATCTTGTGTTATTCTACAATGCTAAAGCAAATCGTTTTGCTGGGAAATTTAAATTACGGTGGTCTAGTCCTTATCAGATTAGTGAGCAAGTGGGACCCGCTACTTTTCGGTTGACTACCTTGACCGGAGTTTCTCTTCCCAAAGTGATTAATGGTTCATAGTGACATCCATATCACCAACCACCTGATCACCGCTGACGTATTCTTCGTTTTTCCGCGTATCACTTATTTTCTTTTTATTTCCATATTTTGGTTGAATATAGACTGTAACTCTCCTTGTTTTGATATCTAAATATGATTAATCGCCGCCCTGTGTTACTAATCTATTCATGCATGCACGCCGTAATTATGGAGGTTATCATTTCAATACCGCGCGATGATTAGTGTTTTTGATCGCCTCACGTTGCCGTGTGTCTACTTAATCTTATTCCTTTCACTGTTAATCGCTATTGTGTCTATGTGTTTTTGCGTTCTTTGTGGTCTGTGTTCTATGTGTTCTTGTGTTTTTGCATGCGCGTTATGGAAGTAGTAGCCAATGTCGCTACCTTCCGTGAAGGACTCACTCCTGAAGTGAGTGAGTATCTGCATATTCCTGGCCTCTTGAACTTCGCTGAATTGCCTTGGCATTCAATGGAGTGTCAACCTTTCTATGTGCAGATCATTTTTGCCATTGCCGCTACATCTGCTACAGAGCAATCCTGGCATATCACCTGTTTACCGTCTCGCATCGTTATCACTCTGGCCTCGTTTGCCGATGCCTCCCGACTTCCTCGGGATGGATCGGAAAATGGTCCTCTCCTTCCTGTAGCTACCATGACCACGTTATTCCCACGGCACTCATCTAATGAGTACGTCATTTTGTTGATGGAGAGTGTTAATCTCCAAAAGAACAAGTTGACCTTGAATTTAGACCACCTCTATATCAAGAACAACTTCAGACTCCACCAAATTTAGAGAACATTCATCAACTTATCAGAAAATTGATTATTTTGAAAAATTCAACTTCTCAGAAAAGTCTGCTATAGATTAATCTTTGATTGACTAATCATTTGTGTAAATTTTTTGATAAAACTTTGTAGGTTGCTTTGCCTTAAGGTTGCGCACCTTCTCCAACTTAAATCTCTGCAAATGATTCAATATACTCTGAGAAATCACACAAACAATTTACCTATGTGTAAATCGCCTTCTCTGCAGTAGCGACTTTGGCACCTGCAACTTCTTAGCTATAGTTCTCCCAATGTCGAACCCCTTTGGTCAAATGCTTTTAGATGTAGATAGCTTATCTCTCAACTTAGATTTTGAGCTATCTATGTGTAAAACTTTACACTGTGCACTGATCAATGTCCATTTCATTGAACTCGAAATTTGTGCCTGTTTCAGGAGACTGTGAACATTCTTTACATATGAATGTTCCTACACACAATTCTCTTAGCCTGATCACAATTAGATTCTCAAACTCTAGCCATAGATTGATTAACTATGGACTTAGATATCTTCAAAAGGAATTCACAAAAGATCTACTATACTAGGAGAAAACACAGAAACATCGGGCACAATTTTTCTTCTATTTCTCAGAAATTTACAACTGAGTGAGGATAGACAATTCAACTCACTTCTAAGAGACTTAATGACTCCTACAACTCCTCAATACACTATTCTCATGATCTCCTATTGTCTCCTCTTGTCTCTCTCTCTATGCCCCGACATTTTTCCAAAGTATTTATAGGCAAAAATGTACAGACTTATGTCAAAGCATAAGTATAAGTACCCTATGTCTTAACTAATGTACATATGTGTACATTTTTTCCAACCTGTGAATGTAACCATCTTCTAAGCTTCAAGAATTTATCTTATCTTCATCTTTTGTCTTCCAAACTTCAATTGGTGATTGGTCTGCACCAACAGCTCCCCCTCAATCATCAATTGAGGTTTCTCTTATCTTCTTTATGCCTGCCATGTCTTTAAACTTTTGTAACTTTGGTCCATCCAAGCTCTTTGCAAGCATATCAGCTATCTGATCTTTTGTTGAAGTATGTATGACTTCAATCTCCTTATCCATCACCTTTTCTCTTAAAAAGTGATACTGTATCTCAATGTGTTTGGTCCTGGCATGAAAAACAGGATTAGGAGCTAGATATAATGAACTCATGTTATCACCATAAATGATAGGTATGCTCTGTATAGTGTCAAAACTCTTCATGAGAGTCTTAAGCCAAATCACTTCTTTTGCAGCTTCAACCATGCCTTTGTACTCTGCTTCTGTGGATGACAAAGCAACTGTATGTTGCTTCTTTGAGCACCAAGAGATTAACTTATCTTCCACATAACACATGTATCCATAGGTTGACCTTCTATCATCTAGATTACCTGCCCAATCTGCATCACTATAGATCTTGATATTTGTATCTGATGTAAAACCATAATACAAACCTTCTTTGAGTGTACCCTTAATGTACTTCAACACTCTTTGACCTGCAATCCAATGCTCTTTCCTAGGACAATGCATGAATTGAGACAAAACCCCAACTGCATATGATAAATCAGGTCTAGTTAATGTAGCATAAATAAGACTACCAACCAAACTCTGATATTGCTTCATGTCCTTGAACTCTTCACCTCCATTGGAGTAGGTGCTACCCTGCAATCATCCATTTTAAACTTGATTAACAAGTTTCTCAAATACCTTTCTTGAGTCACATACACTCCATGTTGAGTGTATGAAATCTCCATGCCCAAGAAGTATGACATGTCTCCCAAATCACTGATTTTGAACTCTTTCTCCATTTGCTTCTTTAAACTTTGTATGCCTTTCTCATCTGTACCTGTAAGTATGATATCATCAACATATATGCACATGTAAATAAACCCATCATCACTTGCTTTGACAAGCAAGCTACTATCAGCTTTTGATACTTGAAATCCAAGTTCTTTTAGGAACTTTACAAGTCTATAGTTCCATGCCCTTGGGGCCTGCTTCAAGCCATATAAAGCTCTCTTGAGCTTACACACATAATCTGGATATCTTCCATCTCTGAATCCTTGAGGTTGCTCCATGAAAACTTCATCTGAAATGTAACCATTCAAAAAGGCATTCTTCACATCTAATTGACACAATTTCCAACCTTTGCATGCAGCAATTGCTATAAGTGTCCTGATGGTTGTCATCTTTGCCACAGGACTATAAGTCTCATCATAGTCAACACCATATGTCTGAGCAAACCCTTTGACAACAAGTCTAGCTTTGTACCTAGACACACTTCCATCTGCAAATCTTTTTGTCTTATAAACCCACTTACATCCAATGATCTTCTGACTATTTGGCTTTGGAACCAAATCCCATGTTTGATTTTCCATCAATGCATCATATTCTTCCTGCATAGCTTTCTCCCAATTTTCTTTACCTTTTGCCTCTTCATATGTAGAAGGGTCTTCATCTGCTTTAATCATGTAAGCATAATCTTTGGTAGCCAAAAATGAAGTATCATAGCTATACCTTGTAGGTTGCCATTTGTTCCTTGTAGACCTCCTAAGTTCTCCACTTCTTGAGGTTTCTGGTTCTTCATATTCAGGATCAAATCTTGGTGTTTCTTCCACTTCAACCTGCACTTCATTATTCTCTTGCTCATCAAATATCTGAACCTTTGATTTACCTTTTTTTTGGCTCACAATTTCTTCATCATCTGTATTTATATTGATAGTACCTGCATACCAAGTACCTTGCTCATCAAATGTAACATCTTTTGATACAAGAAAATGTTTTGTGGATGGATTCCATAACCTGTATCCCATCTGCTTATCATCATAACCAATAAACACATATTTTTCAGCTTTAGGTTCCAATTTGTGCCTTAATTGTGATGGCACATATGCATAGGCCAAACATCCAAATACTTTGCAATGGTCTAGTGTAGGTCTCTTACCCCACCATGCCTCATAAGGTGTCATACCCTGCAAAGCTTTACAAGGTAGCCTATTGACCAAATAAGTAGCTGTATTTACAGCCTCAGCCCACAAATAATTTGGGCAATTTTTCTCCTTCATCATGGACCTTGCAAACTCAACAAGAGTCCTATTCCTCCTTTTTGCTACACCATTTTGTTGAGGAGAGTACCTGCAAGTAACCTCTCTTTTTATACCTGCATTCCATAAGTAATCACTGAATTCATTAGAGAAATACTCTCCCCCTCCATCTGACCTTAGTCTCTTCAACTTATATCCTGTAATTCTCTCTGCATACATATGATAATGTTTGAAAGTATTGAATACTTCTGACTTATCTTTGATCACATAGATAGTAATCCATCTGGTAGCATCATCAACATAAATCACATAATACCTTGAGCCATTGATACTGAAGTCCTTTGATGGTCCCCACACATCTGTGTGTACCAACTCAAGTTTCTCTGAATACATAAACCCATGCTTGGAATAGGATTGCTTATGAGCCTTACCTAATTGACACGCCTCCCATCTGTATGTCATATGTTGACCTGCAACATTAGGCAATCCAAGCAGTGAACCATTATTAATCATGTCTTTGATACCTCTTTCATTGAAATGTCCAAGTCTCTTGTGCCAAAGATCTAACTCAGAGATCTTATGTCCTCCATAAGTGAACAAGGCATGACCAACATTACCTTGAATCTTCAATGTGAACAATCTCCCTTCTTTCTTTCTTGAAACAATTTGTTTATACCCATTGCTAGGGTCTTCCACAAACACTCCTTCATTAGTGAACCTTACCTCATAACCTTTTTCCACAATTTGTCCTACACTTATCAAATTCTTAGGAATTGTAGGAACATACAAGACCTTACTCAATAAGGTGCTACCATCCTTGGCCTTCACTGATCCAATTGACTTCACATTGTGCTTTGCGTTGTCACTTGTTTGAACAACATGATTAGATACCTTATTCTCCAAATCAGTCATCAAGGCTATATTACCACTCAGGTGATTGCTACACCCTGAATCAATGTAGAAGACTCTTTGATCTTCACTCTGCCTTTCACAAGTTGCATTCATTATCAATGTTGAATATTCCTTTTGATCTGAAGCATAATTATAGTAGGTATTGTTATATTTTTGACTTTGAAAACCTCTACCTGCATTTCTTCCAAAGTAACCCCTACTACCTCTACCTCTGAAATTACCTCTTTGATTTCTGCCACCTCTTCCTCTTGAATTATAGTTTTGATTGTATCCTCCATTACTTTGATTATTATGCCAACAATCATTAGCTAAATGATTTGTCTTACCACAAATCCAGCATGCTTTGGCTCCATCTTTGTTGTTCCTGCCTCTTCCTCTACCTTTGCCACCTCCTCTACCTCTTAGGAAGTTGGCTTGACTAGTTGTGCCTCCATCTTCACCTGATTGTTGCTTTCCTTTGTTAGCTTTCTTCTTGTCCTTTGAGTACATTGCATGACCTGTACTTTTGTCACCATCTCCTTTAACATCCTGCTCAAATGTTAGCATATGACCTAGCAGCTGATTTAAATCAGGAGTGAAATGATCAAGTGACAATTCTGTAGACAAAATGAATGGCTTCCATTTGTCATCACCTCTCAAACCTGTAAGGATTTGCCTTACCAATTTATCCTCCTCAATATCTTCATCAACAGCTCCTAATGCATCTGCAATGTCTTTCATCCTTGTTACATAATCTGAAATGGATTGAGATGCCTTCTTCTTGAAAGTTGTAAATTCTGCCCATAAAGATGCCTTCCTTGACTTTGTGGTGTTTTGGAAATGCTCCTCCAAAGCATTCCATATCTCACTTGCACTTTCAAGACCTCTAATGTGAGGTAGCAAGTAGTCATTGACTGCCATATAGATTAAGCTCCTAGCTTGAGCATCTCTTTTCATCCAATTCTTCAAATCTGCTAACTCTTCCCTAGTTGGAACACTAGGATCTCTGAACTGTGGCTTCTCTTCTTCTCCTGTGATGTAAGCTATCAAATCTTTGCTCATTAGATGAGCTTCCATCCTCATTGACAATGCAGGATAGTTTTCTCTATCCAACTTCTCTATTTGAAGAGAATCTCCCATCTTCCTTCACCTATATTAACAGATCTTTAAGCTTTATGAGGAATAAATGTACCTTGACTTCGAATATTACTTCTCCTGATCCTTTTGACAACTTCAATGTGTCTTCCTTCAAGCTTTCTTCAATCTTTGTCCTTCTGATCCTTCAAGATGTAAAGTTTGTAGTTCTGCAGTAGTCGGAGTCTCCCTTTCCTTGATTCTGATACTTCCTGCTCTGATACCACTGATGGAGAGTGTTAATCTCCAAAAGAACAAGTTGACCTTGAATTTAGACCACCTCTATATCAAGAACAACTTCAGACTCCACCAAATTTAGAGAACATTCATCAACTTATTAGAGAATTGATTATTCTGAAAAATTCAACTTCTCAGAAAAGTCTGCTGCAGATTAATCTTTGATTGACTAATCATTTGTGTAAAGTTTTTGATAAAACTTTGTAGGTTGCTTTGCCTTAAGGTTGCGCACCTTCTCCAACTTAAATCTCTGCAAATGATTCAATATACTCTGAGAAATCACACAAACAATTTACCTATGTGTAAATCGCCTTCTCTGCAGTAGCAACTTTGGCACCTGCAACTTCTTAGCTATAGTTCTCCCAATGTCGAACCCGTTTGGTCAAATGCTTTTAGATGTAGATAGCTTATCTCTCAACTTAGATTTTGAGCTATCATATGTGTAAAACTTTACACTGTGCACTGAGCAATGTCCATTTCATTGAACTCGAAATTTGCGCCTGTTTCAGGAGACTGTGAACATTCTTTACATATGAATGTTCCTACACACAATTCTCTTAGCCTGATCACAATTAGATTCTCAAACTCTAGCCATAGATTGATCAACTATGGACTTAGATATCTTCAAAAGGAATTCACAAAAGATCTACTATACTAGGAGAAAACACAGAAACATCGGGCGCAATTTTTCTTCTATTTCTCAGAAATTTACAACTGAGTGAGGATAGACAATTCAACTCACTTCTAAGAGACTTAATGACTCTTACAACTCCTCAATACACTATTCTCATGATCTCCTATTGTCTCCTCTTGTCTCTCTCTCTATGCCCCGACATTTTTCCAAAGTATTTATAGGCAAAAATGTACAGACTTATGTCAAAGCATAAGTATAAGTAACCTATGTCTTAACTAATGTACATATATGTACATTTTTTCCAACCTGTGAATGTAACCATCTTCTAAGCTTCAAGAATTTATCTTATCTTCATCTTTTGTCTTCCAAACTTCAATTGGTGATTGGTCTGCACCAACATTTGTGTCGCCCTGATCCAGAGCGTACCGCATTGCAATTTTTAGTTTCTATCTTGAATTTGCAAAAACGTACCTATGGGATTTTGCGTCCCTTTTACTCAATGATAGACATGGCTTCTCGTGAGCTTATCAATTTTGCATCTTTTTATTTCTGGCACATTCACCGTGAATGTGTTACAGTTATTAACCAAGTTAATAAGGGTGATCTTCCACGCTCTCGTCTACCCCATATCCTTACCTTTCTTTTTCCGTTTATTCAAGCCACGCAACCGCCCCCAACCACTCCAATCTTGTTCCATGAAGACTCTCTTCAAATGCTTGAGGACGCAAAGGATGAGGATGAAGATTTCTTTCAACTTCTTCGTCGGAAACGCCACCATATAAGTCCATCTGAGAGCCAGGTGCAAGGATCCAACGTTGGCCATGAAGAAGAGGTCTTCCAGGACACCGGCACTTCAATTCACGTGGAGTCTTCTGGTCCTTCTCCGAATCAGCAGCAGGAACAAAGTGCATCCACCACGGAATCCGAAGAAATTTCTTCTTGGGCAGATTCTCAACAACAAACCCAAGATGATGTGCAGGCCATTGTTGCTCAGATTATCAATGAAGTGATTGCTTTGGTTGATGCTGTAATTGACAAAATTGAAGCGACAATGCAACAGACCACCAGAATCGTGTTGGTGTCTAATCTTCTTACCCCACTTCCTTCCAACATGAAGATTGTTAAGCCAATTGTTCCAGTTCCACCTATTGTTCCCAACGTACCCCCTTCTCCATCTTCTTCTCCCGCCTATTCTCCACCGTCTTCCCCTCATCTGTTCTCTGTTTCCACATCCCAATCCCTTCCTACCCTTCCTGTTCCAACCCCCATGTTTCATGAACTTGAGTCTATGGGTCGCCTGTTGATCCAATTCTCGCAGCAGTTACCAATGCAACTGAAGATGGCCACTAACAATATCAGACAGGAGTTGCAACACAAGGTTGATGTTCTCGAGGCTGATATTGCCCCACTACAGGAGGAAGCAGATGTTGTTAAAGCAGAAAACCATACTTTGCAGATGCAACTTCAACAGCTTCAAGCTAGGCTTGCAGAACAAGATACAGTAATTGCTCAGTGCGATGCAGCGTTGGCCGAATTAAAAGCCAAGGATGTTTTGTTAAATGCTCCTGATGAAGAGATCAATCAGTTAAAACAGTTAGTATAGGATAAAGAAGACGGTAGAGTGGCAATTGGAAATTTGTTGGAAGAAACACGAATCCAGCTTGATGAAGTCATGTAGAGAGGACAGGAGATGGCTGATTTAGCTAAGCAAACTACTGGAGAACTCCAGACTGCAATTGCCGATTTGTTTGAGGCGAATTCTTCTCTTAAAGCCAAGACGAGTCTGACTATTCAACTTCAGAACGCGATAGTAGGGATTAAGAAGGAAAGAGATGCGTATTATCAGACAATTCAATATCAAGCTCAAGAGATGGAGAGAAGAGAAAAGTAGTTAGGTTTTCAAGCCGAGCGCCTATCCAAAATTGATAATCAAATTGCTGAAATGAGATTGCACTGGATGCAGCCCTTGCCAATGATTTTTATTTGCAAGAGGCATTTTTGCAGACTCAGACTGAAAGTTTGATGAGTCAAGTCATTGCGGCCAGTTCAGTTCGAACTGATGCACAGCTGGTAGAGCCGGAGACACTCAAACTAATGTTGGATTCGCTAAAACAGAAGATTTCTAGAACCTTCAAATTAGCTAGAACCATGTATATCCAAGGCATTGTAGATCAGCCTTGATTTTGTTTGCGTTGTGGGTTCAAGTCCACCGTGCGTGCCAGTGTAAGGTCGCCGGATTGGCATTATGTAATTTATGTTTTCCTATACCGCACGTACCAAAAGGTCGTAGCAAAGTGTTGTACCCTTTTTATCAATTAATGAAAAGACATTACGGTGGTTCTCCGGTAGCGAGGAGACGGGATCGCCAGACTGTCTGTCTAGGCGATTTGCACTTTGTGGAGACGTCGTAGTGCAGCGTTCTTAAATTATGAGTACTGTGACTCTTACTTTATTACGTTACATTAATTTGTGATTAACACAGTAATGTTATGTTAGCGATAACAAGTCTGTGCGACGGTAATCGGTAATTCGAGCGTTACCTACTGTGAAAAAAGCTTAACCAAAGTATGAACAGTAAACGTGTATAGAGAATCCGATACTAGATAATAACGTACTGCTTACTTGATAAGTTAAATGGGAAAATAAGATACAAGGCCTTTGATTTATCAGACCCCTACTATCCCCAAGAACCTGAAAAGAACTTAAAAGTGTCTGTGATGGAAAGCACACTTTTAACACTAACAAACAAAAATTTTATTCTTTTATTAGCCAAATTCAAATGAAGTACCATCTTTTCAAAATCAATTGATACCCTATTATCTTTCATCCAGGTTTGCCCTAAAATCAGTTGTTCATACATTATTTCATCTAGTCATTCCACACATTCTACTTTGCACTCCCATTCTAGATAAATTATTTGGAGTTACAAATCTTGGAAGCATGAAAACATGGATTCCAAAGAGGTGCTTTCTGTAAATAATTTCTTTGCTCTTCCTCTAGGGTATAGTATTCCCACACACCAATATGATTTACGTGGTATAAAGTCCAGTCAATAACAGAAAGTTTCTATTTTGTAATAGCAGATGTGTTTTATTACCAATATTTTTACATTGCCCAATTTTAAGATGTGGCACCGAAGACATTGCCCAATCATGAACACTTTCTATTTGAAGAGTTTATTCTTTTACTTGAATCCTAGATAAATGCTCTGCTCTCAAATGTGTTTTCCCTTGTCTTACCACAACTTCAAATTCAAATTCCATTAGGAGTAAGAACCATCTCACAGTTCTTCTAGTATGACAAGGTTTGTTTACCAAATATAATAATGCTTGGTGATCCACAAAAAACATAAACTTGTTGGCTAACAAATAATGTCTATATTTTTTTTGCTCCAAACACCATTCCGAATCCTTCTCTTTCAATAGTAGTATAGTTCCTTTCTACTTGAGTTAATTTCCTATTGCATAAGCAATAGGGAGATCTAATTTACTTCCTTCAATAGTTTGTGCCAAAACACATCCTAGAGCAAAATTGGAAGCATCTACATGGACACGAAAGATTTGATCCCATTGTGGTGTTTTCAAAATAGGTGGTGTCAACAAATAATTTTTTTAAGCTTCAAAGGGTTCATCTTGGGTCCATTGAAATAAGGTTATTAGAGCATATAAATGTTTAACAATATCTACAAACCTATGTACAATTTTCCTATAATACACATAGTGACCCATAAAAGTTTGAAGTTCTTTTACATTGGTTGGCTTGGGCAGATCCACTATTTCTTTGATTTTTCCTTCACCAATAGATGATAGAGATGATTAATCTCCCAAAGACAAGCTATACTTGAATTTAGAACACCTATCTATCAAGTATAACTCAAAATCTCCTTCAATTTGGAAAACTTTACCAAATTATGAAGAATCAACACTTTTATGAAATATGGCTTTACTGAGGAAAGTCTGCTTCAAACAATTCACTGATTGACTTAAGAAATCATTAATGTTTTCTATAAAACCTTCATACAACATCCTTCTAATGTTTGTGCAATAATTCCAAGTGAAATTTCTTCAAAAGAACTTGAAAAACTTCAGATTTACTTTAACAAGTAAACGTATGATTGAAACATGCTTTCTCTACAAGCGACTTTCACATATGCAACTTTAAAGACATAGTTCTCACAATCTAGACTCCGTTTGATGAAATTCTGTTGGATATAGATTTCATACCTTCCAAATTAAATTTTTGAATGCTTACTTGTGCAAAACGTTACACTATACATTGAGATCTAATTAAATCTTTGATGATCAATATTGCACCTGTTTCAAGAGTCACTTATCAACTGTTACACATATGAATGTTCATACATAAAATTATCTCAGCCTGATTACAATTAGACTCCCAAAACTTGACCTTAGATGCATCAACTATAGAGCTAGACACACACAAAAGGATTCCTCAATTGATTAAGCATAAAAGGAGAAGGAAGAGAAACATCGAGGTGCAATTTCTTGAAAAAACTTCTTCTATTTTGATAAGAAGTACATCTGATGAAGATTACACATTGAACTTATGATTTAATAATCCATCTCTCATCTATTCTTCATCTCGCATATATATCACGTCCATATACAAGTGTATATATACAAATGAGTGTTGATTTGACACTACTTCAAAGTAAATGTGAAGTATTTACAAGATTAATGTACATGTGTATAAAGATGATCTCTTCTGAAACCTCCACTTCACTTCATAATTCAAGCTTTAACTTTTTCTTCATTTCTTCACTCCTAATCTTCATGTAATCATTGATTGAAAATTTTCTTCCTCCAAAAACTCCCCCTCAATCATCAATTTTGATTACTTGCATCTTCGATATCCTTGCCATATCTTTAAATCTCTGCATCTTAGGTCCATTCAACATCTTTGTTAACATATCTGCAAGTTGATCTTTTGTAGGAGTATGCATGATTTCTATCTCTTTGTCAATAACCTTTTCTCTCAGAAAACGATATTGAATCTCAATGTGTTTAGTGCTGGCATGAAACACAAGGTTAGCTGCCAAATACAAAGAACTCATCTTATCTCCACAAATGATAGGAGTACTCTGATTGATATCAAAACTCTTCATGAGAGTTTTTGGCCATATAACTTCTTTTGCAGCTTCTATTATATCTTTGTACTTTGCTCCTATAGATGACAAAACAATTGTATGTTTCTTTTTAGAGCACCATGAAATTAAGTTATCTCCCACATAACACAAATACCCATGTGTTAATCTTCTATCATCATAGTTATCTACCCAATCTGCATCACTACTGTTTGACCTCCAATCCCATGTTCCTTTCTAGGACAATGTGTGAACTGAGATAGAACTCCAACTGCATATGATAAATCAAGCCTTGTTAATGTAGCATAAATCAAGCTACCCACCAAACTCTAATAAAGCTTAATGTCTTTGAATTCTTCTCCTCCATATCTACTCAGTTTGTGATTCACTTCCATTGGAGTTGATGCTATCCTGCAATCTTCCATTTTAAATTTGATTAGAAAATTTGTCTTATAACTTTCTTGAGTCACATATACTCCATGTTGAGTATATGAAATCTCCATTCCCAAGAAATATGACAAATCACCCAAGTCAGTGATCTTGAATTCTTTCTCCATCTACTTCCTAAGCATTTGTATGCATTTGTCACATGTACTATAAGTATTATGTCATCAACATAAATACAAACATAGTTAAATCCATTTTCACTTGCTTTGGTTAGCAAGCTACTATTTGCCTTTGATGCGTGGAGACCAAGTTCCTTCAAGAACTTCACAAGCCTATAATTCCATGCCCTTGGGGCTTTCTCCAAGCCATACAAAGCTCTCTTGAGCTTCCACACATGATCTGGATAAAATTGATATTTAAAACCATCTGGTTGTTCCATGTAAACTTCATTTGAAACATAACCATTTAAAAATGCATTCTTCATATCCGATTGAGACAACTTCTAGTCTTTGCATGCAACAATAGATATGAGAGTTCTTATGGTTGTCATCTTTGCAACAGGACTATATGTTTCATCATAGTCCACACCATATGTCTATGCATATCCTTTTACAACAAGTCTAGCTTTATACCTAGACACACTTCCATCTGCATACCTCTTTGTTTTGTAGACCCATTTGCATCCTATCACTTTCTGATTACTTGATTTGGGTACTAAGTCCCAAGTCTCATTCTCAATGAGTGCATCATACTCTTCCTTCACAGCTTTCTCCCAATTCTCCTTTCCTCTTGCCTCATCATATGTAGAAGGATCTTCATCTATTTCTATCATGTAAGCATAGTCTTTAGTAGTCAAGAATGAAGTATCACAGCTATACATTATGGGTCGCCTTTTGTTCCTTGATGACCTCTTGAACCATAGGCTCAACCAGATGTTGAAAGAGAAAGCTCACCATCAATGGAAGATTATGTTCCTGATTTCTTGGATGATGGAACACCTCTTTCAATTCAAGAGTAGTGTCAAGAGTTCTTCTAGGAAATACAAGAAAAGAAATGTGCCAAGGAGAAGAGTAATCCCCCTTCTATTCTTGAAATTGATGATCTTTATGATCAATTTTCCCAATACATTCCATTCATTTACGAAGACCAAGCAGAAAAACAAGAAGATGAAAGATTAGATTTTGGATCTAATTCTTTACAAGAGTTGCCTCAATTCATAGGCCCATGGGCATCTAAATCTCTTTAGATCATATCTCCCACAATACTGGTAAGAAATGAAAACTCAGTGGTTCCACAAAACACAGAAGTCGTGAAGAACACTAAGATTCAATGTCATGTCACCTTAGAAGAGTTGCTCAAAGTAAGACCTGAGTTATGGAAACGTGTGGTGAATTAGATTCTAGAACTAGATTCCAATATGCCAAAAGCAGACTCTAAACAAAAATTACCAGAGATACCTCTAGACAAGATAGGAGAAATGAGTGAAGGGAAAGAAGGTAAAACTTATCGTCCAATAACCTACCAAGGTTACACAACCAAAGCCATATTAGATTCAGGTATTGGTGTTGCGATTGTGAACACCTCCTTGTGGAAGCAATGGGGCAAGCCCGCATTAAGACCAACTAGAATGAAGCTTCAAACGGTTGATGGCCATATTGCAAGACCTCTAAGATTGCTAGACCGGATAACTCTAGCCACTTGCGGAGTAGACTTTGAACACACCTTTCTTATATGTGACTTTGGAAAAAATAACATCTATGAGATGATATTAGGAAGACCCTTTTTATGATAACTGCAAATAGTATAGGATTGGGGAACCAACTCCTTGTACTTGCAGCACTTAGGGGTCACAACCAAGGTGAATTTGAAAGATTATACATTCAGAGATGTACAAACCCTACAATGGAATCCTATCCACAAGGTGCAAGAAGATTCAATCTCTGTCTATTTTGAAAGTTCTTCATATCCATCTTGGATGCATGAAGATACTCACTTATGGATGTGTAAGGTCGCAGAGGAAGAGGAAAGGTTCTTAAAGGCAATAGAAGAAGGAACTCCCCAAGGAGATAAACTAGTTGGAGACCTAGCCTACACATCGATAGTCTTTCCGGATGAGGAATTTGAGCCTCATGGCTGGGTAGAAATCTTAGCCACCATGGACATTGGTATCAATGAAGAACAGTGGACACCTCATTATGATGACGAGGGTTATGATATCTCTGTGTTCATGTGTGCACCCTTGCTAGATGAGTGTGACCCTAGTGATGTCATAGAAGAAGAAGAGAATGATGATGATCTAGAGTCCATTGTGATGGATAGTTGCTTTAACTCAGAGCACCACTATCTAGAAGATGTAGGAATATTTACTCAAAAAGAAGAAGAACCTCTCACAAGCATTAAAACTATAAATTCAAAGGAGAGAAGTGAAGGTGGTCAAAATAAAAAGAATAGAAAAGGAGTGAAACAAAAAGAGAAATAATCATTGTTTAAAGTACTAGAGAATTTCAAGAAATATGAAGTTGAAGACCGAAACATTTTGGTACGAATGCCTAAGAGAGAGGCCATCATAGCAGAATCATATGATAATAAAGAAAAGACTAAGGACAAGAATGAAGAGTGATGTACGTACATAGGAGAAGACCTAAGTGAAGAAGAAGAAGTAGATTTAGTAGCTTTATTAAGGGAATATATGGAAGTATTTGCATGGAGCTATAGAGACCTAAAGGGGGTAGATCCAAAAATATGCTCTCATACGATTCCCATGACAACTAATGCCAAGCCTACCAAATAAAAGCCCTACACTTATAATGATACTTATGCAGCCAAAATAAAGGAAGAAATTGATAGCTTGATTGAAGCTTGATTTATCTATGAGATTGAGCACACTGAATGGGTGTCCCCCATTGTGGTGGTGCCCAAGAAGAGCAGAAAGTTACGAGTGTGTATTAACCTTGAAAAGTTAATGCTGCTATGACCAAAGATAGTTATCCCATTCCAATCACTGAACATCTACTAGAGCGTGTTGCAGGCAAGGAAGTTTATAGCTTCCTTGATGGATTTTTAGGCTACAACCAAGTAGCCATCACCCTAGAAGATCAACACAAAATGGCCTTTGCCACAGAATGGGGAATCTTTGCATTTCATGTCATGCCATTTGGGCTCACCAATGCACCTACAACATTCCAAAGGCTCATGTGTCACGTCTTCAAAGAGTTCTTGCAAAAGAGCTTAGAAGTATATGTGGACGATCTATGTGCTCATTCCCAAGAAAGAAGATACCATATCCCTAAGCTCAAGCAGATCTTCAACAAGTGTAGAGAATATCGAGTTTGTCTGAACCCACAAAAGTGTATATTCATGGTACAACAAGGTAAGATATTAGGTCATATTGTTTCTAAGAACGGAATATCAACAGATGAGGACAAAGTAAGAGCCATAGTAGAGTTGCCAACACCAAGGAATGTTAAAGAGCTCCTAGCCTTTATGGGCCATTGTGGATTTTATCACAGGTTTATCCACATGTATGTGATCATAGCTAAACCTCTTTACACCCTGTTGACAAATTTTGAGTGGAATGAGGAATGTGAAAATTCCTTCAATGAGTTGAAGATACATCTGTGCACATTACCAATATTGACCACTCATGATTTGCATAAGCCATTCCATGTCCATGTAGATGCATCCAATCATGCAATAGGATGTGTGATAGAACAACCCACAGGTGAAGGAAATCTAGATTTGCATATAGCATATGCTAGCAGGAAGTTCAATGCTACTGAATGAAATTTTACCACAACCGAGCGAGAAGGCTTAGGCATGGTATACACCGAGAGAAAAATTAGACACTATCTATTGGCCAACAAGCTCAAGTTTTTCACTCATCATCAAGCTTAATTATATTTGGTCACTAAACCTTGCAATACAAGACGCTTAGTAAGATGGTTCCTCTTACTAATGGAATACGACTTTGAAGTTGTTGTTAGGAAAGGTAGAACCCACTTCACAACAGATCATCTTTCTCGCATCACTTTAGGAGAGCCACCGTAAGGAATATCTGATGAAATACTTGATGCTTATTTGTTCAATTTAGAAGTTGTTCCTAAATGGGCAAATAAGATGGTACCTATCCTAACCTTGGGACCCAGAAATAAGAATGTGAGAATGAAAAAAGAGGAAATTGTAAGATCAAAAAACTATCAAATATTGGCAGGAAGTATCTACAAACAAGATATGGAGTGTGTACTAGCCTATTGTGTTAAGGATGATGAGCAGATTAGTTGGTTGCAAGAAGCTCATGATGGATTGCTAGGAAATCACTATTCTAAAGAATAAAAATTACAAAATCTAAAATGTTTAGGAGTGTATTAGCCTAGTATGGACAAAGAAATACATGAATGGATTAAGAATTTTTCAGTGTGCTAGGAGAGACCCCTAGTTGAGTATGTTACCCTTTATCACATGTCTTTAATTCCAGAATGGAGTCCTCCATTGGTAGAATTTATGAGATCAAGAATGCTAACTAGTGAGGCTAGCCTAGCAAGAAAACGAAGCATGGAGCAAGAGGCTCATAACTATGCCTTAGTTGGAGACAACCTATATGAAATAGGCAAAGATGGTTACTTAAGATTGTGCATTCATGAATCACACTATTTGAAAGTCTTAGAAATTATACATAGTGGTGTTGCAGCTGGACACTTTGGGCCTGACAGAGTAATCAAGACCATTCTATTCTCAGGTCTTTGGTCGCCCACTCTTCATATGGATGCACATACCTATGCGAAGAAATGTGATACATGCCAACATGCAGAATATCCAATTGGAAAAGATGAGATGCCTTTGAGGCCAATGATGGGAGGACGCGCATTCTCGAAGTGGGGTATAGACTTCATAGGTCTTGTCAACCCCCCCAGCTAGAAACTCCCATGCAGAGTACATTATTGTAGCCACATATTACCTCACAAAGTGGGTGGAAGTAAAAGCAATGACAAAGAGTGATGCTCAAATGATGGCTAAGTTCTTATTCAACAACGTGTTCACCAGATACGGATTACCAATAGAGTTATTAAGTGATAGGGGCACACATTTCTTGAATCAAGTCATTGAAAACCTTCTCCATGAATCATTGGTGATACATAAGAATTTTTCCCCCTATAATCCACAAGCTAACGAACAAGCGGAGAGCAAAAATCAGATCCTATGTAATGTATTGACAAAATTGGTCAATAATAAACACTTTTATTGGGATAAATAGCCTCATAATGTTGTTTGGGCTTACCGAGTTGCCTACAAAATGGTACTCAATGCCACCCCATTTCAGACGGTTTTTGGACCAAATGTTGTGCTACCATTAGACTTCTTCATCCTAACTTTAAAAGTAGCACAAGAGCATGAGTGGAATGGACATGAGTTGTCCTCTAGGATATTTGATCTAGAAGGATTAGGTGAAACGAGGTTATGTGCAGCATAGGCATCTATGCTACAAAGAAAAGACAAAAGACATACTTTGATGCACACATCAAGGATAAAGTATGGAAAGAGTGAATCTAGTGTTTGTTTACACACTAAAATAGCATGCTCGTAAATTGGAAAAAAGAGAATATAGACCCTTTATCATTAATAGAATTTCCACTAGTGGTGCGGTTCAATTGGCCATGCTAGAAGGTGACATCTTGCCAAACTATATTAGTGGATGTAGAGTTAATCTCTATCAAGAACCTCTTATAGAGTATATGCTAATGAGACTCAACACTGCTAAGAATCAAAAAGCAGAAGAGTTAAGGGTTAGAGAAGAAGCATAGGTAAAGGCTAGAGAGCATATTAGGAGAAATAAGTTAAGGTGACAAGGCCTAGATGTCAATTTCAATGACCCAAGATATCACATGGCCATGTGCCAAACATCTGGTGCGGTCGCTCCTCGAAGAATAGACCGCTGTCCTTTTTGTGACCATAAAGATAGGAGAAGGCAAGAATTTATGAACTGTGAGGGCCTTGATTGACTCAGGTGCTGCAACTAGTGCCGTGAGATTCTCATATGGCGAGGATCTACAATTGAACATCAATCCCATAGAAGCCTATCTCATAGGATTGGGAGATGTGGAAACCCCTTGTTTGGGCGAGGTGGAACTTCCCATCTACCTTCAAGATGTCCGAATAATGGTAAAAATGCTAGTGTGTCAAGATGAGGACCTTATGGAACCATTTTTCTTAGGTCAAGATTGGATCTATGACCATACAGTCAACTTGAACATAAGAAGTCAGCTTCTCCAAGTTTGGCTACATGAACAATGCATTACATTAGAATTAGAGAATTGCATGCTCACAAATCTAGATATCATACTCTTAGTTCTTCAAGGACTAATCTTAGCAAACAAGATGTTGTATGTCTCAAAAGCTCTATGATCCAGAAGCACTCAATCATGGAAAAATAGGCTCGAAGGCAAGTGGATCTCACAGGATGGACACTACCTCGCAAAAGTGTTACATGGAACAACCACTACAACAAGGGTCTGTTAGGGAAGACAAACTCGAGAGGGGGGAGTGTTTGCACTCAAGGTCAAGAAAGAGGTGCAAGAACATGTCAAAGAAGTGGACACAAAAGAAGAAGGAGAAAGTAGGGAGCTCCAAGAAGTACATGTCATATTTTCAAAAGGAACCCCTATAAAAATAGTGATTTTCATCACTAAAAGCCATCGTAAATACCATTTCATACTTTTGTAACTCCATTTTGTTCAAGGCAAGGAGTCCTCGATCTTGCAAAGTATTAGAAGTATCATCCTACCAATTTTCATATTTTTTAGACTCCCTTTGAGCCCTCAAATAAGCCCTAGAATCTAATTTTTAAGTAGGCCGAACACTAGGTCTTGAGAGGGCCAAAACTAATCAAAAAAATATGAAAAGAGATAGAGAGCTCATTTTTGGGGTTTGCTGGTTAGAGAGTTGGCTTGTTAGAGATTTGAGCTTTGTAAGATTCTTGGTCATAGAAGCTTTCCATTGTTCCTTTCTTTGCTCTTACCATGTGAGCATGTGTGTGTATGTGCGTGCATGCCTGTGTACTTTCACTCATGCACTTGCACCTTCACTTGCTCATGGTCTTCATATGAGTCCTCACATCTTTGCAGATTGACAACTAAAGGAGGTGATATTCACACTTGAGCTACACAAGCACATTCACCTTCCTAAAGGTAAATAAAGCAATCTTTTCCCAAATGACAAGCACACTTAGCTTCTTTTCAATGCACACATGGAAGAAAAAGAATTGTAATTTTCCCAAAAGTGTTTATTACCATTAGTACTGGAAGATCTAGCAAGGTCAAAGCTCCAATGAAAGCTTTTCTTACTTCCCTAGCAACGGTGCCAAAAGAGTTTTCTTATACTTTGAAGTTTTCCTCTCCAATCATCATAGTGCAAAGGATTAGCATAAACAACACCTTTAATATGTCAATCCGAGAAGTATACTAAGACCACAACCCCTTCTAGTACCAATGGGATCCATGAAATTGCAAGAAAAGACCATATTATATGAGATTTTCTTGAAGAAGAAGTTGAAAACTAGGGTTTGAGATATCTTGAAGTAGGAATAAGTATTCTGTATGATTCTTGTGCCTAAAGCATGCTATTTTTCATGTAGAATCCAAATATGTATCATCATGATCATGCAATTGCAATTATGACAAAAGTGATATTCTTCACAACTAGCAGTAGTTTCTTGCAAATAACTATTCAATATTGTGAAAGACTCCTCTCTTCACAAGATCCACTCAGTAATGCATAGGTCTTACCAACAAAATCCATGAGAAATGCGAGGAAAACATTCACATTCAGCAATGAAAACTAGAGACAATGGAGAAAACAGGATTTTGTGCTAAGAGCTCTCAAATTCATACAATTGATGAACATCCCTTGAAAATACAAAATTTTGACCTTTATACTTTCTCACGTGTCCATGTTCACACTTGAAATTAGGTCCTTTCAACTTCTAATCTAGAAATAATTAAGTTTGAGAGCTCCAAAAGATCTTTAAAAAATACATAGCATCTAGTGGATCACGAGGAAGACTCTTCCTTATTTTTACATCATTCTGAGATCATTTCTGAAGCACGCATTCTCCATGCCTTCTCATGTACTCTTCGCCATCGACATTCTCCATGAGCCCTCTTCAACCACACTAACTGTGATACCATGTCAAGAGAAAGGAGATAAGGAAGAGAGCTCTCACACCTCTCACACACAAGGAGAGGAGAACACACTGATTCAGGCAAGGAAGAATGATCTTCTTCTTCTTCTTCTATTATGTAAACTGAATATAAAAGGATGACCTAAGACAAAAATACAAATACGGGAATACATAACGAACACTACATAACAAAAATCCCAATGTCCACGATTGAGTGATCTAGCAACAAACAAATGTGACATCATTCTCTGTAGATAAAACTAGTAAAGATCACTAAAGTATTTTTGACATATACCGATGTGACCACTATAAATGTTTGAGATATGAAAAAGTGATACATATCCTTGATCATTCTAGGGGCCTCACTCACTAATTAAGCATAATGACATGAAGAAATAAGTGGAAAGACAAAGAACAAAAGAGGTGTTGAATTTGGACACTCAAAAAACCATGCCCATGTTAAGAGACAAATTCACACATGTAAATATAGTGATGAAATTAGGTTCAAAATTAGAATAGAACTTTCAGAATTATAGGTTTGCAAAATAAGAGCATATAGAAAAATTGTATATAGGTTAATTTAAGAGAAAGAAAGGTAGAGGAACTCAATTGTAACTCCGAAGATAGTAGAGAGGCAGTCACGATATTTTCTGAGAAAGATGGTGGTCAGAGATCATTCATAGATATAGATCTTTCTATCTCTATGCATAGAATGAGGCCAAGCCATTTTGTACACATCTTCTCTAATAGCAAACACATGTTTTAGGATTTGAAATAATTCTCCTTGTATGAAGAAATCTATGTGGTTGCATAACTGTATGAATGTTCGTTGGAAGTTATGAGTTTGCTAGCGCAGATTTCATTGATCTTCTAAGAGTTAGATATGAGAGTATGGTGTAATGTTTTTTGTTAGTGATAGCTTAGTTTAAATCTATCATCCTTAAGTACAATGGACCAAAAGATCTTTGCAAAATGGGATGTGTGCTCAGAGAAATAAGCTTAACGGTGAAGGCATGTCAAATCAATGAAGGTAATTTTCAGATTTCAAACATAGTGTAACTTTTGAAGACATTTCAAGTTATTTTCAAGTAATTACTTGAAATATTTTCTTGGAATGTGTTGCTTACAATATTTAAGAACTTCTATTAATCATTGAGCACAAGAATGCTTTAGATTCAAGTCAAATCAGAGAAGAATTGAAGCTAGAAGAAAAGGTGTAACTTCAAAAAAAGTAAATCTTTACATTTACTATGGAAAGTGCTAAAGCTTTGAAAGTTTGAAGCTTTCCTTAGTGAATGGTGATTAATCTTGAAGATCTTTTATTGGAAAGTTGGAAGCTGAAGCATTTAACAACAGAAGGAATCACATAACTACTTCAAAGTCATCCTCAAGGGTAAATATCCATAGCTTGCTATAGAAGCAAGAAGACCATGGTAGATCTTAGAGGTTGTTTGGGTACTGAGAGTGGAAGCATTACTTATGAGTAAGGATCTCATGATATATGTGTCATGAGGAAGGAGATAAGGAACAGAGCTCACACACACTCTCACAATCAAAGAGAAGCACACACTCAGATTGAGGCAAGGAAGAATGATCTTCTTCTTCTTCTTCTTCTTCTATTACATAAAAATGAATGTAGAAGAATGACCTAAAAACAAGAATACAACTACTACAATATATAAAGACTAGTACATAAGGAAACACCTAATGCCTGCAAAATGAGTGAGCTAGCAAGAAGCAAATGTGCCATCACTCTCGGTAGATAAATCTAATAAATCTCAATGAAGTGTCCCTGACATATACCAGCGTGACCACTATACATGTTAGAGAAATGAAAAAGCGATACGTGTCATCCTAGATCATCACATGTTGAGCTTGATATCTTAACACTCCCCCTCAAGCTCAGCACCATGTCCTCTAATCCAAGCATCTTCGGAAACTTCTTTAGCTTCTCTCCTCCAAGAGCTTTAGTGAAAATATCAGCAACATGCTCATATATTCTCACATAAACAAGATCAATATCACCTGGTAATACCTTCTCTCTGATGAAGTGATAATGTACCTCGATATTCTTTGTTCTATTATGCAAAAGAGGGTTCCGTGATAGCTCTATGTTGTTAAGATTATCACAACAGATGGTGATAGGCTTTTGCACTTCCACACCTAAATCTGCAAGTAACATCTATAGCCATGATGCCTCACATGCTACCATTGCACCACCTCTATATCAGCCTCTATACTCGACAAAGCAACAATGGGTTGCTTCTTGCTACTCCATGTAATAGCTACACCTCCAAGTGAGAATAGAAAGCCACTAGTAGATCTTCTATCTAGAATACTACGAGCCCAATCTACATTGGTGTATCCATGAACCTGCAAATCTACACTAGCTTCATAAAACAATGCATAATCCAAAGTAGCACACTCACATAATGTAGAGTGCTCCTCAAAGCATTCAAATGTGGCTTCTTGGGAACCTGCATAAACTGAATTTCAAGTCCAATAGTATAGCTTAGATCAGACCTTGTAATTGTGAGATATATAAGACTTCCCACAATTTTCCTATACATAGTAGCATTTTCCAATGCTTCACCTGATGTAGTATCCAACTTCAAATTTTGATCTAATGGCATAGAAATTGGCTTACAATCAGCCATACCATACTTTTGCAGCATATTCAAGGCATATTGCCTTTGCAACATCCATATACCTGTTTCTGTATGTATAAATTCAATGTCCAAGAAGTAGCGCAGCACACGAAGATCTTTCATGTCAAATTCCTGCATAAGAAGTTTCTCTACCTCTTTAATGCTTTCTTCATTATCACCACCTACAATCAAGGCATCAACATAAATAGCCACAACTGTGATGCCATCATCACCCTTCCTTGCATATAGTGAATGATCTGCATCACACATAGAAAACCCAATGGTGGTTAAGTAATTAGCAATCCTTGCATGCCATGCATGAGGAGCTTGCTTCAACCCATACAAAGTTGTTCACAACCTACGAACATATTCTCGATGCTTTGAATCTTCATATCCTTGTGGGTGGTTCATGTATACTTCTTCCTATACCTCATCATTCTTCACATCCATCTGATGCAAAGTCCATCCTTTTGTTGTAGTTAATGCAACACGTGTTCTGAGAGTAGACATTTAGCTACAAGGCTGAATGTTTCCTCATAATCAA
The DNA here is from genome assembly GCA_020310875.1 of Ceratopteris richardii. Lineage (NCBI taxonomy): Eukaryota > Viridiplantae > Streptophyta > Polypodiopsida > Polypodiales > Pteridaceae > Ceratopteris > Ceratopteris richardii. The sequence goes on along the minus strand of CM035410.1, from coordinate 190,305,141 downwards.
TGCCATAAGTTTGTGCATATCCTTTTTCTACCAAAAATGTTTTATACCTACTTATGCTACCATCAACATTGTGCTTTACCTTGTAAACCCACTTGCAACCTATGTGTTTCTTTCCTTGTGGCAATGGAACTAGCTTCCATGTATCATTTGCATAAAGTGCAGCCATCTACTCATCCATAGCTTTTTCCCAGTATGCATTTCCCATTGCATCTTCAAAACAATAAGGTTCAGCATCTTGTATTACCTTTGTCATGTAGGCACAATGATGAGCCATGTAACTATCATATGTCAATCATTGCACTGATTTTCCACATCCTCCTAGATCTTCTTGGTCCTGGGTTACTTCTCCTTGTATCATCTGCATGTGCCTTTCTTACTCCTGGAGTCTTCATAGAGAGGAATCCAAGTTCCTCATCAAGAATCTTTTCTAAACCGCGTGAATCTCCAGCAACATCTTCAAAATCTGCACATGTTTTATGACCAACAAAAAGCTTTTCTTTACCTTTCTTGGATGTATTTGATGAATCTGCTGCACTAAAATTTCCACGCAATCTTCCACTCCACGGATTTGAGTTAGAACTATTGCTTGGTGATACATCCAGTCCACTCAAAACTTGAGATTCTGCACTTGCGTTTCTAGCATTTTCTTTGTCATTTGGTTCAAGATTTAGTCCTTCTTTGGCATCTTCATAGAAGCTTGAAATTTCCAATGAAGACACATTTTTTTGCTTTTGGATCAAGCTTCATCCTCAACTCATCTAGAACATGTACATATGCAATAGAGCCAAAAAAATTTAGAGGTGATAAGTTTGGCTTTTTACCTGTAAACTTCTCTTCAGGTGTAACTTGATGTACAGTAGTAGTCGGAGTTATGTTCATGATGTATAGAGCAGTATGAACAACTTCCGCCCAATAATAATGAGGCATATTCTTCTCAACCATCAAGGCTCTTGTTATTTCTGCAATATGTCTATTTTTGCATTCAGCAACACCATTCTGTTGTGGTGTGTACCTACATGAAAACCAACATTGAATTCCATGATTTTTTAGAAAATTGCTAAACGCATTTGACATGTATTCACCTCCCCCATTAGATCTTAGTGTCTGAATATACTTGCATGTCTCCTTTTTCATCATAGCTCTAAAAATCTGGAAGTGAATGAACACCTCATTCTTCTCTTTCATGAAATATACCCACAATTTTCGTGTATGGTCATCAATGAAAGTAACATAAAACCTGAAACCACCCATAGATGTGGTCTTTGCAGGACCCCGAACATCTGTATGTACTATTTCTAGTATGTTCTCACTAACATGCTTGTCATGTGGAAATGATGCTCTTGCATGTTTTCCAAACTAACATTCTGCACATACCTTTGGCATCTCTGCAACCTTGAAATTTGGTAGTCCATGGACAATCTCCTTTGACTGCATCAATTTGAGCCTTTGCAAGTTTGCATCTCAAATTCGTTTGTGCTAGATCTCTATATCAACAATGACTCGTGCACCTTTTGCAAACATGGGTGCGTTCATTTTGAGGAATTTTCACATTTAAGGTGAACATCCTACCCACTTTGTTTCCTTTGGCAATAAATATTCCATCGCATTTGTATTCTTCTACATATAACCCATCAACATTGAAACTAACTTGTAATCCCTGGTCAACCATTTGTCCAATAGAAACCAGATTCTTTGTTATATTTGGAACATGTAGCACATCAGCAAGATGTTTTACCTTCCCATCCTCCATAGACAATGCTATGTTTCTTGTATGCTTGATAGGGTGTGATGTGTTATCACCTATTTCAACATATCGAGGAATTGGCAATTTTTCCAAAGTAATAAACCATTTTGCGTGATTGGTCATGTGATTTGAAGCACTAGAATCAACATACCACACATTATCATTCGATTTTGAGACACTAGCAGACATTGTATTCATTATGTGATATTGAACTATGAACAGTTTCTCAGAATCATATACACTTGTGGATGCATAGTTGTTTTACTACCTTCTCTTATTTTGATTCTTCAACTCGTAATCATGTTCAAAGTTTCCAAGTTTACCACAATTCTAGCATCCTTTACTATCATTACCTAAATCATTTCTTTGGAAATTTCTGCGACCTCTTTGGCTCCTCATGCCTCAAAACTATCCTCTTCCTCTTGCATGATTCTATTGTTGACCTTGTTCTTAGTTACTCTTTACTCTTCCACTTCCAAAACCTCTATCTCTACCTCTTCCTCTGCCAGAGTAGAATACCTACTCAGAACTAGGTTTTCCTTGGGAGTTTGAGTCCTCAGCAAGATTCTTTTCTTCAATAATCAGCATCGATACCACATCAACAAAATTCAGAATATTTTTTCTAGTCTGTATAGAAGTTCTAAACTGCTTATATGAAGCTCCTAAACCAGGAAGGCACACTAACACCTTATCATGATCATCGACGTTCATGCCAAAAGATGCAAGTGACCCACATATGCTTTTGACTTTTAGGGTGTAGTCACTTATTGACATGCCCTTTTTCTCCAATGCATGCAACTCATTCTTGAGTTGCAATTTTTGTGCCTTTGTATTGGTCTCATACAATATGCCCAAACTATTCCAAGCCTCTTTCGGAGTCTTGGCATCCTGTATGTGTCTAATCATGATATCATGTATGCTAAGTGATACACAATACATTACCTTTCATGCTTCTTGATTCCATTCTTCATATGCTCTTAACTAGTCCACAGTTCGATTCCTCTCTAGTAACTATGGAGCATTTTAATTCTCTTCTTTGATGTACTTCCAATAGCCTTTTCCTATCAGAAATTTATCATTCTGAATCTCCAAGCATGGAAGTTGTTCTTGTACAACTTATTGCTCATAAGCTAACTCATTCCATCTACGTCTGCCATTTCTGTAGCTATTCACAACACTACAAAACACTACAAGCAGCACTTCTGCTTGAACACTGTCACACTATGATGTGACACTTCAATCTCAAAAAAAACATAGTTTTCCTGTATGAGCACTACAGAGAATCGCTTGAAATTTTGGATCTCGAATATATGAGTGTTGTCGAACACAATTCAAGTTATAGTTTCCAAAACTAACCTGGTTTTTCTATGGGCCCCACCTTGAGGGCTCAAAACGGAGGTCCAGATGGCTTCCAAACTTTGATCAGATAAAAACAAGTGACCTAAAGGAATAACTCGCGTATTTTGAGGTCTTCTACCTTCACACCAATATTTGTTAGCAATCTGAGGTCGTTTGTGAATCCGCTTTCTCCAGGCCTTCTCGCATACTCTTCACCGTCGACCTTCTCCACGAGCTCTCTATAGCCATAGTGGCTCTCGTACCATGTCACAAGGAAGGTGAAAAGGAAGAGAGCTCACATACACACACTCACAATCAAATAGAAGCACACACTTAGATTGAGGCAAGAAAGAATGATCTTCTTCTTCTTCGTCTTCTATTACATAAAAATGAATGTGCAAGAATGACCTAAAAGCAAGAATACAACTACTCCAATATATAAAGACTAGTACATAAGGGAAAACCTAATGTCCACAAATGAGTGAGTTGGTAAGAAACAAATGTGCCATCACTCTCAGTAGATAAATGTAATAAAGCTCAATGAAGTGTCCCTGACATATACAAGTGTGGCCATTATACATGTCTGAGAAATAAAAAAGTGATATGTTTCATCCTGGATCATCACATGTTGAGCTTGATATCTCAACATGTAATAGGTGAAGAAGAAATGCCTACATTTGAAGATGATATTTGACCAAATAAAGAAGAGCTATAAGCCTTAACGCTATGGCAAAAGAAAGATGCAAGTGCAAGAGCCTACATATACAATACTATCACAGATTGTTGGTTACCACACATTAGAGGTTTGGAAACAACTGAACATATATGGAATGCATTGGAAGATCACTTCCAAAACACTACAAAGCTAAGAAAGCCATCTTGTGGTTAGATTTTACAACCTTCAAGAAGTTAAAGCCAAAGCATTAGTGATTATGTCACGAAGATGAAGGACTTCGGAGATAGTGTTGGATCTATAGATGAAGACATTGAAGATCATAAGTTGATTCCACAATTACTCGTAGGGTTGAGAGGAGATGAAATGTAATATCAACTAAAATCTCATAATAATTTTTTATGAGATCTTAATCAATTGCTTGGATTGATGCTCACATTTGAGCGAGAGTTGAAGTTAGATGGAGACAAAGAACAAAGTTCTCTTATATATGTAAAGAATTTAAAGAAGAAAGGAGATAAAGTCAAGCAAAGGATGAAGAAGAATCAAATCATCTAAGGCTAATTATGTAAAAGGAAGAGGTCATGGTAGAAGTAAAGGTAGCAAAAATGGAAGACGAAGATTAACGAGAATAATAACTAGAAGACATGTTGGATTTGTGGCTTGAGAAATCATTTGGCTTATGCTTGTTGGCACAATCAACAAAGTTCAAATCAGAATCAAAGTAACAATGACAGAGAAGAGGTGGAAGATATCAAAAGCGTTCTCAAAGAGAAAGGCAAAGTCCAAGAGGTGGCTATGGTAGAGGAAGAATACAAATTGGCGACAAAACCAACCCTACAATACCACCTACTATAATTATGCAAATGATACACAGAATGAGAACCATACAACACTGATGATGAATTCAATAAGCACATCAGAGAAAGAAGATCTTAAGGAATTCTATATTGAATGTGCTTTTTCTAATCATTTGTTAAGAGATATAGAATTAATTTCAGAATTAGAAACACGTATTTATAGTCATAGAGTTCAAATAGGTGATGACACAAGACACAATGTGCATTCAATTCGAAAAGTGAAATTCAAGAGTGGAGTAGAATTTCTAACTAATGTTTTTTATGTTCCCACAATACCTAAGAATTTTATTAGTGTGGAACAAATAGTTGAGAAAGGTTTTCAAGTCAGATTTACAAATGGAGTATTTGTGGAAGATCTAGAGAATGAATATAATCATTCTTTTTATGGTAAAAAGGAAGGTAGAATCTTTACTCTGAAAGTGCAAGGGGATATTGGTCAAGCCTTCCTCACACATGGTGAGAAAGTGATTACAAAATTAGACCCTTGGCATAAGAGCTAGGACATTTTAATGAAAGATGAGTTAAAGCTATGGTGACCAATCAATTTGTACTAGGGTTATCAAATGTGGAGAACCAACACATGTTCTACAAATGTGAAGCATGCTAAATGGGAAAAGCACGTAGATTATCATTTCAAAAGAAAGGATTCAAGCATGATGGATTACTAGGGCTCATACATACATGTTGAGATATCAAGCTCAACATGTGATGATCCAAGATGACATGTACCAGTTTTTCGTTTCTCTAACATGTATAGTGATCACGTTGGTATATGTCAAGGATACTTCATTGAGCTTTATTAGATTTATCTACCAAGAGTGATGGCACATTTGTTCCTTGACAGGTCACTCATTCACGGACACTAGGTTTTTCCTTATGTAGTGATCTTTATATATTGCACTTGTTGTATTCTTGTTTTTAGGTCATTCTTGTACATTCCTTTTTATGTAATAGAAGAAGAAGAAGAAGAAGAAGAAGATCATTCTTCCTTTCCTAAATCTCTGTGTGTGTTTCTCCTTGAGAGTGAGAGTGTATGTGTGAGCTCTTGTCCTTATCTCCTTCTCGTTACATGGTATCAGAGCCAGCATGGTTGTAGAGATCTCATAGAGAAGGTGATGGTGAAAAGTATGCAGCAAGGCGTGAAGAAAGTGCGATTCACAAAAGACCTCCATTTGCTACGAAAATTGGCGTGAAGGTAGAAGAGCTCAAAATATTTTCGAGAGTTGTCCCTTTAGGATCACTTGTTTTTGTGTGATTGAAGTTTCAGAGCCATCTCAACCTCCGTTTTGAGCCCACAAGGTTGGGACCGTAGAAAAACTAGGTCACTTTTAGAAACTGTAACTTGCATTGTGTTTGCGAACACTCATATATTCCAGATCCAGAATTTCAAGCAATTCCGTGTACTGTTGATACACGAAAACTCTGTTTTTCTGAGATCGAACTATCACATCATAGTGTGATAGTGTTCAAGCAGAAGTGCTACTTGTAGTGTTTTGCGGTATTGTGAATTGCTACAAGAATGGCAAACGCAGATGGAATGAGTCAGGTTATGAGCGATAAGCTTAACAAGAACAACCTCCATGCTTAGAAATTTAGAATGATGAATTTCCTGATGGGAAAAGGCTACTGGAACCGCATCGAAGGAGAGAATGAAAATGCCCTGTAATTACCAGAAAGGAATCGGACTCCAGATCAGGTAAGAGCATATGAGGAATGGAATCAAGGAGCATGAAAGGTAATGTACTGGCTATCTGTTAGCATACATGATAGCATGATTGGACACATACAGGATGCCAAGACTCCAAAAGAGGCTTGGAACAGTTTGGTCACATTGTATGAGACCAATACAAAGGCACAAAAATTACAACTCAAGAACGAGCTGCATACTTTGGAGAAGAAGAGCATGTCGGTAAGTGACTACACCTTGAAAATCAAAAGCATATGCGAGTCACTTGGATCTATTGGCATGAATGTAGATGATGATGATAAGGTGGAAGTGTGTGTTCGTGGTTTAAGAGCTGCATATAAGCAGTTCAGAACCTCTATACAGACGAGGGAAAATATTCCGAATTTAGTTGATCTGGTATCTATGTTGATTATTGAAGAAAAAAATCTTGGTGAGGATTCAAACTCCCAAGGAAAATCTAGTTCTGAACAGGTATTCTACTTCGGTAGAGGAAGAGGAAGTGCTAGAGGTTTTGGAAGTGGAAGAGGAAATAGTAACCAAGACCAAAGTCAACAACATAATCATGTAGGAGTAAGAGGACAATTCAAGGCAGGGGGAGCCAAAGAGACCACATAAATTTCCAAAGAAATGGTTGAGGTAATGACAATAAAGGATGTTGGAATTGTGGTAAACCCGAACACTTTGAAGGTGATTGCAGGTTAAAGAATCAAAATAATAGAAGGCAGCAGAATAACTATGCATCCACAAGTGCAGATGATTTTGAGAAGCTATTCATGGTTCAACATCACATGATGAATACGGTGTCTGCTGGTGTTTCAAAATCAAATGATAATTTTTGGTATGTTGATTCAGGTGCTTCAAATCACATGACCAGTCATGCGGAATGGTTTAGTACTTTGTAGAAATTGCCAGTTCTTGGATATGTTGAAAGAGGTGATGACACATCACATCCTATTGAGCATATATGAAACATAGCACTATCAATGGAGGATGGAAAGGTAAAACATCTTGCTCATGTGCTACATGTTCCAAATATAACAAAGAATATGGTTTCTGTTGGACAAATGGTTGACCAGGGATTACAAGTCAGGTTCAATGCTGATGGATTATATGTAGAAGAGTACAAGAAGGATGGATGATTGGTTGCGAAAGGAAAATAAGTGGGTAGGATGTTCACCTTAAATGTGAAGATTCCTGAAATGAATGCAACCATGTTTGCAAAAGGTGCAGGAGTTATTGCAGATATAGAGATGTGGCACAAATGAATTGGACATGCAAACTCGCAAAGGCTGAAATTGATGCAGTCAAAGGAGATTGTCCATGGACTACCAAATTTCAAAGTTGCAAAAATGCAAAAGGTATGTGCAGCATGTCAATTTGGTAAATAGTCAAGAGCATCATTTCCACATGACAAGCATGTTAGTGAGAATGTACTAGAAGTAGTACATACAGATGTTTGGGGTCTAGCAAAGACCACATCTATGGGCGGTTGGAGGTTTTATGTTACTTTCATGGATGACCATACACGCGACGTATGGGTATATTTCATGAAAGAGAAGAGCGAGGTGTTCACTCACTTCCAGAATTTTAAAGTTATGGTGGAAAAGCAGACAAGAAGTACATTCAGACATTAAGATCTGATGGAGGAGGTGAATACATGTGTTGAGGGAGAATCAAGTAAAAGGAAGAAACGAAGAAGACAACGAAAGAAGCAGCTTCACTAAAAAGAAATATCTGAAGATATATCTCTGCAAGAAGCCCCGCAGGGGCGCAACACCCATCTCTGCACAGAGCCCCGCAGGGGCCCACACACCAAGGAAAGGACGTAACCCACATGGGTGCTTCAACCTCTTGATCTTTGGCAGGTCCAGATCGAAGACTGTAGCACCTTATCTTCATACCTTCCACTGGTGGCGTGCGTGGCAACCCGAATTAACATGGCAACCCAGAACTAATGAGCCTATAGGTGAATTAGACTGCGAATATCAGGTAGTCAGTCAAACTCCAAGGGTTGCAGGTAAGCAAGTCGAATGCATCAGGCCCAGAGAATGTAACACAAGAATTAAGAAGAGGCCGTCAAAACTGAACACCTATTTTATAAACGGGTAAAAATGAGCAAGGGTTGCGTGCACAGAAAGAAAGTGAATAACACAGCAAGGTCCGATGTGTGCAACCAGGACAAATCAGAGCGCCTCTAAAACGTAATGCAAGATCAAGAATCAGGCAAAACTGACCAAAAGATGCATGCGGACAACAAACTGAGGACAAGAAGCAAAGCGTGTCAAGGGACGACAGAGACGAAGAGGGGGAGAGTGTTGCAGAGCTAGAGAAAGCACAAGGCAGAGAAAAAGACGGGCCCCAAAATTTTTCCGATTTGGACATCATATTTTTGTATCATAATCATTCTTGTAATATATTTTCCATTGTAAAGGCAGTAGAGGAGTCCTCTAGATGCATCCCCACAGAAGATTAGAGATTTACCCATGTAAAATAGTAGGAAATTAGTCTTTTAGTGAATAAAGTGCCGGTCTCTTGTGTGAAAGGACCATTTTTAGGGCACCAGTATATAAGTCAAATGTGACTCTTTGTAAAGAACTTTTTGCCATTGTGAGAATAGAGAGCACAGAAATTCGAATTTGTGTCTTCTTCACTCTGTATCTTCTTCTTTGGGAGCTTGTGTGCATGTGTATTGCTTGGAAAGAGTGTGAGTTAGTGTTGTCTATCCATGAGAGTGTTTGTTTGCTGTAGGTAATGTGTGTGCGAAGTGTAGGAAGTGCTGAAGTGTAGGAAAGATTTCCCGCGACTCAGTATTTTGCTCATAACTTGAAGTAGGAGTGTCAGAATTGCATGAAACCACTGCCATTGGATGCGTCTTCTTGAGAGCTTCGAAACGCATATGCTATTTGCTATATTTGGAGCTCGGAGCTGGGAGAAAAGTCCAAAATACTGACGGCTGCTGCACCAAGTATCGTTTCACCATAACCGACAGTTGAAGCTTGTTTGGATAAGCATTTACCTTGATTGCACTCTTTGAGTAGTTCATTTGCATTGATCATCACATGATTGCATGTCCTCATACACTCGGCTAGGTTTGTATACTCTTTGGATTGATAATTAAAAGCGTGTATCCCCACTATATGCACTTGAGAGGGGATTGAGGTATAGTCTCTTTCTCCGGAAGTCCCTAAGTTGGTGCTTAGGTCAACAGACTTTTTGGCACCGTTGCCGGGGAGTGACGAATCAAACCGAGGCATTCGTGTGATGGTAAGTAGCTTTTTGTATTGAAGCAAGAGGAGGAGTGGTGATTTTCTCTTCTTTGGTAAGTCATTTTCAACCGCACTTGCTACTTCTCATTCTTGGAGTGTGTGTAGTGAGTTGTTAGTCTAGGGAAGTGAGTAGAATGAGTAGAGTAGGAGGAGCAAGGGAATAGGCTAGGTAGTTAGAGTAGCTTTCACTCCTTGTCTTGTTGTTTCATTTTCAGTAGATAGAAAAAACTCCCAAGTATAAAAGCCCAAAAAGTCACTTTGCAATTTACTTGTGTTCTTGAGCAAGTATCGTGAGAGTTCCAGTCGGGTATCGTGGCTGAGAAACGAAGCTATTGGGAGCGACGCGAAGCAAGAGAGGATGCTAGTAGAGTGGGAAAGAGCATCAAGGTGAGCCAATCAATTGCTAGTCCATTTTCATCACTCAAAAATCAATTTCAGTATGAAACGATTTGCGTCAGGTATCGTTTAGAACTTTCAGGGGTTAAAAAGTGTGTTTTGAATGAATCAGAGGGTGAGGTGAGGGTAGAAGACCTTGTGAAACATCTGTGTGTATTCAAACTTGAAAATTCTTAGCAAAAATTTGTCCAAGGGTCAAGTATCGTTTTGCTCCCGTGGTCGAGTATCGCTATACTTCACAAGTATCGTTTTGCTCCTGTGGTTGAGTATCGCGATATTTCCCTCCGATCGGTATCGTTTCGACTAGAGATCGGTATCATTTCGACTAGAGATCGGTATCGTTTCGACTAGAGATCGGTATCGTTTGACCCAGAGATCATTTTGATCAAAGATCGTGATACATGGCAAGTATCGTGTATCGTTTCTAACCAGGTATCGTGTATCGTTTCAGGAAGATCGCGATACTTGGTGAGTATCGTGTATCGTGTATCGTTTGGTGGGCCAAGTATCGTGTATCGTTTCGCTAAAGATCGCGATACTTGTTGTCGATCGTGTATCGTCTTTTTCGAAGATCGTGTATCGCGTGTGCCAAGTATCGTTTTTCCCGAGTATCGTGATAGTCAAGTATCGTGTATCGCTTTATCAGAGATCGCGATACCTCTCAAAGATCGCGTATCGTTTGTGCTCAGGTATCGTGTATCGTTTCATACCGATCACGATACTTGACCAAGATCGTGTATCGTTGTCTAGGAGATCTTGTATCGTTTTGGGACAAAGATGGAGTATCGTCTAGAGAAGCATCGTGTATCGTGGCATTCAAAGATCGGTATCGTTTCACTCAAGCGATCGGTATCGCCTATCTCCAAGTATCGTGTATCGTTTCAGATCAAAGATCGGGTATCGTTTCGCCCAGAGATCGTCCAGGCCAGAGATCGTTTTAGCCCAGAGATCGTGTATCGTGGAATTTGGGAGTCAAGTATCGTGATCTGGAAGAAATTCTTTTTCAGTCATTTCCCAGCCAAAGTCTTCTAGAAATTCTGACCTTTAGTGAAGAATCCTAGAGGCTAGAGGATTGCAAGTACTGATCAGAGTTTTTAAGTGGATGAACCTGAGATCCGGAAGAACCCTAGGAAGCCGAAGAAGTGTAATCTCTTTTGTAGGTAGTGTAGCAGAGCCAAGTAGTCGTTCACATTACTCGGAGACCTCCAGTGAGTCAGAGGGAGAAATTCCCATGGCTTCAGAGGATATGTAGAACACAGTACCCATGATTGGCATGATGTCAATCATTGAGGGAGAGTACCGGACATCTTTGGAGTATGTGAACACCAACCAAAATGAGATCCCTATTTATTTGGATGGTCTAAACAGATCAGTGGCCACGTTAAAGAAAGCATCAGAGGCGTACATAGTGCCTAGACCAGCAGTCAAGTATGTAGGAGGTTTTTACATGGACAAAAGAGATATCCAATATGTCGTCTCTGAACACCCAGAAAACATCAACGAAATTGGTGAAGAAAATCATGCTTCAAACTTGAATGAAGTAGGGAATGAAGAGCAAGTAACTACACCTAGAGGGAGATCTACAGTTGCTAGGATATGGAGAGGAGACCTGATTCCCCAAGATGACTCCCTAATGGATGTGTATTTGATCAATGGGATGGAGTATCTTCTTAGAGCACATTCTTCAATTTGGGAAGCAGCCCCTAATCCTGTCACCATCTACGAATTACAGGATCCTGATTTCCCCACCATCATCACATATTTGGATAAAAATCAGAGAAGATATTGGCCCTTAACAGAATTAGAAAGAGCTAGGCTGAAATATCAGAATATTCCAGTGTTTCCCCCTAGGGACCACGCCACTACTTCAAGAAACCCACTTGGAACATCCCAGAATGATTCATGTCAGCAGTCGGGCCAAACACAACAAACGCAACAAACACAAATCCCAGTTAGACCACATGTGCAGTTTGCAATGCCTGCAAATAACCCTAATTACCGACCTCAACCAAATATTGACCCAAGACATGGAATTCCTGCACCAGTCAGACTGCCAGCAGCAAGAGGATCGGGCATACCCATAGGAAGACCAAATTTCCCAGTTATGCCTAGACCACCTGAAACAGGAAGAAGATTAAGGCCAATTCAAGTTGCCAAATGCATGAGAAATCACTATGATGGCTCTAGTGAACCTTACAATCATATAGCCGAATTTAAACAAGTAATCAGAGCCGAACAGGTAGAAGACTTTTTGATCCAATATGAGTCCTTTGGTCTCACATTGTCAGACACTGTGTTAGCATGGTTTCAGCCATTGGACCCTAATAATTTTCAAAACATGGAGCAAGTCTATCAAGAAATGATTGAGGATTTCACTAAGTCAGGAATTAAAAACAACTCTTCATCATTGATCCATAGCTTTAAGCAAGCCCCTACCGAATCAGTGAGATTGGCAGCAAGAAGATTCAAGCAGTATGTGGACAGATGCCCAGTAGAAGAGAGACCTACCCAAAATAAAATGGTGTCATTTTTTTTGGAAGGATTGTTGAACGGATCTTTGAGATCATTAGTATATGTAAAGAGAGTTCAAACTTTGCAAGAGTGCATGAAGGAATGTATAGACCTGGAAGACAACCTAGCAGAAGACCTAAAAATACCTCAAGGCAGTTTGAAAAGTGAAGATTTTGCTAGTAGCACATCAATCCATAAAAACAATGTAGAGGAAATAGCCGATTTGGTAGCAAAGAAGTTGAACGTTCAAGGACAGAGGAACTACCCCAATAACCTATGAGAGTACCAATGCTCAGAAGATGTATGCAGTGCGGAGGTGATCATCCTTCTCACTTGTGTACTAAGGGAGTAGTCCCACCACCTGCTTATACTTATAATAGACCCACCGCCCCAGGACCTCTACAATATTGCAGTATAGAACAAAAATATACAAATCACAGCATAGAAAACTGCCCTTATAATAGGCAAGCTAGACCAGCACAGCCATATATGAGACCTTATGGATACCCTCAGAGAGAGCAAGGAGGTGAAGCGTGGAGATACCCAACCTATCAACAGCAGGCACCAGTGCCACGACCATATGTGTATCAAGGACACACCCAACCACAACCAGTACTAGGACAGCAACCGCCCCATCCTCAGAACGTTGTCCCAGTCAAGATAGCTCAACCTGAAGAAAACCTCGAAAGAGCTATAGTACCAGCCACACCTTTGGCTAGTGATGAACCATATGACTTGTCTTATGACCCTAGTCAAGGAACATATTCCAATTATGAAAGTTCTACGATAGAATATGGAGAACTGTATGAACCTTATACCTATGGCAGAGAAGTGCCAGAAAGTCCATATGGATATGAACAGGACTATGTGTCATTAATGTACACAGCTCCTAGAGCAACCATACCACCCCGACCCATGAACAGACCGCCTGTACCAAGAGGACCATGCTACCGATGTGGAGGTGATCATTACATCAGAGAATGCACATTGCCAAACCCACCACCACCACAACAAGTTTGGGAAGGCTACTGTAGTGACTGTGGTAAGGAACACCTTTTTAGAGATTGCCCCAAGAACCCCAACAAGGTCACATCCAACGTGCAAATCAATGTGATTGAAGTAATCGAATCATCAGGAAGTGATAAGGAATACATTGTACCACTGAAGGCAATAACAAGAGCCAAAGCTAGAGAGACCTCAGAAAAACCAAAAGAACACAATCAAAGTGACCTAGAGATGAATACACCCACACCACAGAGAGTTGAAGACTCGGAAGAGCCTGAGAAAAGTGTGACAAGTAAAAGAACTCAAAGATGGAGGAACCGTAGAGATAGAATAAAAGAAAAGAGGTTACTACGGAAAAAGGAAAATGAGAAGAACGAACAGAATCCAAAAGAGGAACAAAAAAAGGTAGAAGAGAATAAAAATGAAAGCTACAAAAAAGAAGAGGTAGGATCGGTTTTAGCAGATCCCATGCCTGAAGAATTAGCCATGTGGATTCAGGCATACAAGGCACGAATAAGAGCCGGACCGACCATCGAACAACATGAAAGAGAATATCCTAGAGATGACCTAGAGAAGGAGAGGTTGGAGATCTGCAAAAAACTAATAGAAGTTGCCCAACAGACCCTAGAGAAACCTGCATTGCCATTACCCAAGACCCGAATTCTTGAAAGAGAATTCCAAGAGTGCATCATCACCAATGACCACGAAAAAACTGAAGTAGGTAATACACAGAATGGCAATGATTGTGAGGATAAAAGGGAAGGATCCATTATTCCCGAAGTAGAAGGGGAATGGCCTAAAGATTTGTGGGCTAGAGTCCAAGAAGACAGATGGAGGAAAGTAGAAGGAATTGAACCACCCTTTGAAGAGATAGAAGTAGAAGAGGAAATAGGGGGTTCAATACCAGAATTAAAATCAGAAGAAATTATACCAATGGATCCTAGTGACAAGGGAGATGATGGAATAAAGGATTTGCCAAACTATACAAGAGATTACGAACATAATTCAGAATTATATTGTATTCCCTCAATAAGGAAAAAAGAACCGAACCCATCCGTCCAAACATCGGACATCATACAACACCTTAAAAAGGTAAAAATCCCTTGTACCTTAACATTAGAAGAATTGTTGAAGGTCAAACCACATCTGAAGGAGAAATTAACTAGTCAATTGGAGATCAAGATGGAAGAAAAAGAGATATTGGACGAAGTAAACATGGTAAAGATCCCGGTGGATAAGGTAGGAGATTTTAGTGAGGGAGATGAAGAAAACACTTGCCTTCCAATTACCTTTAGGGGTTATACAACCAAAGCCATCTTAGATTCAGGAGCTGGTGTAGGCATCGCTACCAGAGAAATCTGGGAGAAATGGGGAAAACCAGCTTTAAGACCAACGCGTATGAAAATACAAATGGCTGACGGACACACAGAAAGACCCTTGGGATTATTGGAACGGGTAGTTTTCACTACCTGCGGAGTTGAATTTGAACACACCTTAGCAATCTGTCAATTTGAAAGGCCTAGCAATTATGAAATGATACTTGGAAGACCTTTCATGAGACAATTAAAGGTTGTGCAAGATTGGGGAAAAGATGCTGTATACCTACAACATGAAGGAACCACCACGAGAATAAATCTCCACACTTATACCTATCAAGATGTTCCTCCCTTACAATGGAATCAAATTCATAAGGAAGAAGACGATCAGTCAGTTCACAGCATAGGTTCTAGTGACCAATCTTGGATGAACGAGGACACTCGTCTATGGGTATGCCAAACTGCCAAAAAAGAAGAGGATCAGAGAAAAGGATGGCAGCAAAGGCAAGGAGTAGCTAGGTCTGTACAAGATCCAGCGTACATGCCTCAAGTCTTTTTAGATGAAGAGTTTGAACCTCATGGTTGGATGCAGATTTTAGCGACCCTTGATGTATGTGTGAACGAAGAAGTGATAACTATGAATGAATGCATTGACGAGGAAGGATATGACGTTAGTCTCTATGTAGTAGTCCTTCAGGAGGCTGAAGAAGGAGAAGTGATAGAGAAAGAATGGAAGGAGGACTATGAGAGCATTGAAATGGAGCCAGAACCAATGAAACCTGAGGATGAAGATCAAAAAATAAGCATCACAGCTAACGAAAACTATAAAGAACCTACACAGAAAGAAGAGCTGGAGTTATATAAAGAGTCAGAGAGTGAAGAAAACAGACCACAAGATCAGTTTGAAGTGCCAGCTCACTTCAAGAAATATGAAGTAGAAGAGAGGAAAATTGCTATTCAAATGCCTAAAAGAGAGGCACAGCCAGGAATAGCTTATGACAATAAAGAACAAACCAAGAAGATAGTGCTAACGTTGGAGGAAGGAGAAGAATGATGTACTTTCATAGGACAGGATGTCTCAATGGAGGAAGAACAAGAATTAATACGCCTCATAAGGGAATATCGGGATGTCTTCGCATGGACCTATAAGGACTTGAAAGGAGTAGATCCATCTATATGTGCCCATATAATTCCCATGACATCCGAAGCCAAACCTTCTAAACAAAGACCATATACATACAATGATGTGTATTCAGCAAAGATAAAGGAAGAGATAGACAAATTGTTAGATGTTGGGTTCATATATGAGATTGAGCACACGGAATGGGTGTCACCGTTGGTGGTTGTACCGAAAAAGAATGGGAAGTTGAGAGTGTGTATTAATTTAAAGAAAGTAATTGCTGCAACCATAAGAGATAGTTACCCATTACCAATTACAGATCATCTCTTGGAAAGAGTGGCAGGAGAGGAAGTTTATAGCTTTCTGGATGGCTTTCCAGGGTATAATCAGGTGGCCATTGCTCCTGAAGACCAACATAAAACCGCTTTCGCAACGGAATGGGGAGTATACGCCTTTAGAGTCATGCCTTTTGGTCTGACTAATGCCCCAGCTACCTTCCAAAGATTGATGTGCCATGTATTCAAAGAATTCCTAAGAAAGAGTATGGAGGTATACGTGGATGATCTTTGTACTTATTCAACTATACGATCAGAGCACA
The DNA here is from genome assembly GCA_020310875.1 of Ceratopteris richardii. NCBI lineage: Eukaryota > Viridiplantae > Streptophyta > Polypodiopsida > Polypodiales > Pteridaceae > Ceratopteris > Ceratopteris richardii. The sequence continues at coordinate 190,288,627 of CM035410.1, read as the reverse complement.
TCCCAGAACTAGAAAAGATCTTTGCCAAATGTAGACAATACCGAGTATGCCTCAATCCAGAAAAGTGTGTCTTCATGGTAAGACAAGGAAAAATATTAGGGCATATTGTCTCTAAAAATGGAATCTCAACTGATGAAGATAAAATCAAGGTAATTTTGGATTTACCAAGACCTAAGACTGCTAAAGAAGTTCAAGCATTTATGGGACATTGTGGCTACTATCGAAGATTTATACATATGTACGCCATAATTGCTAGACCTCTTTATGCATTATTGACACAATTTAATTGGACCGAAGAATGTGAAAAAGCCTTCAACGAATTAAAGAACCGATTGAGTTCAGCACCAATCCTTCGAGTACCTAACTGGAATAAGCCGTTTCACATTCATGTGGATGCTTCCAAGTTTGCCATTGGCTGCATCTTAGCTCAACCTGCAGATACGGGAAAACTAGACCACCCTATAGCCTATGCTAGTAGACAATTAAATCAATCAGAACGCAATTATACTACCACTGAGAGAGAAGGCCTAGGGATGGTGTACGCAATCAAAAAGTTCAGACATTACCTGTTGGCAAACAAATTCAAATTCTTCATTGATCATCAAGCCCTACTGTACCTAGTCAATAAACCGTGCAATACAGGAAGACTAGTAGGATGGTTTTTATTGCTAATGGAGTTTGATTTTGAGGTAGTAGTCAAGAAAGGAAATACCCACATAAGAGCAGACCACTTATCAAGAATGACCCATGGAGAACCACCCATAGGAGTACCCGATGATTTGCCAGATACGTATCTTTTTAACTTGGAAGTATGTCCCCAATGGGCAGAAAAGTTGATCTCTATACTCACACATGGACCGAAAGATGGGATCATACCAAACCAAACCCAAGACCTTTGGAAGACTAAAAACCTTCATATTATTGCGGGAAGTTTGTATCACCAGGATTCAATTGGATTGTTAATGAGATGCGTAGAAGAAGAGGAACAAGAAATGTGGCTTCAGAAAGCACATGTAAATCAATGGAAAACTCATTTGGATGCAAACGGAACATGGCAAACTCTGAGGAGGTTAGGCATATATTGGCCAACCATGCAGAGAGACGCACATAACTATGTATGAGCATGCCAAATCTGTCAAGAACGAAATCCAGAAGAGACTCAACTCTATGCTATTCCACAGTAGCACCGAGATGGAGCATGCCTCTGGTAAAGTTCTTAAAGACTCAAGAATACCCCGAAGGAGCCACTATAGCAAGGAAACGTACACTTGTAGAACAAAGTAAGGATTATGCCATTATAGGAAAACAACTTTTTAAACGAGGAAGAGATAACCAATTACGAGTGTGCATTCACGAAGACGAATATCTTTTTGTTTTAGAGATGGCACATACAGGAGCTGCAGGAGGGCACTTCTCTGCAGATAAAACAGCAAAAATGATCCTCTTTGCTGGAATGTGGTGGCCAACTCTACATCAAGATGCGGTAACATATGTGCAACGTTGTGATACTTGTCAACGAACCAAATATCCAATTAGGAGAGATGAGATGCCACTGAGACCCATGATGAGTGCCAGAGCTTTCACCAAATGGGGAATAGACTTCATAGGACCTATTAGCCCACCAGCGAAAGGATCCCATGCCGAGTATATAATTGTAGCCACAGACTATTTGACCAAATGGGTTGAAGCCAAAGCAACCAAGAAAAATGATGCGAGAACTACAGCCAAGTTTCTCTTTGAGAACGTTTTCGCTAGATTTGGATTACCAATAGAAATTGTGAGTGATAGAGGTACGCACTTTGTGAATGAAGTTATAGAAGCTTTATTGAATGAATTCTTGGTAATTCATAAGAAATCAGCTCCTTATCACCCACAAGCCAATGGACAAGCCGAAAGTTCGAATAAAATCCTGTGTACAGTTCTCACCAAAATTGTTAACATTGGTAGATCAGATTGGGATAAGCAATTACATCATGCTTTATGGGCATTTCGAGTAGCATATAAACCACCATAGGCACTACTCCTTTTAACTTAGTATATGGACAAAATGCTATTTTGCCAATTGATTTTTTAATTCCCACTCTTAGAGTAGCAACAACTTACGAGTGGACGGGACATGAACTATCAGCTCAATTGGATCAAATAGAGCAGCTTCACGAAACTAGGTTACAAGCTATAGCAGGCATTTATGCTGCTAAACAGCGACAGAAAGCCTATTTTGATGCTCACGTCAAAGACAAAAATTTGAAGGAAGGAGATTTAGTTTTGGTATATACCTTGAAACAACATGCTAAGAAGCTGCGAAAGAGAATATATGGCCCATTAATCATCAATCGTATATCGACAAGTGGAGCTATCAGCTTAGCAACCTTGGATGGGGATGTATTACCCAACTATATCAGCGGATGTCAAGTACAAAAATATCTAGAACCATTGACTGAAGAAACAATGTCTCGATTAATCAAGGGCAAGAATAGACGTATTGAAGAGGAAAGAATACGAGAAGAAGCGAGACAGGAAGCACTAGAACGAATTAAGAAACGAAAGGAGTGGATGAGAGAGCGAGATGAGAGATATCGATTAGGAGAAGAACTCATCCCAATGGCTAATGTCAGAGCCACTAAAAACTTAGGTTCACAGAGAACGCAACCATATTTAAATTTGGGAGCAGGTAAAACGGAATACCATTTAGTGAATGCTCTCATTGACACAGGAGCTGCCATAAGCTGTATCAAACTTTCTTTGACCCAGAAACTCAAGGAAGAATTACGCCCATCGATGGCACAGTTGATAGGAATAGGAGGCACGATTACTCAATGTATAGGTGAAATTACCTTACCTCTGCATCTTGGCAACAACACTATGGAACAAAAGCTATTAGTGTGTCATGATCAAGATTTACTTGAAGATGTAGTGTTAGGTCAAGACTGGATTTACGAATATGAGGTGACCATTCAATTGGCTTTAGGCTACATCTCAGCCAGGATAGGACACCGGGAAGTATTCAGTCTGCTAGACGAACGACCAATCAAATCTCTGAGCATAGAGCAAAAAGTTCATTCCAATGAACAAAGTCATGAATGTATGTTCACTAGCACTATAGAAACACCTTCGTCAAGTACTATATGTGCGGACACATTGAATTCTGCGTGCATACCATCTTCTAGTCTAGCACGTCACAAGAGTGTCAATCAATCTGAAACTGACCTCAGTGAAACACAATGCCTAAGAGAGACCAGTCCTCTGAGTGATTCAAAATCTGTACCTCTTAAACTATACCCTATTCCGTACACTCAACAAGCATGGATAAGGAAGGATCAAGCGAAGGAATATCTTCGACGACAGAAGCACCATCGACATCGGAGCAACCCATCAAATGACAACGCAAATCATTATGAGCACCAAAGACAACAACGAAGTGCTACAATTTGGATCCCAAGGAAAGTAATAGCCGCTCAACCGGATCGATCGCAAATATGGATTCCTAAATCATGTGCCTCAAAGAAGCTAAACCGAAACAAGGAACCTCAGCATACGAAGAGCCAACAGGGTCTACACACAAAACAGCCACAGAAGAATAGCTACAGGAAAATAAAGGAGTTTGCAGTAGCTACACAGGCCAATTTCAGATTCAAAAATCAGAGAGAGCAGACATACCACAAGAGAAGAACCACATTCATCAAAAAGGTGGAGAATACACTACATCCCAACAGAATGAAGCAGATTTGGTTGCCGAAAGACAAGACAGAATGCATACATCAACCAACTACTTCCAGATGCACACATATGGAGTTATCAGTAACCAAAGTATGCATGATAGGGCCACCTTACACGGCCAAGCATTCGGCACATCCTTCTTCTATTTCAGGATAGTCGAGCACATTTTCCTCTTGGGAAATAGGAGAGCACTTGTAGATACATTAAGAAAATCACTCCAAAAATAACAACTGCTTCGGCTATAACCTAACCTTTTTGTTTTCTTTTTCAGATGAAAATATAAAAATACCTAAAAATATGACAATACAGGTATTACCTTTCTCACACACACGGGAAAGGGACGGCACTACTCACTCGGAGCAATATCGAGCTTATGACAAACAAATAAAGGAGGATTTCTGATAATATATGGCCACTAATTCATGCTCTATATTGAGTGCAGATGGCATCAACTGATTCAGAAGCTACGCAACAGGAAGAGGTGCAGCTTCTTCCATTGGAATCAATAACAAAAGTCAGAGGCCATTGGTTTCGTGATGACCAACTAGTTTCAGAACTTCTTTTCATGGCAACTATCAAGATCATGGATAGGGATCACTACTTCCCTATTATGTCACAAGACTTCAAGACCATATTCCAAGGATTACCGCATATCGAAGATGTATGGAAGCAGGCGGGCCTAGAGGCATTTCTCAAGTTGCCAATCTGTGTTCCAGATTTCCAGAGAGGTGCACAAGTAATGAACACCTTGCAGCCTGCAGCTACAAAGATATCAGTTCCGGAAGCCCGCGTATTGGATAAAGTCGGAACTTGGAGGACAATTCAATTCACACATGAGTTGATCAACAAAGCTTTCGGATGGAACCAAGAAAGAATTACTAATGTCAAGGAGGAATGCCATGACGCCAAGAAAAGATCCTTTGTGGATATTAACCGAGTAGACATCGAAGACGGTGTACGTTTGGTACACCAACATTTTTGTTTCCCAAGCATGAATAGATATACTGCTCCGCAAAAGATTGTAGTACAATTATCATCACATGCAATGAGGCAAGTAGGTAACAAAGTGAACCTAACTCCGTATATACAAGAAAGATTATTTGAAGCCCAGAAAAAATGGGGCCAGAAGAAGTTTTTGAATGGTAGTTCTGCGTTAACATTACTAATATATGAAGCCCTGGACATGAAAAATTGCTTACGTGAGATGCCCACATCAGAAGGGTTAGCTCAATACGCAAAGTCTGCTACAGTCCCAAAGAAAAAGAGAGTAACAATGGTTGTGGAAGAGGCAGGAACCAGCTCACAAAAACCCATGAGGGGTACGAAGCGCCTACGGGAAGAGGAAGCTCAAGCTACACCTCAATCTAAGCAAACACATGTCCTTCCGACACTTACGACAGCTCAAATGCCTATTACTAGGAGAGATCTTTCCGCTGCCCTAGAAGAGACACATCAGTATATGCAAGGGCAGGTAAACTTGAATATTCAAGGTCATCACTATAGACAAGCAAGTAAAGAGAAAAAACAACGGAGTACGGAGAAGAAACCAAAACAACCAGGAAGATATAAGGAACTAGGCATAGATGATTCTAGTTCCAATACAAAATCCAGTCCTGAAAAAGATACTCTGGACACTGATATAAGGACAGGTACTCAAGAAACAGAATGGGATGAAATTCATCAAGTGGAAGTGACGCCGGACAACCAAGAAACGGAAAGGAGAGTAGAAGATGCTAATAAACCTGAGCATACCATTCAATTGAATGACACTACAAAGATCAGCATCAAGGAAGATACAACCAGTGTCACATATGCCCAACCACCTATCAAAAAGGAAGTACAAACTCCAGGGAACGTGGATTCGGAGGAGCTACAAACTAAAGAACCAATTGTGATTCAGGTACCTGATGACACACCTCAAGGAAACAAAGAAGACATGGTGGCTGAGCCAAGGATCCAACTTCAAATTAGGCAGCCCCATGACACTACATTACACGTGGCTCAGGGCAAAGATGTCAGAACCGGCGAAGAACCAAGCATTCCAAAAACATGGTTGAATGTGGATGTCACTCAGCTGAAGCCGGTAGTCAAACAAATGATTCAGACAACGATGGATACCCAACAACAGATGATGGACATAGATGCAGATTATGATAGGGCCATGCAAGAAAAGAGTCAAGTCCAGATAAGGAGCGAACAACTGTCATCACAGCTCATCTAGGCACAAAAGGAGATAACAGCCAAAAGCACTGAGTTGCTCGAAACCAAAACTCAATATGAATCATTAATCACTCAGCATCATCAACTGCAAACACAGCTCGCAGATTTACAACGATTACATAATGCAAGCGAAGCTGATAAAGACAGAATGAGAGCTCGAAGTACTTTGCTCGAGACACAGCTAAAATTATACATGGAAGAGAATAACACCTTGCGAAGCAGGAATACGGAATTAATGAAGTCATTATTATATGATCAACCGATCGAGCAACAGGAATCCTCAGAAATAAAAGAAAAAGAATTAAGAGATCAGATCGCACAATATGCAGATTTGCTGAGACAAGAGCGTGCAGTGAGAGAAGAATCAGAACGGACACACAACCAGGAGATCAATGAATTAAAAAATCAGCTACATACAGCACATGGAAAACTCGCAACAAGCTACAGTGAAAACATGGATAATGTGGCTGAAATCGGAAATGAGTTACTTGCAGCAAAAGACGCACTCAGGGCAGCCATGCAAGAAGTAAAAGAGAAAGATGAATGCATAGCACAATTACAGACTCAAATAAAAGAGGAAGCACCGATCAGGACACCAGTAGAGCCAATAAAGAAAAATCCTACTGATGAGGTAGAGGTAAGCCCTCTATCTCAACCGATCTATAATTCTCCAATACATGAGCAGATGGCGGATATACATGATGATCACCGGATGCCATACACTGCAGAAATAAGTCAGAAGGAACGGGCACTAGTGGTGTCCCGATTGACGGAGAATTTTGAAAATGAAGTCATCAAGGTAATGAAAGACGCCAAGATCAAAGGTAAAGACCTGGACAAGATAATGAAGCCTTTCAATATTCCGTACGGACTCTTGAAAGAGAAAACGAGACGATATATAAAGAAGTTTACGAAGAAGAGTCCAGATGAGCAGCTCAATTTTAAACAAGACACATTCACATACAGCCAAGAAGAGTTCGAAGCTGCACAATCGATTTGGCGAAGAAAATTTTTGGAGAAACATCCCACACTACGGGTGCATTGGCAAGCAGCACCATATTTATTACAGGTAAACCCTTCATTTTGCCCTATACCACGCAGAAGGGATACCAGAGAATTTTTGGACTTGCAAAAAAGCGGTGCTATAAATAAACAGTTGCTGAATTATCCTATGCTTCCAAGCCCGCCACATAACTACTTGCCAACGGAAGAGTATATGGTCAAAACCATCGAATTTTGGTTACAAAATCATGCGACAGTACCCGACTTAACCATCAAAATGACCAATAAAATACATCGGCATTAATCAGGGCACGGAAATCCTCATTTTTTATCTATCAGTTATGCCCAGCCGCCCCACAATAATGGCATATTATTCCAGATTAATGCTTTTGCCAAGTGTATATATGCAAACTTTTGAAGAAGCTTTCTTTACAGGATTTTTTGAAATTGATTCTGAAATCTTTTTAAAGATGTCGTCAAATTTAAATGCCAGATTAGTGGCATATGAACTTAGCTTCTTCGCAGATCACAGACAGCCACCCAATGACAGTGTGAAGGCAGAACAATGGAAACAACTCATGATACGTGAAGCTAATCTGCTGAATGATACAGAGCAAAAACTATATAAAACATATGCCCGTCGCTTATCAAAGCCTGTCGGGGACGATAGAGTCCAGGAGGGGGGCAGTGTTGAGGGAGAATTAAGTAAAAGGAAGAAACGAAGAAGACAACGAAAGAAGCAACTTCACTAAAAAGAAATATCTGAAGATATATCTCTACAAGAAGCCCCGCAGGTGCGCAACACCCATCTCTGCACAGAGCCCCGCAGGGGCGCACACACCAAGGAAAGGACGTAACCCACATGGGTGCTTCAACCTCTTGATCTTTGGCAGGTCCAGATCGAAGACTGTAGCACCTTATCTTCATACCTTCCACTGGTGGCGTGCGTGGCAACCCGAATTAACATGGCAACCCAGAACTAATGAGCCTATAGGTGAATTAGACTGTGAATATCAGGTAGTCAGTCAAACTCCAAGGGTTTCAGGTAAGCAAGTCGAATGCATCAGGCCCAGAGAATGTAACACAAGAATTAAGAAGAGGCCGTCAAAACTGAACACCTGTTTTATAAACGGGTAAAAATGAGCAAGGGTTGCGTGCAGAGAAAGAAAGTGAATAACACAGCAAGGTCCGATGTGTGCAACCAGGACAAATCAGAGCGCCTCTAAAACGTAATGCAAGATCAAGAATCAGGCAAAACTGACCAAAAGATACATGCGGACAACAAACTGAGGACAAGAAGCAAAGCCTGTCAAGGGACGACAGAGACGAAGAGGGGGAGAGTGTTGCAGAGCTAGAGAAAGCACAAGGCAGAGAAAAAGACGGGCCCCAAAATTTTTCCGATTTGGACATCATATTTTTGTATCATAATCATTCTTGTAATATATTTTCCATTGTAAAGGCACTAGAGGAGTCCTCTAGATGCATCCCCACAGAAGATTAGAGATTTACCCATGTAAAATAGTAGGAAATTAGTCTTTTAGTGAATAAAGTGCCGGTCTCTTGTGTGAAAGGACCATTTTTAGGGCACCAGTATATAAGTCAAATGTGACTCTTTGTAAAGAACGTTTTGCCATTGTGAGAATAGAGAGCACAGAAATTCGAATTTGTGTCTTCTTCACTCTGTATCTTCTTCTTTGGGAGCTTGTGTGCATGTGTATTGCTTGGAAAGAGTGTGAGTTAGTGTTGTCTATCCATGAGAGTGTTTGTTTGCTGTAGGTAATGTGTGTGCGAAGTGTAGGAAGTGTTGAAGTGTAGGAAAGATTTCCCGCGACTCAGTATTTTTCTCATAACTTGAAGTAGGAGTGTCAGAATTGCATGAAACCACTGCCATTGGATGCGTCTTCTTGAGAGCTTCGAAACGCATATGCTATTTGCTATATTTGGAGCTTGGAGCTGGGAGAAAAGTCCAAAATACTGACGGCTGCTGCACCAAGTATCGTTTCACCATAACCGACAGTTGAAGCTTGTTTGGATAAGCATTTACCTTGATTGCACACTTTGAGTAGTTCATTTGCATTGATCATCACATGATTGCATGTCCTCATACACTCGGCTAGGTTTGTATACTCTTTGGATTGATAATTAAAAGCGTGTATCCCCACTATATGCACTTGAGAGGGGATTGAGGTATAGTCTCTTTCTCCGCAAGTCCCTAAGTTGGTGCTTAGGTCAACACAACATGTCAAATGAGTTCAATAGTTTTCTAAAAAATCATGGAATTCGGCATCAATTTTCATGCAGGCACACACCACAACAAAATGGCATTGCTGAATGCAAAAATAGACACATTGCAGAAATAGCAAGAGCCTTGATGGTTGAGAGAAAAGTGTGTCTTCATTGGATACTCCCTTAAGCAAAAAGGAAATAAATGTTATAACCCACTCACACGACAGGTAAAGGTGAGCAGAGATGTGGTATTTGATCAAATGTCAAGCTTCTATGCAGATGCCAAAGAAGGACTAAATCTTGAACCAAATGACAAAGAAAATGCTGAAAACGCAAGGGCAAAATTTCAAGTTTCGAGTGGACTAGATGCATCACCAAGCAATAGTTCCAACTCAAATCCATGGAGTGGAAGATTGCGTGGAAATTTCAGTCCAGCAAACTCATCAAATACATCCAAGAAAGGTAAAGAAAAGCTTTCTGTAGGTCATAAAACATGTGCAGGTTTTGAAGACGTTGATGGAGATTCAAGCGGTTCAGAAAAGAGTCTTGATGAGGAACTTGGACTGCCCTTTGTGAAGATTCCATGAGTAAGAAGGGCACATGTAGATGATGCAAGGAGAAGTGACCCATGACCAAGAAGATCTGGGAGGATGCAGAATTCACTACAATGATTGACGTATGATAGTTATATGGCTCATCATTGTGCCGACATGACAAAGGTAACACAAGATGTTGAACCTTCTTGCTTTGAAGATTCAATTAGAATTCCAGCTTGGGAAAAAGCTATGGATGAGGAGATGGCTGCACTTTATGGAAATGATACATGGAAGCTAGTTCCATTGCCGCAAGGAAAGAAACCCATAGGCTACAAATGGGTTTACGCTGATGGTAGCATAAGCATGTATAAAGCACGATTGGTAGCTAAAGGATATGCATAGACATATGTCATTGATTATGAGGAAACATTCAACCTTGTAGCTAAAATGTCTACAACAAGAACACTTGTTGCATTAGCTACAAAAAAAGGACGGACTTTGCATCAGATGGATGTGAAGAATGCTTTCCTACATGGAGAGTTACAGGAAGAAGTATATATCGACCAGCCACAAGGATATGAAGATTCAAAGCATCTTGAATATTTTTGCAGGTTGCAAAAGGCTTTGTATGGGCTGAAGCAAGCCCCTCGTGCATGGCATACAAGGATTTTTTATTACTTAACCAACATTGGGTTTTCTATGTGTGATGCAGATCACTCACTATATGCAAGGAAGGTTGATGATGGCATCACTATTGTGGCTATTTATGTTGATGATCTGATTGTAGGTGGTGATAATGAAGGAAGCATCAAAGAGGTAAAGCAACTTCTTATGCAGGAACTTGACATGAACGATCTTGGTGTGCTGCACTATTTCTTGGGCATTGAGTTTATACATACACAAATAGGTATATGGATGTCGCAAAGGCAATATGCCTTGAATATGCTGCAAAAGTATGGTATGGATCATTGTAAGCCAATTTCTATGCCATTAGATTATAATTTGAAGTTGGATACTACATCAGGTGAAGCATTGGAAAATGCTACTATGTACAGGAAAATTGTGGGAAGTCTTATATATCTCACAATTACAAGGCCTGATCTAAGTTATACTGTTGGACTCGAAAGTCAGTTTATGCAGATTCCCAAGAAGCCACATTTGGATGCTCTAAGGCGCACTCTACGTTAAGCGAGTGCTACTTTGGATTATGCATTGTTTTATGAGGCTAGTGCAGATTTGCAGGTTTATGGATACACTGATGCAGATTGGGCTGGTAGCATTCCAGATAGAAGATCTACTAGTGGTTTTCTCTTCTCACTTGGGAGTCCAGGTATTACATGGAGCAGCAAGAAGCAACCCACTATTTCTTTGTCGAGTACAGAGGCTGAGTATAGAGGTGCTGCAATGGCAGCATGTGAGGCATCATGGCTAGAAATGCTACTTGCAGATTTAGGTGTCGAAGTGGGAAAGCCTATCACTATTTATTGTGATAATCTTAGAAGCATATAGTTAGCAAGGAATCCTGTTTTCCATGCTAGAACAAAGCATATTGAGGTACATTATCACTTCATGAAAGAGAAGGTATTAGCAGGTGATATTGATCTTGTTTATGTGAGAACAGATGAGCAGGTTGGTGATATTTTCACCAAAGCACTTGGAGTTGAGAAGTTGAAGAAGTTTCGGGAGATGCTTGGATTAAAGGATATGGCATTAATCTTGATGGGGAGTGTTGACATATCAAGCTCAACATGTGATGATCCAAGATGACACGTACCAGTTTTTCGTTTCTCTGACATGTATAGTGATCACATCGGTATATGTCACGGATACGTCATTGAGCTTTATTAGATTTATCTATCGAGAGTGATGGCACATTTGTTCTTTGCCAGCTCACTCATTCGTGGAAATTAGGTTTTTCCTTATGTATTGATCTTTATATATTGCACTTGCTGTATTCTTGTTTTTAGGTCATTCTTGTACATTCCTTTTTATGTAATAGAAGAAGACAAAGAAGAAGATCATTCTTCCTTGCGTCAATCTGTGTGTGTGCTTCTCCTTGAGAGTGAGAGTGTATGTGTGAGCTCTCTTCCTTATCTCCTTCCTCGTGACAATAGAGATGTATGGGGACCAACAAAGGAAGGATCAATCAATGGCTCTAGGTATTATGTTCTCTTTATTGATGATGCTACAAGATGGATAACTCTTTATGTTTTGAAGGAAAGATCAAAAGTATTTGGAGCCCTCAAACATTTTCATGCATATGTAGAAAGAGTTATAGGTCAAAAGCTTAAGATACTAAGGTATGATGGAGGGGGACAATACTTCCCCCAAGAACTCAATGATTGTCTTTGGAATGCAGGTATTAAGAGGGAAATAACTTGTAGATACACACTCAACAAAATGGGGTTGTAGAAAGAAGAAATAGAAGGAGAAAAATTATCCAAATTATCTATGTACTGAGGATATGAATATAGCTACATATCTTTTGAGTAGATTACCATGTACAACCCTGAATGGAATAATCCCTTATGAAGCTTGGTGGGGTAAAAAAGTTTTTTTTTGGTAGTCAATTTTATTCATGATAGGTGCCTAATTCTTGATCGCATTCATGGTGAAACCTTTATTGCTCTATTCTATTTCATGGCCTCTGTAAGCTTAGCACCTAATAATCTTATTTATTGAGAATTAGTCTCCAACCTTAGGATCATATGAACCATCTAAATTGATGATACATGGAGCATTATGAAGCAAGGATCCAAGCATGAGTAGTCATGCATTCAATTTTGAATTTAGTCTATTGAGGAGCTATTTAGATGTGAGTGTTGACGAGAGTTCCCTATTCATATTGTATCCATTTCTTGTAATCTTTGGCTTCTGAGAAAGATCATATATTGTTCTAAAGTTGACTCAAAGTCCAAGTCTAAATGTAACATATCCAGAAAGAAATCAAGTGTGGAGTGATCAATGGTCTGTATGTGCATGTTTAGTGAACGCATTGAGTAGCCTATCTTGGAGGCATTGGTTCTCAGATTAGAAAAAAGTATTTGGAGTGGAATAACTTGCACTAGGAATCTCTCACACTCTAGTTTGAGTTACTCAATTCTCTCTGGTTCATTCCATAGGAACTCAAAGAATCATTGATTTGAGTGAACAAAGTTATGTGTGAACATGCGGATGAGGCCATTTATACTTCTAGATACACAAGCTATACATTCTCCCACCACTGGTATCAAAGAAACATCGGCACAAAAGCTGACCAGTAGCCTGACCAAATCAAGTTGTTATGGCTGGTAGCCAAATCAAGATATTATGCCTAGTGCATGTGCATTTTAGCCTGACCAAATCAAGTTGTTATGGCTGGTAGCCAAATCAAGATATTATGCCTAGTGCATGTGCATTTTTGTAGGGATCTGGGTAATTCTAGGGAAACCTTGAGCATGTAGGAGCTTTTCATAATTAGATTTTTTTTTGTTATTGTGAGTGAGTATACAAAATGTTACTGCTTATGGTTCCTACGAGAACCGCTCTCTTCATCTCGCCTATACACATACAATCTCTTATATGTCAAGTATGTATTAGAAATCTACTACTCTTTGCCATTCTCTCTCTATCTCTTTCTCCCCCCTTTTCAGACAGCCGCATACACAAACACATTCTCTCATACAGAGCATGTATGTGGTCTCTCGTTGTGTCTACTAGCAAACAACAATACAATGAAGGGATCTGCAAATCCATGAATATAAAGGCAAGCAAAGCTGATATACGTTTGCATAATTTAAGCGCTTAAATTTCAAGCTTCAATCTGTATATACTATTGTGAAATTCAATGAAGATAGGAACTTGAGAAAAAGGTAACTTTTCTTGAGAAATCATAAAAAGATTTTGTGAATATTTTTGTGGCTTTGAAGAATGATTTATACTCGAATTTCGATTTTATTGATCTCATGAGCACGTATTGGGATAAGCCTACAAAATACGGGCCCCTACTTTACACGTCTATTATTTGCATGTACCCTTCACAATGGTACGTTCCAATTTTTCGTAACTTTATTAAATAAAAGAAGAAAAAAGGCATAGCACCAAAAGAATTGGCCTTGTGTTTCTCGTGAACTAATACAAAGCCAAACGAACACATTTACATGACATAAAGGGAAAAGCGTTGGCCTTGGTACATGACAAAAAGATTCCATCATGTACATGACATTGCACAGCTTCTTTTGTAAAATCCTGCATGACTTTGTTCGTTGTACACCACACTTTTTTCGTTATGAATTATCCTTGCATGACTCTCTCTCTCTCTCTCTTACAGCATCGCACACACGCACTAAGGCAAGAAGCATGAGAGGTAAACCACACACACAGATACATACATAGGAGGTAAACCACACACACATACATACATATGTATGTGTGTGTGGTTTACCTCTCATGCTTCTTGCCTTAGTGCGTGTGTGCGATGTTGTAAAAGAGAGAGAGTCATGCAAGGATAACTCAGAACGAACAGAGTGTGGTGTACAACGAACAAAGTCATGCTTATATATATATATATATATATATATATATATATATATATATATATATATATATATATATATATATATATATACTTCTATTACATAGAGAGAATACAATAGAATGACCTAATACAACAATACAACTATTTCAATGTAGAAAAAACACTACAAAAGGTAAAATCCTAATGTACATGAATGAGTGAGCTGACAAAAAAACAAATGTGTCGTCACTCTCTGTAGATAAATCTAGTAAAGCTTGCTAAAGTATCCTAGACATATACTAGCATGACCACTATACATGTCAAAGAAATAGAAATCTGATATGTATCATTCTCGATCATCACATGTTGAGTGTGATATCTCAACACCCCTTTCAATGCATCTCTGTATATACTCTCAATCTCTCTTGCTTTTCTCTCTATCTCTCTCTCTCCCTCTCTTTGTCTCTATCTCTCTCTCTCTCTCTCTCTCTCTCTCTCTTCTCTCTCTCTCTCTCTCCAATACATTACATATTCCAATAAGCCTACTATGTGACATATACTAGTGTGACCACTCTACATGTCAAAGAAATGAAAAAGTGATGTGTCATTCTCGATCATCACATGTTAAGCATGATATGTCAACACCCCTTTCAATGCATCTTTATATCGCCTCTCAATCTCTCTTGCTCTCTCTTGCTCTCTCTATCTCTCTCCATTTCTTTGTCTCTCCGTCTCTCTCTCTCTCTCTCTCTCTCTCTCTCTCTCTCTCTCGTAAATTACGTATTGGAATAATCCTACTATGTTTTGACCGATAAATAATTAATATATTCCAATGCACTGACTACCTTTGCATTGTTATAATATTTCCATGAGATGTCATCACAAGAGTAATGTGACCGAGAGAGTGATTTGTTTTGCAATTTGCAAAAAACATATATAAATCATCTCTCTATAGATTATGATTCCTTAAAATCTAGAGAAAGAAAATGATTTTTCAAGAAGTTATTTTGAACATTGCATCAAAAGATAGAAGAAACGTATTCATAGTATTTGTACATCTTAATTCCATTAAGTTCATGATGATATGTATTTTCATTTAAATGTACTTGGCATTTATCGCCATCTACTTATTCTTGTGCATAAAGTATGGATTTCTTCCTAGAATGCTTCAAGAACATAAAAAGAATCTCTCACTACCAATATAGGCAAGTCGCGAGTCAATGAAAGATTCTTTGGTGTTATAAAATGGATGTTCTTAAAGAGTGCATACAAAAGGGATGTTTCTCTAGAATGCTTCAAGAAGACATAACAAGAATCTCTCAGTAGCAATATAGGCAATTCGAGAGACAACGCAAGAGTTTTGAAGGTTATAAAATATTTTCTTATGCTAGTAAATTGATAGATGCCCTAAGACAAAAGAAATAAAGTTCCATATACTTTTGGATTCCGAATTCAAATTCAGTAAAAAATGTTGCTACAAGTACAAATTATAGCCTAGTGGAAATTGCATACTAAAGATATTACCTCTAAGAAAATAAGAACACAAGCGAGTACAATAGTAAATAGAGTTGAGAGAAAAATGCAAAAAAAGATAGATGCACACTGAGAGATAGAGAACTTAGATTCTCATATCGTCAATAGTAATGCAGTTACAACAATGTTGTTGTCCACTTATATGCTCCCAATGTGGAGCTTAGCAATATAGACAGACTTAGATGAAGGGATTACTAGTGTGCAATGCTCTGTAAAACTCAACTGGAGCCATGCTTATATAGATTTTAGAAGGGGAGTCGATATAGATAAACCTAGTCGGGACATACAAAATAGTTGAAAAAATATACAACCAAACAATATCTCCATGAATAGAAGTCCTACCATCTCAACCCTATGGGCTGAGGGAATAGGCCCTTAGGGCCCCGTAGAAGGGAGCAAACTCCCCTCTACACTCCCCTCATTATGATTCTATGAGGAAACTACATAGTACCACAAGGCCTTTATTTTCATGTTGAATGGCAATCCAATGGCTTGCAAGTTTATTTCCTACCTAACCTAATGGATAGGCTCACAAATATCATTTATTACCATCAACGGTCACACATAGACCTCATTTAACTTGGAATTTAGGGTTCCACAAATGTTTACGATCTCACAATGGCTTCTCCTCATAATGGGGGCCTTAGAAATTAGAGCACCATGGATCATTTGTGTTCACTTAAGGGTGGTGTATTGAGCATACCTAACACCCCCTCCCCTCCGATGCCCAACCTTTGTTGAAGTACCTCGTTAGTCCAATGCCAAGCTGATGAAGTTGCTCTCTCCCAAGAGCCTTGGTCAAGATGTCTGCTCCATTTTCTTCAGTTGAAAAAATAAATTATCTCCGTGACCCTTTCCTCAATCAACTCACACACATAGCTATACTAAATTTCTATGTGTGTGTATGGAAAATAGGATTCTTTGTGATGGATATTCAAATTTTATTGTCACACTTCAACCCTGTAGACTCTTGTCCTTGTATTCTTATGTGCCATAGGATCCTCCTCAACCATACTACTTCACATGCTACAACACATGTTGCTTTGTACTCAGCTTCAATAAACGATAATGCTACATGTGGTTGCCTCCTATCGATCCAAGAGAAAATCACTGATCCTAAAGAAAAGAAATATTCAAAAAATCATTTTTTGGTATCACATCTCCTTGCAATCTTAGTCACAATATCTAAATAAAGATAATCTTTCTTCATAAAGAACACCATAATCAGTGGTTTCTTTCACATACTTGTGAATCCATGTGCATACCATCCAATGCATTTGACCACGCTTATTAGAGAGCCTTCTGACTACTCTAATGGCATAAGAGATATATGGTCTCCTATTACAGAAGCAGATGAGATGTCCAATTAATTTCCTGACTTTTCCAATATTTAGTGGAGATGAAGTATCTTCAATAGATAAAATTGTGTTGACCTGCATAGGTATAGAACTTTCCTTGCAATCCTCCATGTCCAATGCCTTGAATATATATCTTGCATACTTTTGTTAAGAGATCAAAATTTTATTTGGTTCTTGCAAGACTTAAAGGCCTAAGCAATAACGCATTAAGCCCAAGTCTGTCATTTTGATTTGTGAACTCAAGGAATCTTTCGTTTGTTGAAGAAGAGCATCATCATTTCCTATAATCACAAGGTCATCTACATAGAGTACAAGAATAGTTCTCTTCCCTCTTTTCCTTAGAACATACAAGTTAGCATCAAAAGAACATCTTTTGAAACCCAAATCCAAGAGATGCTTATCTATCCGTTGGTACCATGATCCAAGGGCTTGTTTCAGACCATATAATTCCTTCTTCAACTTACATAGCTTGCTCTTTCAATTGGGAGCCTCAAATCCTAGTGGTTGAGACACATATACCTCCTCCTTGAGGTCTCCATTTAGCAACATTGATTTAACATCCATGTAATAGATTGGCCATCACTTATGTGTAGCCACAACTAGTACTACTCAGGTAGTAATCATCCTTGCACTCAAGGAAAATGATTCACAAAAGTCAATGCCTTCAACTTATGAGTAGCCCTACACAACAAAGTCTTGCTTTGTACTTTTCCAAAGTACCATTAGCCTTGTGCTTTAGGTTCCAGTCCCAAATGATGCCAATGACTTTACGCTTAGGAGGTGGATCCATCAGCTTCCAAATTCCACTCTTCATGATATTGTTGTATTATCTTTGCATGGCAACCCTTCAATTCTGATCATGGAGTGCCTCTTCCACATTGATTGCTTCCTTTGCTTGTTCTTGAATGAGCTTAGCCATCAAGGTCATATCTACAATATGTTTGGCCATATTTGTTCCTCTATTTTATATGATCACCTCGATCCATCTACAATGTGTTCTAGTGACTATGAGATGGGGTTTGGAGAACTATAGAGCTGCCTCACCCAATGTGACAAATGGGCTTTTTTCTTTTGGGTGAAGAAAAGTTGGTGACTTTTAGACTCATCATCTGAAGATGATGCTTCTTTCTCTTATGTAGAAGGGATAGGTCTTGGGCTAGGTTCATAATGGATTGCCCCTTTGTCTAATGATAAAGTGGAAGCTCTCTTTTCCTCCTCCACTGCATGTGGTTGCTCCTCCTTCAACACCACATCACAACTTGCCATGATCTTCTTAGCCTTAGGTCCATAAAGCTTATAAGCCTTCTTATCTTCATTGTACCCTACGAAGATACATTTGGGACACATATATAATAGAAATGGCTAGAGCTTTGTTGAATGAAATAAATGTTCCTAATTTGTATTGGGCTTATGCATCAAATACAACCATATACATTATGAATAGCTCTCCAACCTCAAGAGTACATGGATTTACACCTTATGAAGCTTATTGTGGTAAGAAATCCAACCTCTCACATTTCAAAGTATCTGGTTGTGTCTATTATGTTCACATACCCAAGAATTCAGACACAAGTTAGAACCGAAGGCAAATAGGTGAATATTTCTTGGATATTCTTCAGAACAACAGGGTTTTAGATGTTATAAACCTTGCAACAAAGCTCTTAAGGTGTCCAGGGATGTGATATTTGATGATTAACTACCTTGGTATAGTAGCAAAGATGTGTTATAGGTTCACGATGCATAGAAAGCCAAAAAGATCTTCAAAGAGCAACAACAAATCATGGAGATGAGTGGTCCAACCACTTCAAGCATACCATCAAGGACGAGTACTACATCAGCTTAGCATAGAAGAAAATTGAATCAAGATTCTTCAAGTGAATGAAGTAGCAAATGAAAGGAAAAGCCAAATGATGAATATGATCGATGGGTAGAAATGGACTCTACAAGTGAGGAAGATGTGGAGAAATTAGAAAATTTAGGATTTAAAAAATATAAACCAAGGTGGAGGAGATAACTACCACCTAGTGCTGTGGTAAGGTCATCCAATAGGCTTAAATACCCTATTCAAAGGTTAACACATGATTCATTCATTGCAAGACACTATGCCCACATGAGGCAAATTATAGCTTGTGAAGAACCTAACTTCTCTAAAGAAGAAAATAAGCATAGGGAATGGATTGAAGCTATGAAGGAGTAAGTCAAGGGACTTGAAGGAGATTATACTTGGTCATTGGCACCAAGAACAAAGTACATTAATGTCTTTGGCAATAAATGGGTGTACAATGTAAAGAGGCATGCGTATGGGAGCATCTCTAGGTCTAAAGGGATGTTGATTGCCAAAGTTTTTGCTCAAACCTATGGCATATACTTTGAGGAAAAAGTCCTTCCAGTAGATAAGACTTCCATCATAAGATGTTTGATCACAATTCAACCTAAAAAGGTTGGAAGATGTACTAGTTGGATGTGAAGAATGCTTTCCTAACTAGAGAGCTTGAAGAAATAGTCTTCATGGAGCAACCCCAATGATTTGAAGATGAGAGGTTTCCACATCATGTATGCATATTGAAGAAGGAGCTTTATGGATTCAGCAAGCCCCAAGGGCTTGGAACCAAAGATTTTTGAACTACTCGGTAAAATGTGGATACAATGAGAGTCATGTAGACCCATCACTCTTTGTAAAGAAGGAAGGTAGCAAAACTATTTGGATTTTTATATATGTTGATGATTTGATCATTACAAGGGATGATGCAACCAACATAAAGTAAATAAAAACCAAGCTTGAATGTGAGTTTAAAATCTCTTATTTAGGGATTTTAATGTACTTCCTTGGGATTGAAGTACTATATAATGAGGAAGGTATATACTTGATGCAAAGGAAAGACATTCTCGATCTTTTGAAGACACTTGGCTTGCGTGATTGCAATACCATTTCAAATCCATTAGAAGTAAATGTTAAAATAAGTGCTCATGAAGGTGAAGACATGAAGGCTGTGACCATGTATAGGCCAATAATTGGTTCTCTCTTGTATGCTACTATGAGAAGACCAAATATTGCACATGTAGTTGGAGTGGTATCTCAAATTTTTTAGGCATGAAGAGTAACTCACCTTATTGCAGCCAAAAGGGTACTTCAATACCTCAAAAGATCACTAAATAAGGGCTATATTATCCATTTGATGATGGATTAAATTGACATTGTGATGTTGATTGGGTAGGTTTCAAAGATGACAAGAGGCACACTAGTGGATATGTTATCATGCTAGGGAAGACGTCTGTTAGTAGCAGACAAGGAACTGAAGGACTAACGAGGCATGGCAGTCAGAGAAGAGAGTCAGAAGGGAGAGAAGGCACAAGCAGACAAGGGAGTCAACGACGATCTGGCAAGTAGGCCAATAATTTTCTTCATGAAGAAGCAAGTACGAGCATTCACGCAGATCTAGCACTAAGGCAACCTTTAATTTTTCAACACCTTTACACCAATTAAAAGTGACTCTCATCACTAACAACCCCTGTAAATACCATTTCATATTTTTGTAGCTCCATTTTGTGCAAGCCAAGGAGTCCTTGAGCTTGAGGAGCCTTAGAAGTACCTACATATCAATTTTCGTATTTTTTAGACTCCGTTTAAGCCCTCAAATTGGCCCTGGAACCTAATTTTTAACTAGGCTGGACACTAGGTCTGGACAGGGCCAAAGCTAGTCAAAAACTATAAAAAGAGCTAGAGAGCTCATTTTTGGGGGTAGATTGTAATTGAAACGAACCTGTAAGAGCTTCTTGAAAGTAATCTAAGAACTCCATTGCTCCTCACTCTTTGTCTTGCCGTGTGTGCGTGTGTGTGTATGTGTGTGCATGTTGGTGTGCTTCTCACTCACGCACTTGTGCTTCCACTTGCTCGAGGTCTTCATACCATCCTCATGTCTTCCCGGATTGACATTAAAGGAGGTGCTACTCATCACTGAGCTACACCAAATTTTGGCGCCGTTGCCGGGGATCGAACTTTGAGGACGAGCGTGTGATGGTAAGACGTAGAGTTGACGCGTTGGAGTTGTAGGTATTTTCTTCACTTTCATCTATTTTCTTGTTTTTTCTTCACCAGCTTCATCACCATCATCATCATCACCATCTCCCACCTCCATCTCCATCATCGCGAAAATCTTCAGTTTTGATCATATCACCATCTCCACCTCATTTCCTTCATTCTACTTGTGAGAGAGAGCAAGAGAGTGATATTGCTTGCACTGTTTTTGCATGTTTATTGTGTTTCTTGCAGGTATCATCATCATCATCCCCACCAGCACGCTGCGCAGGTACGAAACTCGTTGAATCTGTCTCGCAGTCGCCAGCCTCTGTCGATCGCGATCGATAGAAAATTCGATCATTTGGTAAAACAAAGTTCACCACTAGCACAAGCATGATGAGCACATCCCAAATCACCTAAAACAGTAGAAAAATTCCGTGTTTTTCTGTCAATCGCGACCGACAGCCTTTGTCAATCGCGACCGACAGACCCTGTCAATCGCGACCGACAGACTTCACGACCGACAAACTGCCACGTAGGACCCTGTCAATCGCGATTGACACCGTCGATCGCGATCGACAGCCACGACCGACACCTCTGTCAGTCGCGATTGACACCGTCGATCGCGACCGACTGAAATTCAACGATTGATTGACTTTTACGCATAGCCACGTGTCCATCGCGACTGATAGGCCCCCGATTGACTGAAATTTCGGCGAAAAACCCAGAAAACGTGTCGATCGCGATTGACACCATCGATCACGATTGACAGCCACGATCGACTCTGTCGATCGCGATTGACAGCCATGATCGACTCTGTCGATCGCGATTGACAGCCACGATCGACTCTGTCGATCGCGATTGACACTGTCGATCGCGACTGACAGACCCGACGGACACCTCTGTCAATCGTGATTGACAGACCTGTCGATCGCGATTGACAGGCTTTTCGGCCAAAAATTAGGGTTTGCTTTTGTTCAAAATTGGGATAATCTTGGGGCAAAATAGTCAATCTATTAGCATTTTTGGAGGTTCCTACACTTGTGAATTGGGAGAAAATCCTAGGATCTGTCAGCCAGATTGAATCCTGTCTTAACCCTAGAACCCTGAATGGTCATAACTTTCTCATACAAAATCGGTTTGCCGCGATTTTTGTTTTTGTGGAAAGCTCGCGGGAAGTACAACAAAAACCTCGACTGGTTACGGTTAAATTAAGATCAGGAATATTAGATAGGGTATTTTTTAAGTTGACCATACCAAGGGGGAACAAAATTTAGGGATCTCTAGAGTTGTGTCCAAAAAGTCATAGTGCAAATTGGTAAAGTGTTACATGAATGAAAGTGATTGGTTCTGTCTTTTGAATTTAAGTCTTGAGCTAACAGTG
Source organism: Ceratopteris richardii (assembly GCA_020310875.1). Classification (NCBI taxonomy): domain Eukaryota; kingdom Viridiplantae; phylum Streptophyta; class Polypodiopsida; order Polypodiales; family Pteridaceae; genus Ceratopteris; species Ceratopteris richardii. The sequence goes on along the minus strand of CM035410.1, from coordinate 190,266,138 downwards.
GGCCTTTTACAGATCTATTGAGAGCATCGAAAGGCATTCTAAGCAAGTGTAAGTGCAAGCTTGGGAACACACGTCCTGAGCATACTAGAGCATCAACACAAGGAAAGGAACTCAAGGTTGGAATACTCTCAACTCCCTCGGTCATTTTCTAGCTCAGGTTAAGTACGAATAGTGCTAGAAGTAAGTCAGGGCGACGATAGGCAGGTATCAAGTTGAAGACTACCTAAAAACTCAAGTTCAAGCTAAAAACCTAATCTCTGTACTGTCGATAACATAAAGGAAAAGAACCTAATGTGGAACGATCAATTCCAAGTACGGAAAATACTCAAGTATTCCTGACGACGCAATACCAGACAAGATCATAAACATAATAACTCACTAAAAACGAATCAAGTGACTGAGACCAATTGATCGGCAACGAGGTTGTACTCTGGGCAAAAATCGGGCTACTTAACTAGGCTTATGAATCTTAGATCAGGGTGACATCTAGTAAGGGATAGACAGAGCCTTAGGTCTTCAGAGGCTAGTGTCAACCACACTGCCAGGTCGTGGGCCCAGCAGTTGAGCCACCACTCATACTACCCAAGTTCTGAGCCTAGTGAATCCGAGATGTCTCAAGGTATGGAGAGACCTACAGGAAGTACAGGAGTGCCATACTTGCACAGGGTAGAAGGCACTTACAAAACACAGTTGGAATACCTTAGGACCAACCGATTAGGTGCTAGCATCTATGAGGACGGCCTAGGAAGATCTGTGGTACAGATTAGGAATCCTGATCAATCCATTGGATTAGAGCACCCAGCTGTCAAGTTTGAAAATGGAGCATACTTGGACAAAGAAGGAACCATATATGTAGTCACCAGTCACCCAGATAGGACGGACGAATTTGGAAATGTGATCCCCGAAGCAGACTTAGGTGACCTGGAGCAAGGAAACATGGGTGTAGAGCCTAGAACCCCTCGAGGTAAATCGGTTCTGACTAGGATTATCACACCAGAGTGGATTCCCCAGGATAATAAGAGCATAGATTTGCTTCTCAATCGAGAGACTGAGGAAGCCTTTTGGAGGTACAAACCTAATCGGCCAATTGATATAGGAACAATCATGATATATGAGTTTAAGGATCCTGATAGCCCAAGTAGAGTGACCTACTTAGATCACGCTTCGGAGAGGATCTTTGTAGTGACAGAAAATGATAGGCATGCTTACACTTGGAAGGGTGAATTCGTTTTCCCCCAACCAAGATCGAATGTATCCTATGGTCACCCTGGAGCTGGAACATCCCAAGCTCATGGAATGCAAAGAGACAGAAGTAGAGATAGACCAGAAGTAAGCTTTGCCAACCCAGTGGGCAGAGAAAGAACGAGGACGGAAACAAATAGAGTAGAACCTGAGATACTTAGAGCTCACAGGAATCAAAGAAATGCGGATGAGTTCCCTCTACCACGACCTAGAGAGCACACAAGGACTTTGAGACCGACTCACCTAGTTAAGTCCATGAAGAACTACTTCGATGGCACTGGAGATCCATACGATCATGTGGCTGAGTTTAGACAAGTTCTGAGAGCCGAACAAGTGGAGGATTTATTCACGCAGTATAACGCCTTTGGTCTAACCCTTAGGAACACGGCCCTTACGTGGTTTCAACCACTGAATGAGAGGCAGTTCAGGAGCATAGACCAACTCCTAGAGGCTTTCATTATTGAATTCTCTAAGAGTGGCATAAGGCATAATACCTCCTCGCTGATTCAGAGCTTCAAGCAAACCCCTCAAGAAACTGTGAGACTTGCAGGAAGAAGATTTAGGCAATACTTAGAAAGATGCCCGGTTTCTGAGCTTCCCACACCAGCTAAGCAAGTGGCTTTATTCCTGGATGGATTGCTAAGTACTAAATTGAGATCTTATGTGTACTTGAAGGACCCTAGGACCATAGAAGAGTGTGTGCGCATGTGCATCGACATCGAGGATAACCTAGGGGAGGAGTTAGAGCTTTCCAAGATATACAAAGATTCGGATAGTGCCTCTAACCTCTCTTCCACGCAATCCACATCAATTGAGGAACTTGCAGAGAAAGTAGCTCAGAAATTAGGTGTAACCAGCAAACAAATCCCAAGGTTTGCCCCTGTGAAAAGGTGCTATATTTGTGGTGGCGACCACATGGCGAATGCATGTCCCATTATGGCTCAACCCCAAGTTAATCCTGGTAGCCAGTACTGCACTATAGAACGAAGGTACACCAATCACACCGCGCAAGATTGCCCCTACAATAAGCAAGCCGTTAGGTAGACGTACCCACAGCCATACCCTCATCAAGGAAGATACCAGAACCAGTACCCACCTCAATAGTATGCTAGGCCTCAACAAACCTACCAACCCTACCAAAACCAACAAAGGCCTCAGCCTGTGCTAGCACAACAACCCCCTGCCCCAGCTAATGTGATCCCAATAAAATATGCAGCAGCAGAAGAAAACCTGAATAGAGCTATAGTCCCTGTAACACCACTGCTCTCAGAAAGTGATCCTAGTGACCATAGCTTCGACTCTACACATGTTGATAGTCCCCAGGCTTACTACATGCAATCTCCCGAACATGGTGAGTCCTACTATAGTGAAGAGCCAAATGAACCTAGTTGGGAATCAGATTACACAAATATCATGTATGCAAACCCCAACCCTAGACCTCAACCTAGGCAGGTAAGACCCCCGTTCCCTAGAGGACCATGCTACAGATGTCAGGGAGATCACCTCATTCGTGATTGTCCCTTACCTCCACCTACACAATCCCAGTCAGTGATGATCCAAGGCTTTTGCCAAGAATGTGGAAAGGAGCATCTCTTACGAGATTGCCCAAAGAACCCCAATAATATGCCAAAAATCACTCCTATGAACGTTGTTGGGTTAGTGGTAGACTCCACAGGGAGCGTGACGTCCACTGCACCAGTACAGGTAGTCACTAGAGCTCAAGCATTGCAGCAAAACCAAGCTGTAGGTCAGGAAACGAGCCCAGAAGCTAGTGAAACGGAGAGCATAACCAAGAAAAAGACTAGAGCCTGGAGAGATAGCCGTGAAAGAATCAAAAGACAATGGGCAAAGAAAATGAACGAATTAGAAGAAAGCATAAGAGAAACAAAAGCCAGAGTTGTGGAGCTCACCTCTCAACCGGACTCTCACAGGTCACCCCCGCCTCAATCCATATCACCTCCTCCGCCACCCTCCATACCATCTCCATCCAACCCGCCTCACCTAAACCCACCACCCCCAAGAGTAGGATCATTCCTAGCAGATCCCACTCCCGAGGACCTTAACATGATGCTTAAAGCCTATCAGGCCAGAATCCAAGAAGGGCCAAACGTAACTGATCATGAAAAGTGTTACCCTAGAGCAGATCTAGAGTTAGAACGAACCAAAATTTGTGCTAAGATGGTGGAATTGGCTCAGACCATGTTTGAAGCCAGTCGCCTCTTTAACATCTCTAGTTCAGCGAAGACACAGTTGCACTTTGATGGACTGTTAGAGAGAATAGAGAAGTTGATTGCACAATCAGAAAAGAAACCCACTTCTCAACTAAAGGACAAGGCAAGTGAAAGAGCAAGTCTTCCTGCCCAGAAAGCCTATGTGCCTGAAGCCTATGTGCCTAACTCTACGGAGCCAGACACATCATCTTCTATGAATCGGTTCACACCAGAATTCCTACGCGAGATTCAAGAAGACAAATGGGCTAAAGAGAGTGAAGTCCCTCCTCCTATTGAACTTGTGGATGATGCACGCGACCAATTCCCACAAGACATCCCATCCATTTATGAGGAGCAGGAGAGCACCCACTCTCAGGACAGACTAGACTTTGAATCTAACTCTTTACAAGAATTACCCCACTTCACAGGCCCATGGGAAGCCAAGTCTACTTGTATGAGAGCACCCACGGTCATGGTACGAAATGAGGACTCAGTCTTACCTAGAAACACAGAAGTAGTGAAAAACACTAAAGTGCAGTGCAATCTCAAGTTAGAAGAGCTACTCAAGGTTAGACCTGAATTATGGAAACATGTCGCCAAACAAGTACCAGAGATAGCAAAACCTCGTTCCCAGGGAGGATCCCAAAGGACAGTGCCAGAAATACCCTTGGATAAGATAGGAGATATGTGTGAAGGTGAAGAAGGGAACACCTATCTTCCCATTACCTACCAGGAGTACACCACCAAGGCAATTTTGGACTCAGGTGCAGGAGTTGCAATTGCCACCACTTCCCTATGGAAGCGTTGGGGCAAACCTGCACTCAGGCCAACGAGAATGAAATTGCAGATGGCCGATGGTCATATTGAGAGACCCTTAGGATTGCTAGAAGGAATAACTCTCACCACTTGTGGTGTCGAGTTTGAGCATACATTTGCTATATGTGACTTCAACAAAAATCATGCCTATGAGATGATTTTGGGAAGACCATTTATGCGACAGTTGCAAGTGGTACAGGATTGGGGAACCAATTCTTTGAACCTGCAACACTTGGGTGTTACGACCAAAGTGAATCTCAAAGATTACTCTCATAGGGATGTTCCCCCTATCCAATGGAATCCCATCCATAGAGCCAAAGAGGATACGGAATCGGTGCATTCCATGGGATCAGGATCCTCATGGATGCATGAAGACACCCACTTATGGATGTGCAAAGTAGCAGTAGACGAAGAGAAGAGAGAAAAAGCCAGAGAGGTAGGTGCAAAAGAAACCCATAGATCAATCCAAGACCCAGCCTATGCACCTATAGTTTTTCCAGACGAGGAATTTGAACCCCATGGCTGGGCAGAAATTTTAGCAACCATGGATGTAGCCATCAATGAGGAACAATGGACACCTCACTGTGATGAGGATGGCTATGACATTTCAGTCTTCTCCATAGAGCCAATCATGGGAGAGGCAGTTCTAGAAGAATGCGAACCTAGCCCTGATGCATTTGAAGATGCAAGTGACTCCGATCTAGAGTCAATCATTATGGACCCACCATTTGCATCAGATGAAGAATACTTCCATGAAGTAGAATTTCAACCCTAGAGGCATGGAGAGCTTACAAATGATGTAAGATTAGCAACACATGTGACCTCGAAGGAAGAAGGAAAGAAACGAAAGAAGGGAGAAGTCTCACCAGAAGAGGAAGAATCTTTGTTTGAGGTCCCAAAAAACTTTAAGAAGTATGAGATAGACGACAGGAGAGTCATGATAAGAATGCCTAAAAGAGAGGCACAAGTAGGAGAGGCCTATGATAACAAAGAAACCACCAAGAAAATAGTAGTGGCCCTAGAAGAAGGAGAGGAGAGATGCATGTACATAGGCCATGACCTAACAGAGGAAGAAGAGCATGCGTTAATAGCCTTGCTAAGAGAATATAGAGATGTATTCGCTTGGAGTTACAAGGATTTGAAGGGTGTTGACCCAGACATATGCTCACACACCATCCCCATGACTTCAGATGCCAAACCCTCTAAGCAAAAGCCCTATACATATAACGATAATTACGCTGCTAAGATCAAAGAGGAGATAGATCGACTGGTTGAAGCTGGATTTATCTATGAAATTGAGCACACTGAGTGGGTATCCCCCATCGTAGTGGTGCCCAAGAAGAATGGCAAGCTGCGTGTATGCATTAACTTGAAGAAGGTTAATGCAGCCACGATTTGAGATAACTATCCGCTTCCTATCACAGAGCATCTCTTAGAAAGAGTAGCAGGCAAGGAAGTGTACAGCTTCCTTGATGGATTTTCGGGCTACAATCAAGTAGCCATAGCTCCAGAAGATCAGCATAAAACAGCTTTTGCCACAGAGTGGGGTATATTTGCCTTTCGTGTAATGCCATTTGGGCTTACCAATGCACCAGCTACCTTCCAGAGACTAATGTGCCATGTATTTAAGGAGTTCCTGAGGAAGAACTTAGAAGTCTATGTTGATGATCTTTGTGCTCATTCCAACATTAGACAAACCCATATTCCTGAACTCAGACAAATCTTTAACAAATGTAGAGAATATCAAGTGTGCCTAAACCCAGAAAAGTGTGTTTTCATGGTCAGGCAAGGCAAGATTCTAGGACACATAGTGTCAAAGAATGGCATATCTACTGACGAAAAGAAAGTGAGAGCTATAGCAGAGCTACCTAGGCCAAGGAATGTCAAGGAAGTACAAGCTTTCATGGGGCATTGTGGTTATTACCGACGATTTATACACATGTATGCCATCATTGCAAAGCCCCTGTACGGACTTCTGACAAACTTTGAGTGGACTGAGGAATGTGAGAATTCCTTCCAGGAGCTTAAACGAAGATTATGTTCAGCACCAATCTTGACCACACCAGATTGGAATAAGCCATTCCATGTTCACGTGGATGCATCCAATTATGCTATTGGGTGTGTGCTTGCTCAACCTACTGGTGAAGGTAATGTGGATCTTCCAATTGCATATGCCAGTAGACAATTGAATGCAGCTGAACGAAATTACACCACTACTGAGAGAGAAGGCTTAGGCATGGTATATGCAGTCAAGAAATTTAGACACTATTTGCTTGCAAATAAGTTTAAATTTTTTACTGATCACCAAGCATTGCTATACCTCGTAAACAAGCCATGCAATACAGGAAGATTAGTGAGATGGTTTCTCTTGCTAATGGAATATGATTTCGAGGTTGTGGTAAGGAAAGGGAGGACTCATTTGAGGGCTGATCACCTTTCTAGGCTCACATCAGGAGAAGCCCCACAAGGAGTATCAGATGATCTTCCCGATGCTTACTTGTTTAATTTGGAAGTGGTGCCGCAGTGGGCTAAGCCATTGGTGCCAGTTTTGACATACGGGCCTAACCATCGTGTAGTAAACACACAGAATAGGGAGGTTGTGAAAGCCCAAAAGTACCACATCATGGCAGGGAGTATGTACAAGCACACAAATCAAGGGATCTTGGCTTGTTGCGTAGAAGAGGACGAGTATGCCAAATTGTTGCAATTAGCACATGTAGGTGCATTAGAGCAACACTACTCAAAAAAATGAACCCTATAGACACTAAGGAGACTAGGAGTACATTGGCCAACTATGGAGGCTGATGTCCAAAAATTGTGCAAGGAATGCCCAATCTGCTGCACTAAACCACCTATGGAACACGCCACTCTTTATCAAGTTTCCATAGTGCCAGATTGGAGTGAACCACTAGTATCCTTCCTGAGGACGAAAACATTCCCTCCAGATATGACCTTGGCTAGAAAAAGGAGTTTAGAACAAGAAGCCCAGGATTACTCACTCATTGGTGATAATCTATATAAGCGTGGTAAAGATGGTTACCTAAGGCTGTGTGTCCATGAAAGTGAATATCTCAAGATCTTGGAAACTGCTCACCAAGGTGTAGCAGGAGGACACTTTGGACCAGATCGGGTAATCAAAGCAATTCTATTTGCGGGCTTCTGGTGGCCGACCCTTCACATGGATGCACATACCTATGTGAAACGATGTGATGTCTGTCAGAGAACTCAGTATCCTATACGTAAAGATGAGATTCCACTAAAACCTATGATGGGTGGACGTGCATTCTCTAAGTGGGGAATAGACTTTGTGGGTCCTATTAATCCCCCAGCTAAGGGTTCCCATGCAGAATATATCATTGTTGCAACAGACTATCTAACAAAATGGGTAGAGGTAAAAGCCACAACGAGGAACGATGCTCAAACAACAGCCAAGTTTTTATTTGAGAATGTGTTCACTAGATACGGACTACCTATAGAGCTAGTCAGTGATAGAGGCACTCACTTCTTAAATGAAGTTATTGAAAATTTTCTCCAAGAATTCTTGGTAGTTCATAAGAAGTCTGCCCCCTATCACCCCCAAGCTAATGGCCAGGCTGAGAGCACCAACAAGATCTTATGCAATGTACTGACGAAATTAGTAAACAATAAACGCTCTGATTGGGACAAACAGCTACACCATGCTGTTTGGGCTTACCGAGTCGCCTACAAAACGGTACTCCAAGCCACACCCTTTCAGATGGTATTTGGCCAAAACGCGGTGCTACCCTTGGACTTCTTGATACCTACATTAAAAGTAGCACAAGAGCACGAATGGACGGGTCATGAACTCTCCTCTAGACTTTTTGACCTTGAACGATTAGGAGAAACGAGACTGAGAGCAGCTGCAGGGATATATGCAGCTAAGAAGAGACAAAAGGCATACTTTGACGCCCATGTGAAGGATAAGGGCTTGAAAGCAGGAGATCTAGTTTTAGTCTACACATTGAAACAACATGCAAGGAAGCTAGAGAAGAGAGGCTACGGACCTATGATCATCAATAGGATCTCCACGAGTGGAGCAGTACAACTAGCCACTTTAGAGGGTGATGTTCTCCCAAACTATATTAGCGGATGCAGAGTCAAGTTGTATCAGGAACCCCTCACGGAGGAAATGCTAAGTCGACTCAATACTGCTAAGCAACGTAAAGAGGAGGAAAAACGAATTCGAGAAGAAGCTCAAGCAGAAGCCCTAGAGCGCATACGGAGAATGAAATTAAGAAGACAAGGTAGAGAGCAAACTGTGCCAGATGCATATGCAAATCCAGGATATCCCGTGGCTATGTGTGAAGTTTCAGGTGTTAGCTCACATAGGATAACTGATCGACGTCCTTTCATAACCTTAGATATAGGGCAAGGAAAGAGTGCAAGGACTGTAAGAGCCTTGATTGACTCAGGTGCAGCCACTAGTGCTGTTAAATTGTCTTACTGTCAAGAGTTGCAATTAACTGTCAATCCTGTGGAAGCATATCTCATAGGATTGGGAGGCGTGGAAACCCCTTGCATGGGCGAGGTGGAACTTCCCCTCTACATTCATGATGAGGCAATGACAGTTAAGGTACTAGTGTGTCAAGATGAGGACCTCACTGAACCTCTTGTCTTGGGTCAAGACTGGATCTATGACCAAGCAGTCAACTTAAACCTAAGAAGTGGACTTCTTCAGGTATGGGTCAATCATAGTCGAATTACAGTAGAGTTAGATAATGGAGCACTCAAGGAACTAGGAAAGGCACACACTCCTGGTCCTTCCAGGAGTACACATGAAGATGACCATGCTGTTCTTGTCCAAAACTATGTGTTGCAGAGGAATGATGGTTGCAAAAAAGGAGTCAGGGATGCAACGGAACTCCCTTCTTTTCCAAAGGCCAGAGGGAGACGGCAACAAAAGGTGGATCAAAGGCAGAAGAAGCAGAGTAATACCTATGTCGGAGATCAAAAGTACCTGCGCAGCAAAATGTCTCAGCAAGTGAAACAAGTGTGGGTGCGGGAAGGCGAACACCCGGTTGCACTCAAGCCAACCACACGGGCAAAGCCTCTTATTAGTAACCAACAACACGATACTAATAGGAAGTCTTTCAGAAGCTCATCCGCTAACGTGAAGTCTATTTGGGTGCCCAAGAAGTCGATGAAGGCTAGCCCACAATCAAGAAAAATTTGGGTGCCTAAGGCTTGTTTGCGGGTTCAAATAGCTACACCAAGGCCACACCCCTTACAGCGTGATTCATTCACTCACACCGCCGACATCCACTCGTTTGCAACACTCAGGAACACACCAAGGCCCATGAGCACGAACAGAATCACTTGTAAATGGGTCCCTAAAAGGTCTCATTTTCAAGCCGACACACCCATAAAGCTCTCAAGAGTCTCTACGAAACCAAGAGCAAAACCCATCCACTGCATTTGGCAGCCTAAGACTTGTAACAAACCCCCGGACCCCAATTGTAAATCCATGATAACCAACTAACCCCATCACTATCACACTACATCATTTCACTTAGCTCTTCGGTGTACTGAATTCCTAACCACACACACACTCACACCGAGCACTTACTAACCCATTAATCTCTCCCAACCCTCGTGTTAATGTTGTAATGGGAGCAACAATGGTTCTCTCTTGTCCTGTACAATGTTAACACTAGTTTCTATATTCTCACAGAGACAGGAAGCAAGAAGTAACATGGCAGAGACGGTAGGAACTAGCTCCCAGGCAAGCACCAGCCCCCAAATTGTGGACATTGAAAGCCTTCCAGTTGAGGAGGAATTAAAGGAACGACCAGCGGCATTAAGGGCATTACATGCCATACCGATTCAGAATCCTCCACAAGGTCACACAATGCCGGTGGGCAAAACCTCACACTGGTTCAGTGATGTTGCGGGACCTCTGGGTGAAGGCACATACATGTGGGAGTCCGAGGTAGAATTCAATGGACGTTGGGGCAGATACCATTTCTTTACCAGAGAGTTTGAAAAGCTACAAAATAACGAAGGACTGAAGCCGATATGGAAGAAGGCTGGGCTCTATGATTATTTCAAGTTCCAACTACCAAAGCCCGATTTTCTAAGGTGCTCATACTTGATTAGCACCCTCACTCCAAGCAAAGACAAAAAAGGATACAGCTCCTTTGTACTCCCATCACTCACAAGGGGCAATGAGCTGAAGCGTTTCCGCTTGACTATCAACTTGGTAAGAGAAGCTCTCGACATGAAGGGTATGCACATTCCTACGGAGAAAGAGACTATGGTCCCCGATAATATGAAGAACAGGAATTTGACGAAATTAAAGGACATGGTCTCGATGACTCCTACGATCGCCATTCATTTACGGATGGTCATGCAACATTTCGCATTCCCTGCGCAAGAAAGGTTCACAATGCCTCCCAAAAAGATCTGGTTTAGCCTCTACTTAGCAAACGCCTTTGATTTGACCATCAATATGCCCCACTGGATTATAGACCAGATCCATATGGCTCATCACAGATGGTATAAGAAACAAAAAGCTGTACTCTATGGATGTTGCGCGCTTACCAGAATTGTGTATAGATGTCTCGCCTATGATGTACCGGTGCAAAGGGCTCTCATTTGGTCCAGGGCACAGGAGTTTCAACGCAGATTGTCAGCCGTAGGACCTCCCTCAAAGAAGATGAGAGGCACCGTACAGATGCCTTGTGCACAAGCCCGCGGTGCAACCCTAACACCAGAAACAACTCCAAGGCTTCCTCGAAGAGTGCAACCATTTACTATCAGGTTACCCAGGCACAGCACAGATGGCCCTAACCTTGTGTTTCCACCAGTGCCTATTGATCTGGAATTTCCTCACGGATTTATTTTGGAAGATCTAACGGATGAAGAAGTGGCTAGAATTATTGAAGCTGTTAATGCGGAAGTTGAGGCAGAGCAGGGTAGTGGACAACAAACGGCTCCACAACAACCCTAGACAAGACAACCAGAAGTGGTAGAAGTGGAAGATGACGAAGAAGACCAAGAGGATGAACAGGAAGGATTTTCTGATGAAGGGGCGCATGACTATGAGCAAGAAGTTATATAGGAGCTAGAGGGTGCCCCGGCATATACAAAGGAGTTGAAAAAGCTCTACGATACCATCAACAGAGTCCAACAACAACATAAGTTATCCCTTGCAGCAGGAAAGGCTATCATGCATCAAATCCTTGAGGAGGAAGGAGTTGACGAACAATATCGTGCCACCCTGGATATGATCTCCGATGATTTAGGAGTACCCGAAACAGTGCACACTACCCTGGCACAAGCACGCAGAACGGAAAGAAGATACGGAAGGCGTCCCCCACGAGCAGGGAAACAGATGAATGTCTTAGTATCAGAAACACAAGCAACAGCCACGACCATGGGCACAGCACACGCTGTGCACGATACTGAAGCGACCCATGTGTCCAGTGCACCCCCATCACCCCCATCACCCCGCTCGCCACCCCCGCCTCCCTCTCCACCACATTCACCTCCCATTACCAATGTAACAACCACCGTTACCGCCTCCGAGCCCACCGCCATGACTGAAGCACAAACCGCCAATCAACCCACACACCCTCTCAACACCTCCCGTGTATACACCTCCACTAACACTGTAACCCTAACGGCAGCTAGTGACATCCCCATTCCCCCACTCACACTTTCGGGCAGTTCACATTCACAACTGCACACACCACTGTACACATTCACCACAATCACTGCACCCACAATTCCACTATTCACAATCACTCCCACTACTGCTTCCACCATGGATTTTATGGACATATCACCCTCCACTGCACCTCTCCCTCCCCCCATACGGCCACAATCTCCCATTCCCCCACCACCCACTTCACCATTTTCCAGCACCGCATTCACACTTCCCTTCCCCTTTCCCTTCCCCTCTGCACTTAACACCCTCCCTGCATCCACCCCCATTAATAATGTATTTAACAACATGTATCAGTGCATGTCTCAGTTACAACAACACTATCAGCACCTCGATGCTCAACATACAAGTTTATTCAGGAGTCATGAAGCATTACAAGGAAGATTCATTGACTTAGAGCAAGAGAAGAAACAATTACAACAGCAGTTTAGTGCATTGCAAGAACAACATGAGCAATTAGTGGCACATCCACCGCAGCTAGATGCCGAAGAAAGACAACAAATGGATGATCTGCTACACTCCCAAATCACAGAGAACCTCAAGCTCCGCCGCAACATGGCTCTATTACGGAAGCATATGTCTGCAGCCCTGGAAGAAAATAGACGGCTTCAGACACAAAACGAAGAGAACTTGGAATTAGCCATGGACGGTTCCCCACAAGAAATTGACCCGGAGAGATTTAAGGCCATTCCCTCGGACAATATGCAAATCATATTGGAAACCCATGCTGATCTCCTCGAAGCCCATGCATCCTTAGAAAAGGAAAGAGACGAACTATGAAGGCAATTGGCAGCTCAACCAGCACCACCCAAAGAAGTCCCAACCACAGCTGACACAACTGACGAAGTAGCAGCGCTCAAAGCACAACTCGAAGAATTACAAAAGAAAGTGCTTGTGTATGAACGCCAACCCTCCCCCTTGGTAGAACCAGAACCTGAAGACCTAGTACCAATCGAAGTAGAGGAAACCTTTGAGGACCCGTACGTTCCGATGCCAGCACCTGGAGGCAAGCAAACAGATGAGGGCATGGACACCCTTGAAATAGAGGCTCCGGAATGGATGCAGAAATTGGAAAAGGTGGCCACAACACATGATGATAGGGTGGCAGTCCAGATAGCATCGATGTCACGCTTGGAAGAGGTGGTCATAAAATCGGACTATTTTAGGAACCTCTCTCATCACAGGTGGATCGGCACCTCTGACGACTTGTATGTTCCTTTTTGTGTCTTAATGGAGGACTATAATGCTGAGATCAAGCACCACACTTCACGGGAACCAACCTCTGCCACACAGTTTGCACCAGACGACCTCCCAGAAAGTGCCAAGCAAGGAAATATTCGCCAACCGACTTGGAGAATTCGTCTGCTTGAAACCTACCCGGAAATGAACCGCACATGGAATAACATGCCCCTGTATATCAAGTACAATCCCTGCTACTGTCCTGTTTTCCGAAGAAGGTCGTGGCCGGAATACACAAAGATGGTGCTGACAACCAAAGGATGTGAGAAGTGGCTCAACTATGTCTACTTAGCACCACCTAAAGGTCAACCTACCGTAGGGTATATGATATCGACAATTCGGCATTGGGGTGTCAGGTTCAAAAACGTACCAGATGTCATGACACAGATGTGTCTTAAAATTTTTGAACTCATGATAGTCACCTTCCGGACCTTCAAGAATGTTAAGGAACCTCACCTCTCTGCGCTCGGATTTAATGAAGGCAATCAGGATTTAGTTTATGACATGAGCACAACGCCCTCTATTAATGTTGTTTATGCATGGCATGCCCGCATAAAGTACCTACCGGCCTGCTTCAAACAAACATTTGAAGAGATGTTTGTCACCGGGTTCTGGGAATATCACTCAGAGATCTTCATTCCCAGGCCCTCACATTTATTACAATTGTTTGCAGTGGAACAAGCTCTCCATTCAGACAAGCTATGTATGCCACATCCAGAGGTTCCCGGGCCGGTAGATTGGGATGCTCTACTCACGGACTTGGCCAAAGGATTGAGGATTGCCGAACATCACTTAGCGCAGGATGTCGTTGAGTACTACATCCAAAAACCCACACAACAAGGGTCTGTCAGGGACGACAGACGCGAGAGAGGGGGGGGTGTTAGCAGCAGACAAGGAACTTAAGGACTAACGAGGCATGGCAGTCAGAGAAGAGAGTCAGAAGGGAGAGAAGGCACAAGCAGACAAGGGAGTCAACGACGATCTGGCAAGTAGGCCAATAATTTTCTTCATGAAGAAGCAAGTACGAGCATTCACGCAAATCTAGCACTAAGGCAACCTTTAATTTTTCAACACCCTTACACCAATTAAAAGTGATTCTCATCGCTAACAACCCCTGTAAATACCATTTCATATTTTTGTAGCTCCATTTTGTGCAAGCAAAGGAGTCCTTGAGCTTGAGGAGCCTTAGAAGTACCTACATATCAATTTTCGTATTTTTTAGACTCCGTTTAAGCCCTCAAATTGGCCCTGGAACCTAATTTTTAACTAGGCCGGACACTAGGTCTGGACAGGGCCAAAGCTAGTCAAAAACTATAAAAAGAGCTAGAGAGCTCATTTTTGGGGGTAGATTGTAATTGAAACGAACCTGTAAGAGCTTCTTGAAAGTAATCTAAGAACTCCATTGCTCCTCACTCTTTGTCTTGCCGTGTGTGCGCGTGTGTGTGTATGTGTGTGCATGTTGGTGTGCTTCTCACTCACGCACTTGTGCTTCCACTTGCTCGAGGTCTTCATACCATCCTCATGTCTTCCCGGATTGACATTAAAGGAGGTGCTACTCATCACTGAGCTACAACGTCCATCTCATGGATGTCAAAGAAAGAACCAATAGTGGATCTCTCCTCGATCAAAGCTAAGTATAGAGGTTCAACACAAGTCTCATGTGAATTTATGTGGCTCAAGAAGTTGTTTGTTGCTCTTGACTTGAAGGTTAAGAAAGTACCTATTTTTTGTGACAATATAAGTAACATATGCTTGGCTCAAAATCTAGTGTTCCATCCAAGGTCAAAGCATATAGAAGTGCATCACCACTTTATTAGAGAGAAGATAATGTCAAAGGAGGTCAAGGTGGAGCATGTCAATACAAAGGTCCAATATGCAGATATGTTTACCAAAGTTTTGCATGGAGTAAAGCTACAGGACTTCAGGGCATGCATTGGAATGAAGGACCTAGGCATTGAAATTTCATGGGGAGTGTTGAAACTCAAGTCCTAAACATGCAAAAGGACTCATCCATCAGATTTGAAATTGGAGAAATAAAAAATAGGGTTGCAAAGTCATGGAATTGAGTTAGAAGCTCCATCAGACTCAATCAAATTCAATCTCATCAATCACCCACCAAAAAGTGCACCCACACTAATTGGTGGGTATTTAGCTAGATTGTAGGAAATGTAAAACTCTATATAAACATCATCGTGCCTTTTATTCTTGCATTGTATGCACTCCACAAGTATCCCACTATGTTTAGTGATGTTATAAACGCTACCAAGCAGCATCCTTGCTTGCTTAGCTCATTGTCACATGACTTTGCTCCTCTCTATCTAGATGTGTAATTAGGCTTTTCCAAATCAGATTGTATCAAATTAGCAAGCATTGTTTGCTATCTCATTCTAATTCTTTTCATTGATTTTAAGATTCATTTGGTCTCTCATATAGTGCTCCTATTTTTTCCTAAGTTTCATGTTCTTTGCTTGAGTGAATTGTGAGAAATTGTTAGGTGCTATATCTTTGCACATAGGTAGAGAGTGTTGTAGATAGGTAGCTTGTTCTGCAGTGGATGGTTCTCCCAGCTAGAATATCCATTTGGGATGATTTCAAGTTTATTCGATGGATCTTAGAGTGTAATTTAAGTATGAAAAAGTTTCCCTTTTAGTCTTTGTACATGTATAGAGTGTTGAAAATCAAGTTTCAATCATGCAAAAGGAATAAAGCACCAGTTTTACAAGTGAAAAAATAAAAAAGCAGGGCCAAAACTCATGGGATCAAGTAAGAAGACAATCAAGTTCAAATCTCATCAATCAACCACCAAAAACTGCACATACACTGATTAGTGGGTGATTATGTAGATTATAGGAAAAGTGAAACTCTATATAAGCACCATCCTAGCTCTGTTTCTTGCATTGTATGCATTCAATATGCTTCATACTATGTTTTTGTGAAGTCATAAACTCCAAAAAGGAGCCCCCTTGCTTTCTTACCTAATTTTCTCATGCTTTTGCTCCCCTCTATCAAGAGGTGTAGTTAGGCTTTTCCAAATCTGATTGTACGAGATTGTAGAGAATTATTTGCTCTCTATTGTACTCATTTTGATTAATTTCAAGCTTCATTTGACCCCAAAGTTTGCCAAAGTTTCAAGTTATTTGATTGAGTGAGGTGTGAGATATGGCCAAAGTTTGCAAATCTATATCTCTGCACATAGGTAGAGAGTGTTGCAAACAGGTAGCGTGTTTTGTAGAGGACATTTTTCCTAACTAGAACATCTAAATGGGAGGCTTTAAAGATTTTTACATGGATCACAAGGTCCAGTTTATTTTAGCAAAATTTAATTATAATTCTTTGTATAGAGTCTGAGAAAATATCAAAATAGTGAGCATATATCACTGCTTCTAGACTTAATGGAGGGCAGCCATCTTCCATTGTTGCATTGGCATGTTAGAATCATCCCCCATCCATGGTATCAAAGAATTTGGGAGGCTTGCAGTCATCAACCGCACATCATATTGAAGTCGTGAAGGGATCAAGACAAATTATTGAAGCACAATGAGGACTTATCAAAGCAAGTGTATTTCAAAAGGGGGCTATGTCAATTGAGATCTCAACTAGTCAAAGGCTAGCAAGGGCAAAACTATCAAAAGTGAAAGAACTTGGAGAAGCTTGTAGAAGGTAGAAAAATGCGTTTCGAAGTGATGAAGTTTGGTCTAGCCAACTTGCACAAGACCAGCCCTTGAGCTTATGGAGACTCAAATAGACCTTATAAGCATGTGATAAGTGCAAAGAAAAACACTATGTACTTTGGAGCATCAAGGAGAATGGGTCAATACAAAACAAATAGGTTTGCAGGTCAACTAGCTCAAAAAACTTACTATCTATGGAAGAGACAATGAACTTCAAATGCCCATAGCAACCAGAGTGATTACAATTATAAACAATCCTTTTATGGGAGTGCTAAACATAGGGTTGAGTGTATAGAATGCACACAAGTATAAGGAATAAGCAAAATATGCTATAGGAATGAATGAGACATTCACCGGTGGTACTTCCTATTTTTCAAGAATACATAGAGATTGACCCCGAGATAGACAAACTCAGCTTTCTCCCAATATACAAAACCAAATGCTATGAAACTTTATAGGCATACACTAGACACAACTATCTTTCCAATGAGTCATTTTCCACTCAATTTAAAGCTCTTGAGAGAGAGCAGCAGCCTTTGCAACATTACTATTGGTGAAGAAGATGATGCAGAGAATTGAAGGAGCAAGACAATGATGGTCACAAGTGTATGTATATTGCTTGCATGTAATATACAAGTGATTTCAAGTCTTTATATAGACTATAGGAGTGTTCCACGACTTCTACAAGTGAAGTTTGAATTCAAATGAAGGTGGGAATGGTTGTTGGAGGGAATTAATTCACTTCCCTACAATCTAGGAAAAGCGAAGATCTAGTTTAATCTACTTTTAGGTGATTGATTGCTTGATTGAATGCGACTTCAACCACCACAAATTCATGGGATTTTGTCTCTACCTTTCTACCTTTACATGTGTAAAGATCAAGGCTTTTACAATGGTAAATGAACCATCAAAAATCTCTCAAAAAAATACGATAAATGAGCATAAGAAAAAGAACTCTCCAATGGATATTCTTCTAACGTGATAGCCTTTGATGTAGATCAAATCCACCTCAAGGATAGTGTAAGATTGATGTTCCAACAGCTCCCCCTCAAGCTGAAGTACGCTTGAGTCTTCATTCTCTGATAGGTTGAATACCTGCCATAGCTTTGAATCTACAAAGCTTTATTCCATCAAGTTTCTTCATCATCATATTTGCTACTTGCTTTTCAGTTGGAGCAAAGAAATGTCAATATCCTTTGCCATGAGCTTCTCCCTGATGAAGTGGTAATGGATTTCTATGTGCTTGGTTCTTGCATGGAAAATAGGATTTGCGGCTAGATGCATGGAACTTACATTACCTCCAAATATGTGAGGTTTGGAACTCACAAGTCCCAAATCTATACACAATGCTTTTAGCCATATTGCCTCTTGAGTTGCTATGGTCAAATCTCTATACTCTACTTCAGTTGAGGATAAAGCAACTGTTGGTTGCTTCTTGGAAGTCCATCACACTAGCTTCGAACCTAGAAATGCTAAGTAACCAGATGTACTTTTTCTATCATCCTTAGCTCTTGCCCAATCTGCATCTAAATAGATTTTGATATCCAAATCTGAAGAGTAAGGATAGAATATACCTTCGTTGATTGTACCTTTGAGATACTTAAGTACTCTCTTAGCCACATCCATGTGTGCTCTTCTGGGTGAGTGCATGAACTGACTAAGCACTCCCACACTATATGAGATGTCTGCCCTTGTATGTGTAGCATATATCAAGCTAGCTACCAAGATTTGATATTCTTTAATGTCTTCAATTTTCTCACCTTCATAAACACTAAGTTTATGATTCATCTCCAAAGGTGTACCTGTAGGTTTAGTGTTCTCCATTTTGAACTTGATCCTTTTTGCTTCTTATACTTCTTATCTGCATATAGAGCACTAATTGAGTTACCATGATAAGAGTTACCTTCCTTTATGCTATTGTTGGCTTCTTGATTGAAGAGTTGTCCAAGAAAGATGTTGAAGTCCGGAGTTTTCACATCCATGATGAGATCATAAGCCGTCATGAAGGATTTCCATTGCTTATCACTTTGAATGCCGTTGAGAATTTTCCTCATGATGACATCTTCTTCAATCAGCTCTCCAATGGATGTTAACTCATCCACAACCTCCTTGACCTTGGTAACAAACTCTGTGATGGTTTGTTTAGGTGTCTTCTTCATTTGGTTGAACTCGTTCCAAAGATGATTCTTTCTTGCTTTGGTACTAGTAGAAAAGAAAGTCTCGAGGCATCCCAAGTCTCTTGAGATGTCTTGCATCCTCTAATATGTAGTAATAGAAAGTCAGAGATAGAGTTTAGTATGTACGACCTTGCCTGAGTATCTCTTATGCACCATAGTTTGAGCTTATCTATCTCCTTTTGTGTAGGTCCTCCTTTGGATCTTGGAATAGGCATAACTTCATCACCTGCTACAATTCCATAAAGACTTCTACCTTGCAAATAGGCCTCCATCCTGATTTGCCAAGCCACATAGTTGTGTCGATCAAGCTTGTCTATCATTGAGGGAAAGTTGTCACCCATCTTGATCTAGCTCTGATACCACTGAAAGAACTTGGAGAAGCTTGTAGAAGGTAGAAAAATGTGTTTGGAAGTGACGAAATTTGTTCTAGCCAACCGGCATAAGACCAGCCCTTGAGCTTATGGAGACTCAAATAGACCTTATAACCATGTGATAAGTGCAAAGAAACACACTATGTACTTTGTAGCATCAAGGAGAACGAGTCGATACAATACAGATAGGTTCGCGGGTCAACTACCTCAAAAAATTACTTACTATCTATGGAAGAGAATGAAATTCAAATGCCCATAGCAACCAGCGTGATTACAATTAGAAAAATTCCTTTTATGGGAGTCATAAAAATAGGTTTGAGTGTATAGAATTCACAAAAGTATAAGGAATAAGCAAAATATGCTATAGGAATGAATGATACATTCATCGGTGGTACTTCTTATTTTTCAGGAATACGTAGAGATTGACGCCGAGACAGAAAAACTCAGCTTTCTCCCAATCTACTGAACCACATGCTATGAAACGTTATAGGTATAAACTAGAAACCTTCCAATGAGCCATTTTGCAGTCAATTTGGAGCTCTAGAGGGAGAACAGTAGCCTCTCCAAGATTACTCTTGGCGAAGAAGATGATGCAGAGAATTGAAGGAGCAAGACAATGATGGTCACAAGTGTATGTATATTGCTTCCATGTAATGTAGAATTGATTTAAAGTCTTTATATAGACTCTAGGAGTGTTCCATGAGTTCTACAAGTGAATTTTGAATTCAAATGAAGGTGGGAATGGTTGTTGGAGGGAATCAATTCACTTTCCTACAATCTAGGAAAAGTGAAGATCTAGTTTAATCTACTTTTAAGTGATTGATTGCTTGATTGAATGCAGCTTCAACCAACACAAATTCGTGGGATTTGGGCTCTATCTTTCTACCTTTACATGTGTAAAGTCAAGGCTTTTACAATGGTAAATGAACCATCAAAAATGTCTCAAAAAAATGCAATAAATGAGCATAAGAAAAAGAACTCTCCAATGGATATTCTTCTAACGTGATAGCCTTTGATATAGATCAAATCCACCTGAAGCATAGTGTAAGCTTGATGTTCCAACAAAAAGGTAATATCCAAAACTTCTAAAGCATAAAAACACTTGAGGAGAAGCTAGAGGAACATCTTAGAGCTCACTATGGCTGAGTATAATGCACAAATAGAGAAGTTAGAGAACGGAAATTATAAACCATGGAAATTGAGAGTTAGCAACTACCTTATGGGCTAAGGATTGTGGGGATTAGTGAGCTGCATGGAGCCAATGCCACATGTGCACAATCAACCACTTCAAGGGTAGGTCAAGGCACTTAATGAATGTATAGAAAGAAATAGGAGATTCATATTCACTCTAACCCAACACATAAGCAATAGCATGATAGGGAAGATAAAAGACTTGGACACATCCAATAAATTTTGGGAGAACTTGAAGAGATTGTACTCTTCATAAACCAAGGCAAAGAAGATTCAACTCAAGAATAAGATAACTAATCTTAGGAAAGCCCCAAGTACTCACACAAATGAGTACATTTTGAGGTTAAGGAGATTGCAAATGGTCTAGGCTAAATGGGGAGCCCAATTGAAGATGATGATCTTGTCCCACACACTTTCAATGGCTTGAGAGGATAGAATTTGGAAAGCATTCACCACATCAGTATATGTGATGGATTCCCTACTAGAATTTGATCAATTGTTCACATTGATGGTGATGGATGAGATGAATCAAGGAGGTTCATAATCGGAGGGTAGCCAAGCCTAAGTTTCCTATGCACATAGAGGTAGGGGAAAAATAAGTGGACAAAGCTCCCAAGGTAGAGGGAGATGAAGGTCAAAATCAAGCTCAAGAAACCAAGAATTCTCCAACCAAAGCTATGGTTCAAGAGGAAAATCAAGGAGTATATGAAGAGGAGGAAGATCACATCGAAGAGAAGCATCCAATTGAGAATGGTACAATTATGGAAAACCAGGCCATTATCCAAGAGATAATTAGTCCAAAGGAGCTGCAAATCAAGGATTCAAAAGAAATCAAGGTAATTATGCTGGTACTTAAACAAATTGAGAAAATGAAAACTTGCTTAGGATGTATGGGTCAAGTGGGAAAGTCAATTCATATTTTACATGGTACATTGAGAGTGGTTGTAGCAACCATATGAGTTGCAATAGAGATGTTTTCTTTAATTTAAACTCACCCATCACTGACATGTAGAGATAGGGGATGAAACTGAGCATAAGATTACACATGTGTAAGATGTTGCACTGAAAGGATTTCAAGACTCTAAGGTTTTGAAGGATGTGTTGCACATCACAATTATCACAAGGAAATTGTTTTTGATAGGTCAGATGGTTGAAAGAGGTTATGAGGTGAGGCTCAATGATCAATGATGTTTTCTCAAAGAACCCATGCAAGACTACAAGGTCATAGCAAAAGAAAAGAAGCACAGAAGACTCTTCACCGTGGATGTAAATCCATCAACACCTCACACTATCTACTTGTCAATTGGAAATAAATAGATTCCAGATTTGGACTTATGGAATAACTGAATTGGTCACATAAACTTAGAAATGATGAAGTACATGCAAAGGAAGGGATTGGTGAGTGGTCCAATTGATCTTACATCTCATAGTATGCAACATTTGTGTCGTGCTTGTCAATTAGGGAAACAAAGCAGATTGTCATTTAATAAGGAAGCACATGTGAGCAATGAAGTGTTGAATATCATTCACATAGATGTATGGGGACCTACAAGGTGGTCATGCATTGGAGGTAATAGATATTTGGTCAAATTTATCAATGATTATTCAAGGTTTTTTTTAATGTATTGCATGAATTCAAAGTAAGAGCTATTTTTACCACTTCGAGAGGTTCAAAAACCTAGTGAAGAAGGAAAAAGGGAAGTATATAAAGACTCTCGGATCAGATGGAGGGAAAGAGTATTTTTCATATGAGCTTTCATATTTTCTACATGACCATGGCATCAGAAGGCAATTCACTTGTAGGTATAAACCTCAACAAAATGGGGTGGCAGAGAGGAAGAATAGATACATAGCACAAGTGGCTAGAGCTTTGTTCAATGAAATGAATGTTCCTAACTCTTATCGGGCTGATGCAACAAATACAACCATATACATTATGAATAGATGTCCAACCTCAGGAGTACATGGAGTTACACCTTATGAAGCTTGGTGTGGGAAGAAACCCAACCTTTCACATCTCAAAGTATTTGGTTTTGTGTGTTATCTTCACATACCTCAACAATTCAGACACCAGTTAGACCCTTAAGGAAGATTGGTGCATTTTTCTTGGATATTCTTCAAAGAAAAAGGGATTTAGTTGTTATAATCCTTGCACCAAGGAGCTTAAGGTTTCTAAGGATGTAATATCTGATGAGGTGCTACCTCGGTATGGTAGGAAAGATGTGTTATAGGTTGATGATGCATATGTGTTGGGAAAGATGGATGGACACCTCAAGAAATGAGTTGGTACTGCTAATCCCTGCTTTGTACCAGCCCTATTTTACTTCAAAGTTCAGTTGTAGGCCCTTTTATCTTTCCAATGAGAGTAAATAAGTGCCTATGTACTTTTGAGATGATGCTTCAAACAATTTGATCAAAACAGATAAATTTGCAACTACCTAGTGAACAAAAAGTTGTTATTTTGGTCTTGATACCTACTCAAAGTTTTGCTCAGTACTCACATTACAATAGCAATTAGAGAAATTCCTTCTGGAGTGTATCTAATTATCTTATAGAGCTATTCATTGCAAGTAGAATCACTTACAATGATAGACTATACTCTGAGCAATGAATTTAGTAAGTAGAAGCTTACCCCTGACTTTTTAGGAACCCTATAGAGAAAGACCAGTGACCACTTCAAGACACTTTTCTCCCAATTGGATTGATGAAACTTCTTCAAACTTTTGTAGCTTGTAATATGCATCGACCTAGTTCCAATATAGAACATTGAAATTGATGGAGGGATCACTGAGATATGAGCAAGACAAGTACACTATTCTCAGTCACAATGGTAGAGATGAAGATAGATGTAATCAACAATGCAAAGTATTATGTAACAATGTTATACATGATCATTGGCATGAATATGATGCCCAATGATAGTGATAGGAGTAGGCTATAGTGTAAGCCTCTTAAATACATCAAGTGATCAACAATAAGCTCAATAATGGGGCTCTTTTGGCCGTGCTTCAAGCTACTTTTATAGTGACTTTCACTACAACATATGAGGGGCATACTGACATTGTCCATATCGACGGTCATGCCTCGACGTCGGTATGACCGTTGAAAATGCTTGAAAAACCATGGATGCAATATCGATGGTATGAGCGTCGATATAGGCATCAGTAACTTACTGGAAATAACCAACATTTATACCGATGCTCATACCGACGCTTATACCGACACAATGTTTTAACTGGACCCGAGAGCAAAAAATCAACATTTGCTCGTGTTTTGAATGAAGTTCTCCTACTGTCGAGTTTGCATGCGCAAACTACATTTTGAGCATATTGTATACACACATCTCTCTCTTTCTCTCTCTCTCTCCCCCTCTCTCTCCACACACCTCTTTAATGACAAAGATAGAGAAAGATTAGACAACATGTGTAAAGTGTTACGTAAGCCATTGCTTACTCACACTATCATATATACAAATGTTCAAAGTGCAATGTGGGAGCAAAACTCTCAACCACTCTATGTGAACAAAAATAGATGGATGAGTGAATGTACAAATGTAACAAACATATTCAGATGTATGGACATGAATCTGAATATATATGAGATGTGTGACCTAATAGGTTGTAGAAGAATGAATATGAGTGATAGAAAGAGGAATGATCAGTATAAAATTGATAATCAGCAAACCCTCATCTGAACTTAGGCTATGGAAGACCCTAAGTCAGATACGTGTGTGAAAGATCACATACTTACAAAAGTAGCAAAGAATGCTAACAAGTTTGCTGTCAAAAATCCTCATACTCATGTGAACCACCTTCACTAACACCTCATCCGAATATGCATAAAGTATATACATACTGATTCTCTTGTACCTATGCAGAATAGGACTCCTCCTGATATGGAGGTCACTGCCTCCATAAACTCCAAGTAGTATTTGTGTGCATAAAGAGAATCTGTACCTGAATTCTTAACATAAGATGCAGATCTTATGTTAACCACCATTCAATGTCTTTGAAACAACCCGAAATCTTCATGTAGAAGACAATCTTCAAATACATCATGTGAATGGCCGATCCACACCACCAAGCTATTGTAGGATAAATGCTCTCCATAAGTAAGAGTGTGAGCACACTCTTCTTCTCCAAGAAGAAATCCATAGCCGCTCCTTAACATGCTCCAAAATAGCACCATGGCTACCTCATGTGCTAAAAGCACCACCTCTATTGAGGGATCAAGCTTCCAAAGCTTGTGTTGAAATAGGTGATGGATACATAACAATGAGCCAAGCATGTACTTATATAGTCTTTGTGTTCCCTTCCAAAAGCACTATCCAAAAGAAAAAAGCTCTACGATTGCTTTCATCGTGGGAATTTTATGGAAAACAAAATCACTTCGTTGTCCGCTGGTTGCGTGATTTTTTAATAAAGTAAAAGCACAAAAACTTCGCGATCTGCATTGTTGCCGACGAGTTTGGAACTTGAGTGAGTTCATTGGAAGGATATTTTCTTAGCCACGTCGCGTGGTGCCATTTACTTGTAAAAGGACTAGAAGAAGCAGCTATACATGCTATGTACAGTGTGAACAAAATGGACCAATGACCATGGGATATTGAGACATTGACCTTCGGACATTGTTTTCCAACAACACCCACATATGCATGTACACACAAACATACATACATACACACATGCATATCACATACATATGCACATATATATACACACTCACATATGTATACACACACATGCATACATGCACAAACACATACACACACATCACATATACATACACACATACACATATGCATGTTTTAGGGTTAGGGTTTTAGGATTATGGTTTTTGACTTTTACACATATACACACAATACATACACACATGCACACATATACACATGCATGCACACATCTCTCTCTCTCTCTCTCTCTCTCTCTCTCTCTCTCTCTCTCTCCCTACACACACATCTCTCTCTCTCTCTCTCCCCACACACACTTCTCTTTCTCTCTCTCTCTCTCATCTTGGTAAGTGATGTGCATACTCTTTCACTCTCTGTCTTTCTTTATGTCTTCTCTTTTTTAGTTTCTCTTTTCTTTTGTTTTGCAGGAGCTTTTTGGCATCGATTCTTTGGAATTTGGCAAGAGACGATGTTGATTGGGCTTTGACGAGAGCTATCAAAAGAATTACATCAATGTAAGTGATTGTTTTGTTCTTTATTATAAATACAGATAGAGAGAGAGAGACTGAGAGAGACAAAGAGAGAGAGAGAGAGAAAGAGAGAGAGAGAGAGAGATAGATGAAAGAGAAAGAGAGAGAGAAAGAGGGAGACAGAGATGAAAGAGAGAGAGAGAGATAAAAAAGAGATATAGATAGAGAAAGAGAGACAGAGAGATACATACACACATGCATACATAGAAAGAGAGACACAGAGATACATACACACATGCATACATATTACATACACATATGCATATGCATATGCATATGCATACATACACACACACATATATATACATGTTTTAGGGTTAGGGTTTTAGGATTAGGGTTTCTGACTTTTACACATATGCGCACATAATACATACACACAGGCACACATATACACATGCATACATACATACACGTACACACACATCATATAGACAAACACACATATGCATGATTTAGGGTTAGGGTTTTAGGATTAGGGTTTTTGGCTTTTACATACATACACACATGCATACACACATATACACATATAAACACATAATACATTACATACATACACACACACACACACACATATATATATATATATATATATATATATATATATATATATATATATATATATATATATATATATATATATATACACACACATGCATACACACATACACACACATACATGTGAAGAGATGGATAGGTATGTGCTTGAAGATGAAGAGGTGTTGCAAACTCCTTGATCTACACCAGCCAAATGAACTCCAGGAGTATATGGTGGGCACTTTTAGCTTGCCAATGGATGTATTAGAAACCCTATGTACCTTGGAAGATCACTCTCAAAAAGATAGATTAAAACAGGTAAGTTGGAGTTAGCTCAGAGGTTAAAAACTTGTTATTTTGGTTCATACACCTGTCCAGTGTTTTGCATAATTCTCTAAGCATAGTAGCGATTAGCTTAATTCCTCTTGGGGAAGTCTAGTTAGCTTAAAGAGCTAACTTTCAAGAGTAATTTCATCAAAAATAATGAACCACACACTAAGAATGATGTTTAGCAAGTGATGATATCATCCTGATTTTCACGGGCTGCTATAGTAATGAGACCAGTGAGCAGAAAAATAAGCATACCTCCAGATTTAAGCATCCAATGATTATGAAAATGTGTATGCTTATTCTAGACAGTATGCTGAATCCCAAAATCTTTAAATCATTGAATATGGGTAAGTACACACTGAGAAACAGCTCTGACAAGATGAGTAAAAAAGTCGGGTACCTGACAGAGAAATGAAAATGAACAGACACTGTTGACTTCAACTGAACATAACTGAAGATTGAAACACCCAAATGAAATGCAAATTGGTGAGCATATATTAGACTTATAAAGATAACTTTACCAAGTTAAATCGCTGAAAATGATGCACCAAGCTCAGAGAAACCATCTATGCAATCTGACTGAGAAAACTCAGAGATATGGCAGTGAGTAGTACACTTCAGAAGAAC
>CM035410.1:190216344-190233844 GCA_020310875.1 Ceratopteris richardii | reverse complement strand
CTAGCTCAAGAAACTTACTATCTATGGAAGAGACAATGAGCTTCAAATGCCCATAGCGACCACCATGATTACAATTAGAAAGCATCCTTTTATGGGAGTGATACACATAGGGTTGAGTGTATGTAATGCACAAAAGTATAAGGAATAAGCAAAATATTCTATAGGAATGACTCAAACACTCAACAATGGTACCTCCTATTTTTTAGGAATATGTAGAGATTGACTCCGAGACAAAACAACTACGGTTTCTCCCAATTTACAGAGCCAAATGCTATGAAAATTTACAAGCATAAACTAGAAATTCATATATTTTGAATGAGATATCTCATATCAAATTTGAAGCTTTGGAAAGAGATAAGAAGCCTCTGCAAGATTACTGTTGGCGAGGAAGATGATGCAAAAAATTGAAGGAGCAAGACAATGATGGTCACAAGTGTATGTATATTGCTTCCATGTATTATAAAAGTGATTTCAAGTCTTTATATAGACTTTAGAAGTGCGCCATGACTTCTACAAGTGGCATTTGAATTCAAATGAAAGTGGGAATGGTTGTTGGAGGGAATCAGTTCACTTTCCTACAATCTAGGAAAAGTGAAGATCTAGTTTGATCTTTTTTTAAGTAATTTATTGATTGATTGATTACAACTCAACCACCACAAACTCGTGGGATTTGGAATCTCTTTTTCTACTTTTACATGTTTAAAGCTCAAGGATTTTACAACAGTAAATGAACCATCAAAAATCTCTCAGAAAAATACCGTAAATGAGCATAGGTAAAAGAACTCTCCAACGTATATTCTTTTGTCGTAATCCAAGCGGTAGTTTTTTATGTGGATCAAATCCACCTCAAGAATAGTATAAGATTGATGTTCCAATAGCATTCACAACAGCTATGGATCTATACATGGATATGCATGTACTAGATTTCAATACACTCATAGGACAACTACTTACTCAAGAGGCCAACCTTATCAAGAATGGAGAAAGCTCCAAAGGTAATCAATCTTCTGACTTGTATACTAATAAAAGAAAGTCCAAAGAAAACAAAGGAAGAGGAAAGAAAGTGGATGATGATACAGGTACACATCAAGCTAACTATGCAGGTAGAGGAAGTCATGGTAGAGGTAGAGGCAGAGGAGGAAGGCTGTAAGGGATTGAACTCACAACCTCTTGGTTAGGAATGTGATGGGCTAACCACTTGCCCCAAAAGCCATGGTTGAGGATTACTTCCTAATCCTCTCTCTTAGGGTGTGGTTCAACCATCTCCTTACTAGGATTATGTTACATTCTTCCCCCCTTGAACTCCCTTGGGAATGTACCCTGACCAGCTATGGGACTGGTAGGATGTACCCTGGATGTACCCTGGCAGGATGTACCCTGACCAGCTATGGGACTGGCAGGATGTACTCAATCAAGTTCCATCCAAGGATTCCCAAGGAATTCACACATTGCAAGCTAGCTCATTCGAAAGTTCATTCCGAGAGCTTTCCAACGCTATATTACACGCCTCAATCCGACCTACGGATTGGGAGATACACCCCAATCATTGTAAGGTCCATCATTGAAATCGACGCGCGCCCTACCCTTTCACATGGAGGATGCCCAAGCGCCTTTTTTAGAGGCCATTGGGTCATTCCACTTTGCCCAAACCTACTTCCTAGGCTCTGATACCAATGTAAGGGATTGAACTCACAACCTCTTGGTTAGGAATGTGATGGGCTAACCACTTGCCCCAAAAGCCATGGTTGAGGATTACTTCCTAATCCTCTCTCTTAGGGTGTCGTTCAACCATCTCCTTAGCAGGATTATGTTACAAAGGCAAGGCAGGGGGAGATCCCAAGACTCTAATTCATGCTCTATTTTTGGATTTACTAATCATACAACTAAAAATTGCTTTAGGAATTCTAGGAATCAAAGAGGCAGAGGATACAATAGAGAAAGTTATGGCTACTTTAGAGGAAGGAACAACAACTTCAATGGCTACCACAACAACTACAACCATTCAAACTATCAAGAAGGCAATAGGGGAAGAAGAGACTTCAATAACTACACAAAAGACTCAAATCAAGAGGACTCATTGCTAATCATGAATATGGCCATGCCACAAGGTAAATCTGATGTGCATGTTTTCTATATAGATTTAGGTTGATCCAATCATGTGGCAAGAAATGTGGTCCTGGTATCAGATTTAGAAGATCCAAGGAACAAGCATGAAGTGCAGACACGTGATGATACAAGGCATTTGGTGGAAAAGATAGGAAATGTGAAAGCACCTAATGGAAATATCAACCTTCTTAGCAAGGTACTCTATGTCCCTACCATCACAAAGAATTCGATAAGTGTAGGATAGATTGTGGAGAAAGGCCTACAAGTTAGGTTCATAAAAGTAGGAGCATTTGTTGAAGATCCAAGTCAAGGATTTAGGTGAATTGCAAAGGGTGAAAAAAGTGGTAGATTGTTCACATTTCAATGACAAGACACTAGAAACATTGTTCTCTTTAATTATGGTATTCAGACACTCACAGAATTGGAAGTATGGCACAAAAGGTTAGCACATATTGGTGAAAGATCATTAAAGCAAATTTGCAGGGACCAAAGTGTACTTGGACTCCCTAACTTGTCAAAACAACATATGATTTATAAGTGTAGTGCATGTCAGTTTAGAAAGTCTCACAGGTTACTATTCCTAAAGAAAGGATATATGCATGGAGATATCTTGGATTTGGTTCATACGTTTGTATGGGGACCTAGCAAGGATGCTTCAATATTTGGATCAAGGTATTATGTCTCCTTCATTGTTGATTGCAGTAGATGGACTATATTATATTTTATGAAGCACAAAGATGAAGTCTTTTCATGATTCAAAAGATATTTGGCTCTTGTGGAGAATCAAATAGGTAAGACATTTAAAAGGATAAGGTCAGATGGAGGGGGAGGGTACTTCTCCCATGAATTTGACTCCTTTCTTCAAGATAAGGGAATCAAAAGAGAGATTACTACAAGGTACATGCCTAAACAAAATGGAGTGGCAGAAAGAAGGAATAGGAAAATTGTTGAAGCTGCAAGGTCTATGCTAAATGAGAAAAACTTACCTACTTACTTATGGGTAGAGGTTGTATCCACAACCACTTATTCGATTAACAGGTTACGTTCAAAATCACTTGATAGCATGACACCATATGAGGCTTGGAATGGAAGAAGACCAAGCTTGGATCATTGTAAGATTTTTGGATGTATTTCTTATGCTCATGTTCCTTCACAGGTTAGAGACAAGATGGATCCCAAAGCAGAAAGATGTGTATTCATTGGATATGACAACAATCAAAAGGGCTACAGATTATACAACCCAACAACTGTTGGTGCATTTTACCCAAGCCTACATGCTTGATATGCTTGATATTATGCTCATTTGTAAGTCACATGTGTAGTCATGTGAACACCTCTTGTAAAAGAGTTCATTTTTTACTCTTGTAATTGAAAAAAGAAAAAGGAAAAAGATGGCTTACCTCATCCATGATGTAAAAGCAAATTCATGGCTCTAACTACCTAAAACTAAGAATTTTTGAGCTGAGGGAATATCTCCTAACTTTGGGGATCACGTTTAGGTGGAGCCATTCGAATTCGAATTCAACACTCCCTCCAAGAATAGTTATAAAAAGAGCAAGAAGGAAGAGGCGATTAGCAAGCCTTGTACGTGACCACTTCATGTAATTTTATAGAGCTTGAAGAGCTTACTCCATAGCTCTATCATTCTACTCCCATTATGCAAAGATTCATTTCCAATGTGGTTGTAATCATATGTGAATCTATACATTTATCATCATCTACTTCTCTGTTTTGTTCTCTGCTATACTCACTCAGAGCAGTACCTTCAGAAGGTCGTATCTCGCGTTCTACGCAATCATTTTCCGTGTTTTAAAGTGCGTTGGATGATTCTTACTGTCTAGGTTTTGGTTATAAATTTTGATGGTCATTGGATGTCCAATTTGGGAAATATCTGCATTTTACTGCTCACTGGTCTATCTCTGCAGAGCCCTGAGAATGGTGGGCATGTTCCAGAAATTGATGAATCTTGTTCTCAGTGCTCACTCCATCATTTGAAGTATTTTAACTTGGATTGGGAAGCTTTATAAGTCTATTTGATATGCCCATAAGGAATTTATCTAATTCTTACCAGGTTGGGAGCACTTTTCAATTTTTCGAGCAGGTGTATGTCCAAAAATAGCAAGTTTTGGGAGCTAGTCATCTTGCAACTTGTCTGTCTTGAGTGAAACCTTTGGGATACATGTTCCAAAGTATTTGGCTGATATTTGGTAGATTTAGGAAGCTCAAAGGGTCTACTAATCAACTCTAAAGTCTCAGTTGGCTGGTGTGAAGCTGGTTGTAGCAGCACCAACTCATCTTTGGATTGCATCCACCATCTCTCTTCACAGTGGTATCAGAGCATAGTCAAGCAAAATGGGAGATGGATTTCCATCAACAATTGACAAATTGGATCGGAACAACTACGTGGCATGGTCTCTAAGGATGGAGGCGTACCTTCAAGGGAGGAATCTATATGGATTCATATCCGGAGATGAAGCAATGCCAACCATGAGGAACAAAGGGCAACCATCACACGAAGAAGTGGACGGACTTTCAAATTGGTGTTCGAAGGATGCACTTGCAAGGTCCTATATTCTAAACTGAATCTCTGATTTTCTTTTACCTCATGTCAAGGGATGCAAGACATCAAGAGAGACCTAGAATGCACTTACTTCTTTCTTCTCTTCCAACACTCGAGCAAGGAAGAACCAATTGTGGATGGAGTTCACAACAATGAAGAAAAGCCCGAAGCAAAATGTGACTGATTATGTCACAAAGATGAAGGAGATTTCCGACCAACTTGGAAGCATTGGAGAGGTAATTGAAGAGGAGCAAATCATTAGACAAATCGTAAATGGAATCAAAGCAGACGACAAGTGGGAGTCATTCACAACAACCATGGATTTATACATGGATATGCATGTACCCGACCTCCACACACTCATGGGCCAACTCTTCACTCATGAAGCAAAGATTAGCAAAGGTGGTGAGTCCTCAAGAGGTAATCAAACTTTTGCCTTATATTCTGATAATGCAAAGGTCAAGGACAAGTCAAAGAATAGGAAGAATGAAGGTGAAGGTAGCTCTTTCCAAGCAAACTTTGCAGGTAGAGGAAGAGCTAGAGGAAGAGGCAGAAGTGGAAAGCAAGGCAGGGGGAGATTCCAATCATCTCAACCTTGAAATATATGTGGCTTATCTAATCATACTACTGAAGAATGTTTCAGGAATACGAGGAACTCAAGAGGAAGAGGATTCAATAGAGGTGGCTATGGATCAAATAGAGGCAGATACAATGGAGGCTACAACAACAACTACTACTACAACAACAACAACAACTATCAAAGTGGCCATAGAGGAATAAGACATTACAATAACTATGCAGAGGACCAAAGTCAAGAAGATTCATTATTGATTATGAATCTATCAGTGAAGAAGGGTAAGGATGATGATCACATATTTTACATTGATTCGAGATGCTCAAACCATGTAGCAAGAAATGTGGCTTTACTTTCTGATTTGGAAGATCCTCATAACAAGCATGAAGTGCAGACAGGAGATGACACAAAGCACTGAGTGGAGAAGATAGGTAATGTGAAGACATCAGATGGGAATATGAACCTCTTAAGCAAAGTCTTGTATGTCCCTACAATTACCAAAAATTTAATAAGTGTTGGACAGATTGTTGAAAAAGGATTGCAGGCTAGATTCAACCGATTTGGAGCATATGTTGAAGACCCAAGGCAAGGCTTTCGAAGGATTGCCAAAGGAGAAAAGACACGAAGGCTTTTCACTTTTGAAGTGGAAGATACAAAGAACATAGCTTTGTTTAGCTATGGATCTCAAACTCTAATAGAGTTGGAGATATGGCACAAAAGGCTTGCTCACATTGGTGAGAGGACACTCAAACAAATTTGCAGGCACCAAAGTGTACTTGGTTTGCCTAATATCACAAGGCAACACATGATTTATAAGTGTGAAGCTCGTCAACTCGGCAAGGCTCATAGACAACCTTTCAATAAGAAAGGATATATGTATCAAAATCCTTTGGATCTAGTGCACACGGATGTGTGGGGTCCAAGTAAGGAGCCATCTATATCAGGCTCAAGATATTATGTGTCTTTCATAGATGATTGTAGCAGGTGGACCATTCTGTTTTTCATGAAGCACAAGGATGAAGTGTTTAATTGCTTTAAGAAGTATATTGCTCTTGTTGAAAACCAAACAGGTAGGACTTTGAAAAGACTCAGATCAGATGGTGGAGAAGAATACTTCTCTTCTGAATTTGATACCTTCTTGCATGAAAGAGGCATTAAAAGGGAAGTCACTACAAGGTATACACCCGAACTCAATGGTGTAGCAGAGAGGAGGAACAGAGCTATTGTCGAAGCTGCAAGGTCCATGCTCAACAAAAAGGGATTGCCAAACTACCTATGGGCAGAGGCTGTGTCCACATCCACATATCTCATAAATAGACTTCCATCTAATTCACTAGATGGAACAACTCCATATGAAGTATGGAATGGAAGAAGACCTAGTCTAGAGCATTATAAAATCTTTGGATGCTTAGCCTATGCTCACATTCCTTCTCAAGTAAGAGGGAAATTGGATCCCAAGGCAGAGAAGTGCGTATTTATTGGTTATGACCAAAACAAAAAAGGATATAGATTGTACAATCCAACCAATAAAGGATTTTCTGTGAGTAGAGATGTAATTTTTGATGAAAACAAATCATGGTTTGATGATGACACGAAAGTGAAGCTGCCATATGACTTGGATGAAGATTTTCCATCACTTCAACCAAAGGAGCCAAAGCAGATTGAAGAAAGTGATTCAGAGATTGACCTAGAAGACTTGGAAAGACTAAAGCTATGGAAGAACAAAGGTAAGGCAAAGATGCAGGATGCTACATATGGACACAAGAGCTCACATCAACCACTTAGAAGGTCTTCAAGGGAGAAGAAGAAACCTGAGAGGTTTGGTTATGATACTTCTTTGGTCACCAAGCACTCAATCTACATTGCAAAAGATTCAACCAATGAAGAGCCTACCACATTCGAAGAAGCACAAAGCAAGAAAGCTTGGAGAGATGCAATGGATGAAGAAATGGAAGCCCTAAAGGAAAACGACACTTGGGAGCTTGTACGTAACAAGCCATCTATGAAGGTAATTGGATCTCGATGGATATAGAAAATCAAGAGGAATCCAGATGGAAGTATAAATAGACACAAAGCAAGGTTAGTTGCTAAAGGGTTTGCTCAAACCCATGGTATTGATTATGAGGAGACTTTCTCTCCTGTTGCAAAAATGCCTACAATTAGGGTTCTCATTAGTCTTGCTGCATCTAGAAATTGGAAGCTCTATCAACTTGATGTAAAGAATGCTTTCTTGAATGGATGGATTTCTGAGGAAGTGTATATGGCACAACCTCCTGGATATGAGGATGCACATCATCCTAACTATGTATGCAAACTAAAGAAAGCTTTGTATGGATTGAAGCAAGCTCCAAGAGCTTGGAATTTCAGATTGGTGACTTATTTACAGGACCAAGGATTCAAAGCTAGCAAGGCAGATACCTCTTTGTTCATAAAGAGGAATGGATCTGAAGTGATCTATTTATGTGTGTTTGGTGATGATATTATTATCACAAGCAATGATCTTGAAGGAATCAAATAGGTAAAGACTCAAATGAAGGAGGAGTTCAAAATAAGTGACCTCGGACCACTCACTTATTTTCTTGGATTGGAGTTGATCTACACAGATTCAGGTATATACATCATACAAAGGAAGTATGTCCATGAGATGCTCGTCAAGTTCAAGATGGAAAATACCAAGTGTGCAGGTACACCTATGGAGCAAAATCATAAGCTTAGTGCTTATGAAGGAGAGCCAATTGAGGACATCACAAGCTATCAAAGCTTGGTTGGAAGTTTGAACTATGCAACACTCACAAGGGTGGATATATGCTATAATGTTAGCATATTGAGTCAGTTTATGCATAAGCCGAGAAGACCACATATGGAAGCGGCCAAGAGAGTCCTCAAGTACCTAAAAGGGACTATGAATGAAGGTTTGTTTTATTCATTTACTTCAGATATTGAGCTAAAGGTCTACTGAGATGTAGATTGGGTCGGATCTAGAGATGATAGAAGAAGCACATCCGGGTATATATCATTTGCAGGTTCAAAAATCATTTATTGGTCATGGAAGAAGCAACCAACCATGGCATTATCTTCTACTGAAGCCGAATATAGAGGTTTGGTTAATGCAACTCAAGAAATCATGTGGTTAAAGTCCTTGTACACAGATCTTGGACTTCATTCTTCAACACATTTTTGGTGACAACACAAGCTCACTTACATCTTGCAGCTAATCTAGTATACCATGCTAGAACCAAGCATATTGAAGTCCACTACCATTATGTAAGGGAGAAGCTAATAAGAAAGGATATTCAACTATCCTATGTCTCTACAGATATGCAATGTGCAGACATGTTGACTAAAGCTCTTGATGGCACAAAGTTAAGTAGATTCAAGTTGATGATTGGCTTGCAGGAAATCAAGGACAATTGAAGACTTATTTGGAGGCCAAGCATGTAAGGCTTGAGGGGGATATATTGGTGCATTTTACCCAATCCTACATGCTTGATATGCTTGATATTATGATCATTTGTAAGTCACATGTGTACTCATGTGAACACCTCTTGTAAAAGAGTTCATTTTTTATCTCTTGTAATTGAAAAAAGAAAAAGGAAAAAGATGGCTTACCTCATCCATGACGTAAAAGCAAATTCGTGGCTCTAACTACCTAAAACCACGAATTTTTTAGCTGAGGGAATATCTCCTAACTTTGGGGATCACTTTTAGGTGGAGCCATTCGAATTCAAATTCAAAACTCTCTCCAAGAATAGCTATAAAAAGAGCAAGAAGGAAGAGGCGATTAGCAAGCCTTGTACGTGACCACTTCATGTCATTTTGTGAAGATTGAAGAGCTTACTCCATAGCTCTATCATTCTACTCCCATTGTGCAAAGATTCATTTCCAATGTGGTTGTAATCATATGTGAATCTATACATTTATCATCATCTACTTCTCTGTTTTGTTCTCTGCTATACTCACTTAGA
This sequence comes from Ceratopteris richardii, assembly GCA_020310875.1. Classification (NCBI taxonomy): domain Eukaryota; kingdom Viridiplantae; phylum Streptophyta; class Polypodiopsida; order Polypodiales; family Pteridaceae; genus Ceratopteris; species Ceratopteris richardii. Next base: position 190,224,639 of record CM035410.1, on the reverse strand, counting down.
GCAGTAACTTCAGAAGGTCATATCTCGAGTTCTACGCAATCGTTTTTAGTGTTTTAAAGTGGTTTCGATAGCTCTGACTCTCTAGTTTTTTGCGCATAAATGTTCATGGTCATTGGATTTACAGTTTTGGAGATATCTGCATTTTACTGCTCACTCGTCTATCTCTGCAGAGCCCCGAGAATGGTGGGCATGTTCCAGAAATTGATGAATCTTTTTCTCACTGCTGAGTCCATCATTTGAAGTGTTTTAACTTGGATTTGGAAGGGATCTAAGTCTATTTGATATGCCCAAAAGGACTTTATCTAATTCTTACCAGGTTGGGACCACTGTTCAAGTTTTCTAGCACGTGTATGTCCAAAAATAGCAAGTTTTGGGAGCTAGTCATCTTGCAACTTGTCTGTCTTGAGTGAAACCTTTGGGATACATGTTCCAAAGTACTTGGCTGATATTTTGGTGGATTTCGGAAGCTCAAAGGGTCTACTAATCAACTCTAAAGTATCAGTTGGCTCGTGTGAAGCAGGTTGTAGCAGCACCAACTCATCTTTGGATTGCATCCACCATCTCTCTTCACAACAACCAAAGGATTCTTGGTGAGTAGAGATGTAGTGTTTGATGAGAATAGTTCTTGGTATGAGGATTCATGTAGAAAGGTCAACTTACCTTATGATCTTGAAGAATATTTTCCAAATCTTGTTAAGGATAATCCTCCTAAAATTGAAGATAAGGATACCTTAGAAGATGATGAAGCAACTGAGTATGAAAAAATCAAAATGTGGAAGTCAAAAGGTAAAGAAAAAATATAGGAACTTGGACAAGAGGCAAAATCATCACATCATGGTGTAAGGAGGTCCATGAGGGAGAAAAGAAAACCAGAAAGATATGGGTTTGATACTTCTCTAGTCACGAAACATTCAATCTATCTACCATAGGAAATAAATCAAGAGGAACCCTCAACATTTGAGGAACCAAAGAAGAAACCAGAATGGAGGCATGTAATGGAAGAAGAGATTGAATCTCTTGAGGAAAATAACACTTGGGGCTTAGTTCCGAAGTCTCCATCAATGAAAGTGATAGGTTCAAGATTGATTTACAAATTTAAGAAGAAATCAGATGGCTCCATTAACAGGTATAAGGCAAGGCTTGTGGCAAAAGGCTTTGCACAAACTCAAGGAATTGATTATGAGGAGACCTTCTCCCTTGTGGCAAAGACGCCTACAATTAAGGTTCTGCTTAGTATTGCTTCTTCCAAGAATTGGAAGATACTTCAATTGGATGTAAAAAATGCATTTCTTAATGGATGGATAACAGAAGAGGTGTAGATGGCACAACCACCTGGTTTAAACAATCATATGTATCCTAATTATGTGTGTAAACTTAATAAAGATTTATATGGACTCAAACAGCCCCAACGGCTTGGAATCAGAGGCTTGTCTCATTCTTCTAGGATAAGGGATTTCAACCTAGCAAGGTAGGCCCATCATTCTTCATCAGAAAGTGTAATTCTGAAGTCATCTATTTGTGTGTGTATGTGGATGATATTATACTAACAAGAAATGATGCAGATGGAATCAAAACATTCAAGGAGGAGATGAAAGAAGAATTTAAGATAAGTGAATTAGGGTCATTCACATAATTCTTAGGATTGGAAGTGGTTCAGAAGGATCATGGTCTTTATCTTACTCAAAGAAAGTACATTAAACACTTGTTGACAAAGTTCAAAATGCAGGATTACAGGATTGCACGTACTCCAATGGAGGCTAATCATAAATTGATCTCACATGAAGGTGAACTTGTAGACAATGTGACAAGTTGTCAAAGCCTTGTGGGTAGTTTGAACTATGCCATATTGACAAGAGTAGATATATGTTATAGTGTGAGTGTGCTAAGTCAATTTATGCACACACCCAAGAAACCTCACATGGAAGTTGCCAAAAGGATACTCAGATATCTCAAAGGGACCATGAATGAAGGGTTCCACTGTCCTTATGTATCTGATTTAAGTTTGAAATTGTTGTTTGATGCAAATTGGGCTGGCTCCAAGGAAGACAGAAGGAGCACCTCAGGATATCTTACCTTTGCAAGTTCAAAACTTGTCTCATGGTCATCTAAGAAGCAACCCACAGTTGCACTCTCTTCTATTGAAGCTAATACAGAGGTCTTTCTATAGCTACTCAAGAAGCAATGTGGATGAAGACACTATTCACAAATCTTGGATTGGAGATTGCAACTCCAAGCATTTTTGGTGACAACATGAGCTCCATTCACTTGGCTACCAATCCAATTTCTCATGCAAGCACTAAACAAATTGAAGTACAATATCACTATGTAAGAGACAAGATTGTGAGCAAGGAAATTCAGCTATCTTATGTGTCAACCCATCAACAATGTGTAGATATCTTCACCAATGCACAAGATGGAACCAAACTCAGCAAATTTAAAGGTATGATTGGCTTGCAGCTAATCTTGGAAGATTGAAGACCTCAAGCTCACTTGACTTGAGGGGGAGTTGTTGGAACAAGTCCATGGCAAGTCTAAGTGGTGGCTTGAGTCATCAAAATAGATACAAACTTGAAGGTAAATGTCAAGTGGTTGTAGAGTTCACTTGTGAACTCACTCTTGTAATTTTTGAGCTTCTTCTTAATGTAAAAGTGAAAGAATCTAAGTTGTTGAGTCCACTTGATGAGAAGGAAGGATAAATGCACGAATTTGTGATTGAATGAGTTGGAAAATCAATCACTAAAAGATTGGAGATTGATTTTAGGTGAGATTCAAATTCAAATTTTGGCTCCAGACATCACTATATATATATATATATATATATATATATATATATATATATATATATATATATATATATATATATATATATATATATATATATATATATATATATATATATATATGTATGTATGTATGTGTGTGTGTGTGTATATATATATATATATATATATACATACATACATACATACATACATACATACATACACACACACACACAAATATATATATATATATATATATATATATATATATATATATATATATATATATATATATGGTTTTTAGTCATGGGTTTTGTACCTACATTAGTACGCCTTCATGCCATATTAGAGTGTGATTTCAAGGCACACTAGTATGTACCAGTAAGTCCATTGTAATTTACAATCAATATCCATTTATTGTCATGATCATATGTATCCATATCTTCATATTAGAGTGTGGTTTCAAGGCACACATATGTACCAGTAAGTCCATTGTAATTTACAATCAATACCCATTTATTGTCATGATCATTTGTATCCATTGATACGTTTCATCCTAGATCATCACATGTTCAGCTTGATATCTCAAAACGCCCCCTCAATTGCAACATCATTTCCTATAATCCAAGCTTCTTTCAAAACTTCTTCAACGTTTTAGCTCTAAGTGCTTTAGTAAAAATATAAGCAACATTCTCATATGTCCTCACATCAATAAGATCAATATTACCTACTAATATCTTTTCCCTAATGAAATGATAATGTACCTTGATATGCTTTGTTCTAGAATGACAAATAGGGTTCCATGCTAATTGTATGCTCCTAAGATTATCATAATAGATGGTGAAAGGCTTTTGCACCTCCACACCTAAATTTTCAAGTAGCATCTCTTACTAGGAAGCTTCACATGCTACCATTGCAGCACCTCTGTACTCAGCCTGTATACTTGAAAAAGCAACAGTGAGTTGCTTCTTACTCCTCCATGTAATAGTTGCAGTCCCAAGTGAGAATAGAAAGCCACTTCTAGATCTTCTATCTAGAATTCTACCAGCCCAATCGACATCGGTGTATACATGAACCTGCAAATCTACACCAGCTTCATAAAACAATGCATAATCCAAACTAGCACTCTCATAACATAGAGTGCACCTCAGAGCATCTAAATGTGGCTTCTTGGGAACCTACATGAATTGACTTTTAAGTCCAACAGTGTACTTAGATCATGCCTTGTAATTGTAAGATATATTAGACTTACCACAATTTTCCTGTACATAGTAGCATTTTCCAATGCTTCACCTGATGTAGTATCTAGCTTCAGTTTCTAATCTAATGGCATAAAAATTGGCTTACAATCAGTCGTACCATACTTTTGTAGCATACTCCAGGCATATTGCATTTGCAAAATCCAAATACCTATTTTTGTATGTATAAATGCAATGCCCAACAAATAGCATAGCACACCAAGATCCTTCATGTCAAATTCCTGCATAAGGAGATGATTTACCTCTTTAATGCTTTCTTCATTATCACCACATGCAATCAAGTCATCAACATAAATAGCCACATTCATGATGTCATCATCACAATTCCTTTCATATAGTGAATGATCTACATCACACATAGAAAATCCAATGGTGGTTAAGTAATCAGCAATCCTTGCATGCTAAGCACAAGGGGCTTTTTTAAGCCCTTACAAAGCCTTTTGCAACCTCCAAACATATTCTAGATGCATTGAATCTTCATATCATTGTGGCTTGTCCATGTATACTTCTTCTTGTAACTCACCATGTAAGAAAGCATTCTTCACATCCATGTGATGCAAAGTCCATCCTTTTGTTGTAGCTAATACAACAATTGCTCTAAAAGTAGACATTTTAACTATAGGGCTGAACATTTCCTCATAATCGATGCCATATGTCTGTGCATATCCTTTTTCTACTAATCATACTTTATACTTGCTTATGCTAGCATCAGCATTGTGCCTTACCTTGTAAATCCATTTGTAGCCTATGGGCTTCTTTCCTTGTGGCAATGGAATCAGCTTCCATGTTTTGTTCCCATAAAGTGCAGCCATATCCTCATTCATAGCTTTCTCCCAATCTGCATTTCCAATTGCATCTTCAAACAAGAAGGTTCAGCAACTTGTATTACCTTGGTCATGTAGGCACATTGACAAGCCATGTAACTATCATATGTCAAGTTTTTGCACTAAATTCGGCATCCTCCTAGATCTTCTTGGTCTTGGTTGACTTCTCCTTGTATCATCTACATGTGCCATTCTTACTCTTGGAGTCTTCATAGAGGGCAATCCAAGTTCCTCATCATGAATTTTTTTAAACTACTTGAATCTCCATCAATGTCTTCAAAACTTGTAGATTTGTTAATACCAAAATAAAGCTTTTCTTTACCTTTCTTGGATGTATTTGATGAATTTTTTGGACTGAAATTTCCATGCAATCTTCCAATCCATGGATTTGAGTTGGAACTTTTGCTTGGTGATGCATCTTGTCCACTCAAAACTTGAGATTCTACACTCACCTTTTTAGCATTTTCTTAGTCATTTGGTTCACGATTAAGTCCATCTTTGGCATCTACATAGAATCTTGCCATTTCATCAAACACAACATCTTTGCTTACCTTCACCTCTTGTGTGAGTAAGTTATAACATTTATATCCCTTTTTCTCAAGGGGCTACCCAATGAAGATACATTTTTCTACTTATGGATCAAGCTTTGTCCTCAACTCATCCACAACATGTACATATGCAATAGAGCCAAACACTTTCATATGTGATAAGTTTAGCTTTTTACCTGTGAACTTCTCTTCAGGTGTAACTTGATGTACATTAGCAATCAGAGTTCAATTCATGATTGATACAGCTATGTGCACAGCTTCAACCCAACAACAATGAGGCATATTCTTCTCAACCATCGAGGCTCTTGCTATTTAATTTGCAATATGTCTATTTTGCATTCAACAACACCATTCTATTGTGGCGTGTACCTGCGTGAAAACTAACATCAAATTCCATGACTTTTAAGAAAGTTGTTGAACTCATTTGAAATATATTCACTTCTTCCATCATACCTTAATGTCTTAATATACTTTCCTGTCTACTTTTCCACTATCGCCTTAAAATACTAGAAGTGAATGACTAGCTCACTCTTCTCTTTCATGAAATATACCCATACTTTTCGTGTATGGTCATAAATGAAAGTAACATAAAACCTACAACTGCCCATAGATCTATTATTTATAGGACCCCAAACATCTGTATGTACTATTTCTAGCACATTCTCACTAACATGCTTGTCATGTGAAAATGATGCTCTTGTCTGTGTACCGAATTGACATGTTGCAATTACCTTTTGGATCTTAGCAACCTTGAAAATTGGTAGTCCATTGACAATCTCCTTTGACTGCATCAATTTTAGCCTCTACAAATTTGCATGTCCACTTTGTTTGCACCATATCTCTATATCAGTAATAACTCCTGCACCTTTTCCAAACATGGTTGCATTCATTTCAAGAATTTCCACATTTAAGGTGAACATCCTACCCACTTTGTTTCCTTTGGCAATCAATCATCCATCCTATTTGTACTCTTCTACATATAATTGTTAGTTCGCCGCCGGATTGGAAAATGTAAAACGAAAACATGTAATCTCACGCGCGAAAAGCAGTTACGTTTCAATTGTAAAATTCCTATTTAAAAGCAATGAAAAGATACGCGAAGAGAGCGCGAGCGCGATTCTCAAAATCACCAGACTGTCCGTCTTGGTGTGCCCGATCTCACTGTGTTTGTTGCTCGTTGATATCTGAGTAGTTATTACTGTGTTACTGTTGTTTCTCTAGTATTTGGGTAGTTATTTCTGTGTCCAATATCTGAGCAGGATCTTGCGTTCTGTATCCATCCGACTTGATGTGCATGTTTGTAGTCACGTTAACTTGGTGATTCATCTGTGTGACCGTCTTGCGTTGTTACTGTATACGATCGGAGTAACTGATTCGCTCTATAGTTCGTTCTTCGCTACTGATGTGATTTGTTCGATTCACGATGTTCAATATCCAGTGCAGAGTACTTGGTGAAAGGCTACAGGCCTGGAATTGCTAGTAATGTGTCGAGTTGTCATGTGTGAAATTTGATGGAAAAATATGTGCAGCGATATAGTGTATTGAGATTGAATCGTGTTTGGATTGTCGCAATACTGTGGATTAGAAGTATATACATATATTCGATAAAGTTGCAATATTCTATTGTTCTGAGCAGTACCACAAGGTAGCATGTAACAGTAGAATACCTGAGTGTGTGCGGTACCTGAGTAATTGAGCTAAGACGTGACATTACCTGTCTCTCACATGGCTAAGATTTGGGAACTAAGTACAAGGCCTCGGTCTAACAGACCCCTACCACTCCCAAGAACCCACCGAGACTGGTTAATGCCATTGTGATAGATAGAACCAGGCGTTTAACAATTGAGCATTTTAACTCTGCTAGTCAACACTAGTTAACACTGGCACCGTCTGTGGGAAGGTGGCATCAAGATTGCCAGTTACTTGACGAAAGTACTATCTGTGGGAAAGTGGCCTTAAGATTGTCGATTACCTATAGAAAAGTTGCATCGAAAATGTTCGTTGATTACTAGTGAGTAAAGATCCCAGAATTTTTCGAACGATCGTAGAAAAGAATAGTACGCGCAGTATATGCCAGTTACTCGATCCGACGAAACGTATCCTAAGAATAGACAAACGTGGGTATCTAACCTGCTAAGGATGCCTCCAGGAGGTAGAAGCGCGGTGTCGGGTCGTGAGGGATGCTCGCATGGTGGATCAAGTCATCCGCCTAAATCGTTCGGCACACGCGGGGTGTCTGTAGCAAACTCAGACTACAAGTATAACTTTTCATAAGGTCCGTAAGGTGAAGCGTTCCTATAAAGTTCAACTGCATCAAAATACGAAGGTAGGATAATCTTTTCATTAACTATTTGATCTTTTATAGTTTCATTTGTTTCTTCTTGGATAGTTTCTACGTTTCTATCTACAGTTGGAGGAAAATTTTCTTCACTAACACTAGGAGGAACAGTAGAAAGGAAAGTTATAGTTGTTCTAAGATCGTGCAAAGATTCTTCTACTATGACTGCTTTTATTGATTCTTTATCTTCTATTGGTTTTGGAAACAACAATTCAAAAGTTGATGAAGGTAGAAAGGTGTTACTAGAAGAATTTTCTTTAGACATAAAAGATGATACTAAATTAATAACCAAAGTCCTATACAACCTCAAGGATGATGTTTAAAAATGACAGTCTACAAGATAGCCTATACAAGCTAATAAAAGTTTCAAACTAAGGACAATTTCTGCTTTTCAAACTTCAGGTCACATGTGTATCTCCAGGTCGCTAATAGCTTCAGTTCACCAAGAGGCTGTAATTCTTCATAAATCAAATCTGCAAAAAACATTAGATATAAGTAATATTACAAAATCATTAAGAACATAAAAATGATACTTTATCATGCACATGCATATGTTCATGCATA
>CM035410.1:190003844-190211344 GCA_020310875.1 Ceratopteris richardii | reverse complement strand
ACTATCCATATGACAGCCATAGGTCTTCTAATCCCTATCTTCTCTTCAAGCACATCCCTACTTCAGTGTAAATTCTACTTTTCATAATTTTATAAGAAGTTTCTTAACCTATCTGAAGAATGTACATTTCTAATTATGATAATGCAGGGAAAAACAAAATTTAAAACATTAATCAGGGTTAGAACTGTTTCACCTGATCTATATTGATTCCATCTTTAGCATCGCCTTTCATCCAAAATCGCTTTGATTGCTTAAATTTTAAACTGTATGTACTATCTTCAATCTCCTGTTAGAACTCAACCAGCAACAGCTAGACACGCAAAATTATTAAATTTCATATGCAAATCTTCTCTTGGTTTTCCTGCAAAAGAAACCCACACTAAAGAAATTCATGCATACATAATTAATCATGCTCATCATCAAACATTACTTCATACATTTCATTATCTCTTTGTTTAAATAATTTAATTCTTTTGCCAGCAATTAAGTTTTTAAGAGGCGTGCCATCTAATTCGCGTAAGGCATACGTTCCATTATCATAGGTTTGGACTACCACATAAGGTCCAAACCAACGTCTTTTAAGTTTCCTACGGGCATCATACTGAGAATCAAACGTACTGTCATACAGTAAAACCCAATCATTAACATAAATCGGCTTTGGCCTTAACCTATGTGATTTATCAAAATACTTCTTGTTTTTCAATCGAGAATCTTTTAGTTTAACTATAGCCTCTTCTAAATGTTCATTCCCTTGCTCTAGTTGCTGGATTCGCAGAGCTAATAAATCTTCTGTTGACAAATTATCTTCCCATGGTAAAGTAGTCCAAGAAAGAATTTGCGTATGCACAGGGAAAATTGGTTTCTGGCAATACATCAACTCTGCCGGCATATACCCCGTCGTTCTAGTGCAGGTCATTCTATCGGCCCACAACGCAAATGGCAGATAAGTTGGCCAATTCTTAATTTCTCCATTACAAGCTTTGGAAATTGCTTTAATAATAGGAGAATGCCCTCGCTCAATCTTCCCATTAGCTTCAGGGTTGTAAGCAGTAGTAAGGGCTAAGCGAATTCCATGCCTAGCAAAGAATTCTCTAGCCTCCTGCGCATCTAACTCTCCCCTATCAGCCACTACCTTTTCTACATAACCAAATCGTGAAATAACATCCTCAAGAAGAAAATTGCATACATTCAAGGTTGTCTTAGATCTTAAAGCTCGGCCTTCTACATGATTCGTAAGATCTTCACGTGCTAAGACTATATATCTCATCTTATTGATACCTTTGGGCATGGTAACTAAGTCTACAACCCATTTATAATGGATGCATGGTGGATAGGTAGGATGCAACGGATCCCTATGTTTGACTGAGGAATGAATCTGACATACGTCACATGAAGTAACATAATTTTTAACAGTAACATAAATCCTTGGCCACCAGTATCCTTCTCTAATTTTTTCATACGTAGCTACAAAACCTTTATGTCCTGCCCATAAAGTATCATGCATACTCTTCATGACTTGTAACTGAAGATCCTTAGTACCTAGTACTCGTTGTGGCAATCTAATTTTTCCCCTCGCATGTCTCCAAATGAAACCATCTTTCAGAAAAAAGTTGTAAGCTCTTTTCCTAATATTCCGAAATCTATTTGAAGACCATGAAGGTGCCCTAACCAAAGTACTTAAATACTTTCCAATATCCTGCCACTCTCCTTCGTATTCTTCAATATTAAACTGTTCATATGCGTATGCTTTAGAATCATAATTAATTGCATTTATTTCTAATTCTGTGTCTTCCTCATTATCAAATCTAGCTCGAGAAAGCATATCAGCCACAGAATTAGATTTACCTGCAATATGTATCAAAACAGGATTTATAAACTTGATGTATGAAATCCATCTAAGCATGGCAATGTCGGGTGATGAACAGTTTGTAATCATTCCAATCAGAGGTAGACAATCTGTCTCAACTATTACATTTGCACCTATAAAATATTCTTTATCGGATTTTAATGCCGTGACTAAACCCCATAGTTCTCGTTTAATTTGTGGATAATTTCTTTGCGTATCGTGTAAAATCTTTGCTCCAAATCTCACAGCATACCTATTGCCCTTTTCATCGTCCTGACCAATAACCCATCCTATTCCTATAGGGCTCGTATCAACAGTTAAAATGATAGGCTTTTGATCAGTATAATCTACTCGCTTTAAAATAGGAGCTTCAAGAAGTAATTTCTTTAACTTTTTCATAGCTTTTGAGTGTTCTTCAGTCCAAAGAAACTTTCGATTCTTCCTTAGTAAAGCATAAAGACAGTTGGCAACATGTGCATAGTGTGGGATCCAGATGGCATAAAACACACAAGCACCAAGGAATCATCTTACCTCACTAATATTACTACAGGTTTCAGAAATCTTGTTTATAGCGTCGACTTTAGGTGGATATGGCCTCCGACCGTAATGTCCACATAAATGCCCAACTATAAGTACCTCATTGACACCAAAAACAGATTTCTCAATGGAGAATGTGAGACCAACCTCTTCAAATCTCTAGAAAATCCTTTCACAGTCAGAGATATGATCTACTACAAACTTCCTGCAGCCAGAGGAATCTAAAGTTTCATCTTTCGCATTCTCAATACATCCTTTAATAGGAATGTCATCAATAAATGGCATGGCTATATTAGGAATGAAGTCATGTAATACTGAATTCATGGCGTTCATCATATGCGCTACTGAATTAGTAGCTCCTTGCGGCAAAGTGCACATGCAAACTAAGCCTAAAGGAGTTTTCATGGTCGTAATGTCTCTACTTTCAATAGCAAGCTGAAATTGATCGTAGCCAGAATACAAGTCTCCCATTGAGTAAATGGCATGACCAGCGAAGGCTTCAGCGAATTCCCCTACAATGGGCCCAGTACCTACATTCCTAATAGTAACCTTGTTAACAGGTTGTAAATCTTGAATGAACCGTAACTTGCCATTTTTCTTTGGAACAGTAAACCACCTATTTGAGTAGGGTGCAGACGATGGCTCTAAAATTCGCATGTGAATCTTTTCCTTAAGAAGCCGCATTAACTCTGGTAAATGGGCTTTCGGAACAGGTATGGGTCGAAGATTCCATGGAATGTGAGGCACTGTAAAGATGATCATTGGTGGTACAATTTTTGGGTCTGCACAACCTATCTCATGGGAATATAAAGAAAATGCCTTTCCATGCTTTCTAATCACTCTTTGAAATAATTCACGTTCCTCGGGTAACAAAAAATTTTCATCATTTCCTATCTTGATTAGCTTTAAAGTTTCTTCTGTGAAAGTATGACCTATATTTGTGCGCTCTCTTAAATAAGGATCATTGGTAACTTTCCTAAACTTCTCTTCACTCTCTCGTGGTAATGATTGGGCAATCGGTTTAATTTTTTTATCAACGGTTTTGTATTTTGTATTTACTTTTGCTTCCTTTTCATTACTCATGACAAATTTAATAATCAATTCATATTCTTCAATAGAATTTAAAAGTACAAATCTAAAATTTTCTTTTTCATGCAAAATATTTTGAAGTTCTTCAATCAATGAGTTTGAAGATAAAGTTTCAATTACGGTTTCAATGTGTTCATCAGATGAAATGAATCCTTTCTCTTTATAAACTTTTTCATAATGTTTTATAATTTTTTTAGGAATTTTTTTATAATGACTGAATTGCAAATATGATGAAGGGAAATACAAAGAAAAACTATCTAAAGTATCTACAGATGGGTGCGAGACATCAAACCAAGAACCACCGTTGTCTCGCTCAACAGTGGCATCTAGGCAAAATTTTGATCATAATAAGTTCCAAACTCACGAAGAGGCATATGATCTTCACGTATCTTTTCATGAGAACGGATGGGCGTCTTCCTAATTTGCTCCCTATTTCGTACATGGTTTGGGCTGACTATCATAACTTGGAGCGATTGTAGATCATCTTTAGATCTAATTCTTGCGTATGCTGAGCCGTCATCTATTACTTTAGTCTCCATTCTGGCTTCACATATAAATGGTTGACCTAAGATAATTTCATAAGAGCAGTTGTCCTAAATGAAAAAGTGGAATGTCTCAGAGATTCCACCTATCATTAGAGGTATGTTGGCACATGTTCCTAGGAGTGATCCACAACCATTGTCCGCGGTTCGCATTATCCAGCCGTGATTTTTATCAATAGGCCATTTAAACTTATCATATAATCCTTTCGAAATCACATTGATTTCAGACCCAGAGTCAATTAGGGCTAAAGCAGAATATGAGCTCTTCTGATCTCCTAAGTTAACTTTAATCTCCGGTGTGCCTCTCGCCCAAAAACTTTTTCTAAAATCACTCTCTGAGTTTTTTGTTTCGTCATCTGGTACAATCGGCCCTAAGAAATTTTTGTTCACATTACAGGTATTATCTTCTTCATCTTCTGAGTCTAAAGAAAGAGATTCATGAATCAAGTGAGTTACATCGGCAACATCTTGCATCTCTGCCTCTTGTGACAGAGGGAATCTCTTCCTTTTAATGAGTTTAATAAAATTTTCCTTAAATTCATTTTTTGCTATTGAGAAGATTTGTTCTAAAGTCATTGTTACTGCACTTTTTAATAAGATATCATACAATATTTCTTTCGAATCAACTTTTTGTTCAAGTTCAGAAATAAGAATAGCTTTCGGTACTCGTTTTGGTTTCTTTTCTGGTTTCTCTTCAGGTTTTGTTTCAGTTCTAGGACTTTGCTCTACTTTGTCTGATGTTTGAATTGGCTCACTAAACACAGGTTGTTTACCCTCCCTAATATCTTTTCTTCGCTCCTCATTTGTTTTAGAACTTTCGCCTTGTTCAAACTGAACTTTCTTAGGCTTTGGCTCATCTCTCATCTTACTTCTAGTCATTCGTCTACCTGAATCATTTGTATCTTGCTCATCATCCCTCTTTCTTTTCTCTTCAACATTCGCAATATGCGAATATATCGAGAATTGATCGACAGGAGAGTTCCACGCAGTTTTCTGCATAATATCATCTCTTGCCTTTATCAAAGCTTCAATTGAGTAGTTCCTTGTTTCCCTTGTTTGTTCGGAATCAGAGTCACTATCAACATATTCTAGTTTAACAGCAGAAGCAGATTTCGAAGACTCAGAAAGGTTTTCATATAGCTTTTGCATCCCTCCCTTTCCCCAATTGGCAGCTAAGGGTAAATGTGTTCTATAGTCGCACAATCGCTTGTCAATATCAATTACAAGTCTTTTCTCTTTCGCATCTTTCAATGCCTCACATGTATAAGTCAAATGATCTGTGGCATCGCACCAGATACATCTCCTTACATTGGCATTTCTCCTTTCATTGAAATTTCTTTGGTTAAATGCTTGAGGAATCGGTTGAGGAATTGGTTGGGGTACAACTGGAGGATTAGGAGGTATAAAAGGTGGATTAGGAGGTACTAATGGATGATTAGGAGCTACTAATGGTGGATTTGGAGCATTTACTGGTTGAGGATAAATAGTCGGATGAGCTTGCATTGCAGATTTATCTTGAAGGTTTAAAGCATACACCACATTCTGCAAAGCCGCTACCTCTTTAGATATATTCTCGTGCATATGCATCATATTTTCCAACTTGTTAAACAAAATCTCAAATTGTAACTCGGTTGGTACTCTGGATGTTGGAGGCTCAGCTTTTGAATCTATATGTGTATCCCTAGTTGCCTGAATCGGAGGAAAACTGGAAGATGGTTGAGACATCGATTCATAAAGGAGTGTTTTACGTTGGATCATATGAGCAACCGCCTCAACTACAGTTTTCACTACACCCTAGTCATCTGTAAGCCCATATTTCTTTCCCGGTTCTTCAAGCCTACGCTCAACCTCTACTCTTATATCTGGAGTCAAGATTTTAAGGAAATATAAAATGATATCTGGGGTAAGGGCAACCCTATCCTGTTCAGGTAATTGAGAGAATCTATTCATAAATTCGCCATGGAGTTGAGTTAAAGAAATGTGAGGCTTAGGTGAACTAATCCATTTCATAAATCCTTCTCTACTATGTTGACTGTAGTCTTCTAAGTAGAATTCCTTATGCAGCTCTTTTCTAAACTCATCCCATTCCTTATTGTCATGTTTATCCATAATAGCTTTTACAGTACCTATGGCCAGACGTCCAAGATAGGATTTCCACTTTGTTTCAGGTAAACCGTGTAACTTAGCTAATTCCTCAAACGTGTCTAAATAATTTGTAACATTCATACCAGTAAATTTCCCTTTATCCTTTAATAACGTTTCAACTACTTTTTGTCCTTGCGTCTCGTGCATCATAGTTTGAAATAGCTCGTCCATTTTTGAAGTTTGTTTTGACCTAGCTTGAACAATTCTAACTATCTCCTGCACTTCTTTTGTTACTCTTTCCTTATGTTCAGCTACTAATTCTGAAATTCCGTTAGAGTCCAGTTTTGTTAAGTTTATACTATGCCAATATGCTTCAAGTAAAGCTATGATTAACGCTTAACCTATGATTAACAAACAGTTGCCTTTAACCTATACCAATAATAAAATTTTGCACCCAAGAATGTAAGGGTAAAGAAATTATACCAACTGCTCGAAGATGAGGCTCAAAACAGTGCTTTCTGTGAAATTCAATACATTTATTGATTTGAATCAAAACCTAAATACATAGTTTGCTAAAAATGGGTGCAAAGGTTTTGTGCTTCAATTGTTGATGAAAGGGGTGGCGAGACGAGGTTCTCCTACTTGCCAATCTTCGTGGAGGCGCTCAGGTCACCAGACCAGCCCTCGACACCAAGAAGATTGCAAGCTCACGTAAATGCCACAGCTTCCAGGGATGAAGACGCAGCTGCACTAATGTAAAATCGTATGAATGTATATGTAATGCAAACTGCTAATATCCGTCTGAGTCGCAAGCCGATCTTCACGTCGGGTTCACCAATGTCGGGTCGTGAGGGATGCTCGGATGGTGGATCAAGTCATCCGCCTAAATCGTTCGGCACACGCGGGGTGTCTGTAGCAAACTCAGACTACAAGTATAACTTTTCTTAAGGTCCGTAAGGTGAAGCGTTCCTATAAAGTTCAACTGCATCAAAATACGAAGGTAGGATAATCTTTTCACTAACTATTTGATCTTTTATAGTTTCATTTGTTTCTTCTTGGATAGTTTCTACGTTTCTATCTACAGTTGGAGGAAAATTTTCTTCACTAACACTAGGAGGAACAGTAGAAAGGAAAGTTATAGTTGCTCTAAGATCGTGCAAAGATTCTTCTACTATGACTGCTTTTATTGATTCTTTATCTTCTATTGGTTTTGGAAACAACAATTCAAAAGTTGATGAAGGTAGAAAGGTGTTACTAGAAGAATTTTCTTTAGACATAAAAGATGATACTAAATTAATAACCAAAGTCCTATACAACCTCAAGGATGATGTTTAAAAATGACAGTCTACAAGATAGCCTATACAAGCTAATAAAAGTTTCAAACTAAGGACAATTTCTGCTTTTCAAACTTCAGGTCACATGTGTATCTCCAGGTCGCTAATAGCTTCAGTTCACCAAGAGGCTGTAATTCTTCATAAATCAAATCTGCAAAAAACATTAGATATTAGTAATATTACAAAATCATTAAGAACATAAAAATGATACTTTATCATGCACATGCATATGTTCATGCATACACACTTCATTCATATTTTCTACTTTACATGGATATTCATACACATGCTTATATAATTTATATGCTTGCTTAACATAAGTTAAAACTTATGCTAACATATCTCGTATTAACTATCATTAACATACGTTAATTTATTGTGCATAAACTTAAGCTAATACTCTCTCTATCCCATATGCTTACATATAATCACTTATATGCCCATACTAACACAAAGTTCACACATGCAAACATGCATTAACACATCCATTTATATGTGCACATATATGCAGACACATGAACGCATGCATTCTATACTATATGCATTAAAGATAACTATAATACTATATACAAAAACTATAAATTTAATCGATTCTTTCATAAAGAAAAGAAAAAAAACTTGAATTTCTCTTTTTCTCTTTCTCTGTCTCCCTCTCTCTTTCTTTCTCTTTCTCTCTCTCTCTCTCTTCTCTCTCTCTCTCTCACTCTCTCTCTCTCTCTCTTTCTCTTCTCTTTCCTTCTCTCTCTCTCTCTCTCTCTCTCTCTCTCTCTCTCTCTCTCTCTCTCTCTCTCTCTCTCTCTCTCTCTCTCTCTCTCTCTCTCTCTCTCTCTCTCTCTCTCTCTCTCTCTCCTTCCCCGTTCTCTCTCTCTCTCTCTCTCTCTCTCTCTCTCTCTCCTCTCTCTCTCTCTCTCTCTCTCTCTCCTCTCTCTCTCTCTCTCTCTCTCTCTCTCTCTCTCTCTCTCTCTCTCTCTCTCTCTCTCTCTCTCTCTCTCTCTCTCTCTCTCTCTCTCTCCTCTTCTCTCTCTCTCTCTTCCCCTCCCCGTTCTCTCTCTCTCTCTCTCTCTCTCTCTCTCTCCCTCTCTCTCCTCTCTCTCTTCTCTCTCTCTCTCTCTCTCTCTCTCTCTCTCTCTCTCTCTCTCTCCTCTCTCTCTCTCTCTCTCTCTCTCTCTCTCTCTCTCTCTCTCTCTCTCTCTCTCTCTCTCTCTCTCTCTCTCTCTCTCTCTCTCTCTCTCTCTCTCTCTGCGCGCATGCCGCGTGCAGCGCCAGAGAGGGAGAACTCTCTCTCTCTCTCTCTCTCTCTCTCTCTCCTCTCTCTCTCTCTCTCTCTCTCTCTCTCTCTCCCGTTCTCTCTCTCTCTCTCTCTCTCTCTCTCTCTCTCTCTCTCTCTCTCTCTCTCTCTCTCTCTCTCTCTCTCTCTCTCTCTCTCTCTCTCTCTCTCTCTCTCTCTCTCTCTCTCGCTCTCTCTCTCTTCCCCGTTCTCTCTCTCTCTCTCTCTCTCTCTCTCTCTCTCTCTCTCTCTCTCTCTCTCTCTCTCTCTCTCTCTCTCTCTCTCTCTCTCTCCTCTCTCTCTCTCTCTCTCTCTCTCTCTCTCTCTCTCTCTCTCTCTCTCTCTCTCTCTCTCTCTCTCTCTCTCTCTCTCTCTCTCTCTCTCTCTCTCTCTCTCTCTCTCTCTCTCTGCTGCGCGCTGTCGCGCGCTGCAGGCAGAGGAGAGAGGGGGGGGAAAAACTCACTCACACACACACACACATCACACATAGACATACACACATAACACACACACATCACATACACACATAACACACACACATCACATACACACATACATCATCACACACATACATCACATATACACACATACACACACACGTCACATACACACATACACACATACACACATCACACATACACATCACATACACACACATATACACACACTTCACACATCACACATACACACATCACACATACACATCACATACACATCACACACGCGCACATACACACACATCACATACGCGCACATACACACTATTGCAGAGACGCAGACCAAGCCACGGAATAGGCATGGGCATGCTTCCAGCCGGACAAGCAAAATCATAATACACAGCAGTGACCTGACGGCTCAATATCCCAAGCACGAGGAGGGTCTAATGAGAAAGAAGGAGAAACAGAAGAAAGTAAAGAGCAGGAGACAGTACCTGCAAAAAACATTAGGAAAAACTAGATCAACACACTCATATATATACACACACAACTCATTTGTAAACCATTCCTTTGATTTTACTTTATTTCCTCATCCTCACTTTTTCCTATTAACATTCACCACACTTTCCAGTTTAACTTTTCTACTTTAATTACACTTAATTTCTACTCCTCTCTTTTCATCTTCACTAATTCTCTCCACTCTTTCTCTTAACCCACTTTTTTCACTTTAAGTGCATCTTCTATTGAGACCACTCCTTAAATCTCTTTAGTTACACAACTTATATAAGCCATTATTTTCCCTAGCACTCATATAGTCCACTAGTTATTTATCCATTTAATTAATCATTTTAATCTAATTAGCCTACATTTCTCAATTAAATAAATCCATTAAATTAGGCTTAGGTTAAGCTTTTAATTAATTAGAACCTTAGTTTTTAAATGCACACAAATAATTAAAGTAATTATTAATGACATAATTTAATGTTTAATACATAAATATGTAATTTAGATATTAATGTTTTTGAGTAACATCTATGTTAACCCTTTAAATATATTAAATCCTAGAAACCCTATTGGAAACCCATAAAACCCCCCTGGATTAGATCATTAAAATCCTTCTGAACCCTAGCTTTAACCCATTATAACTCATCTAAACCCTCAACAGTAACCAACTCTTATAAACAACACATGAATTCAAGAAACCCTAGGCTAAATACCCATAATTCTTGAATGTAAAATAGGAAATTCTCATTAAATAAGTAATTAGGGTAAACCCTAACATGAACATATGTCCTGCTTCATCCTTCATACCTAATAACATTTTCAAAATAGTTAATCAAATTAGCACAACTGATCAACAGTGATCTAAAAGAGGTTTAGAATTCACCAATAAAGTTGTTTTCATTTTCTCTGTCATTAACTGGAAAGTTGAAAAACTTTCCGACAGCGGGAAGTACCAAACCAGTGGATAAGACAGCAAAGAACGTTTTTAGTACTTCCGGTCAGATTTCGGTAGAACATACTGCATTTCTAGCAGATTCCCGTACTATTTCGGCACAATCTGTCAAAAACATAGTAACTCCAGAATCCACTAGAACGCAGCCCGAAGTTAATCTAACAACACTGAGTAAAGATTCAAATTTGTTGACGAATAGGAACGCATTAGTCAAAAACAGTCGATATCCTCCAGTGACATTTCGGTACACGTCACTGAGAATTTATGGTTCTCCGATAACGAGTTACCATTTCTGGGTGAATCTTCAGCCCAGTCCCCACTATTTGGGGTAAGCCGCCCTTCACTTGACATCAAGAAGGAAGGGAAATTGTTCGAAACTGAGATTCAAAGCATACTAAACAAGATCATCCCATCGGAAAGTGCAGAGTCCGACGATACAGATTCTGATAGTTCAGAAATTCAGCCCCGAGATACAAAAGATAGTCACAACACACTCATCATGAACGAGCAGCAGCAACAACAGTTATGTCCACCTAGGCTGCCTCCGACAGGAGTGACGTACACTAAATTTGGTGGATACCCAGGACATGATCCGGATGCTCATGTACACACATTCAAGATAAGTTACGCAGTTCTCAACCATCCACCGGATCCGGCATATAAAGCTATTGTCTTTCAATCTACATTGATCAATGAAGTAGCTAGATGGCTTACAGAATACGATATTAATCACTTCGGCACCTATGAAGCGGTACGAGATGCCTTTTTGCAGCGATTCAAGCTAAAGAAGAATCCAGCCGAAATCTTTGATTATCTGCAAAACAACAGACAGAAGGTAAATCAAACTGTACAGGAGTATGCTACCCTATTCAGGACGCATTTAAGGCAGTTACCACCAGCACATGCCAACCTACCGGATGACGTTATCACTCAGTGGTTCATCAATGGCTTGACTCCACAACTTAAACAGATTATGATCATACGCTGTGTAGGAGCAATGACACTAGATGGAGTGATTGCAATGGCTCTACAGCTGGAAAACAAGGTTGGAGGATTTACAGAAGATCTGGAGTGGTTAAAAACCAACAGAAATATCGCTGAAGATGTGACCAGACAAGTATACTGCATCACATGCAAGAACTCAGGCCATACTAGTGTCACTTGTGCACTTAAT
This sequence comes from Ceratopteris richardii, assembly GCA_020310875.1. Classification (NCBI taxonomy): domain Eukaryota; kingdom Viridiplantae; phylum Streptophyta; class Polypodiopsida; order Polypodiales; family Pteridaceae; genus Ceratopteris; species Ceratopteris richardii. Next base: position 190,199,577 of record CM035410.1, on the reverse strand, counting down.
CAGCTATTCTGTGTTATCTACAACACTACCGAACACACCACCGAAAACTGCGCATACAACGCAAAAGTGCAAGGAACAGCGACTGTCAATGCAATTATACAGGAACCAGGACAGCCAACCAATCATTATGTGCCTCCGCAAATGAGGAACAATCAACAACAAGGATATCGAAATTACAGAGGACAAAGAAATAACAACTATAATGCAAATCGCTGGCAGACCAGACCACCACGGGAAAATCCCAATCTACTAGCACCGCGCTGTCATTTTTGTGGTGAATTTGGTCATATTAGGAGATTTTGTAAGGATGGAGCTGAGTATGATCAGAGGAAGAAGGAACGTCAGAATCCAATGGCTAACATGGTACAAATCACACCTGTGGAAACACAAGCCGCTGTAGTTCAGACCTGTTCCGGCAAACACCTGCAGCCAACAGCAGAAATATTTGAACCAGGAATACGCGAACAACAAAGAATGTACAACAAGGCTAGTCAATGGACAACAGCCAAACCACCAGTCTTCCCAGATCCTATTCCGATAACTCAGACCTCGTTAACCAAAGAAGGAACACAACAACAGGTTCCAGCAGCAGGAACATCATCAGCTGCAGGCACATTACCAACAGTAGATGCTTCATCATCAAGAGAAGCATCAACTTCAACACCGATGGAGCATGTCAACCAATCTCAACAGGCCTAGGAAATTTTATCGAAGGCATCTATCACTCTGCCTCTGCACCAACTACTCGCATTGGTACCCGGAATTCGACAACAGTTCCAACAACAGTTCAGCCCGGTGCCTTCTTGTATTCCAGCGACAGCAACAGTACAACCGGAACCCGAATCTACGGACGATCATTCAGTTCCTTTAATTACGGTATGGTATAAGAATCATAAAATCACACAGGTATTAATTGATGGAGGATCTGGAGTCAACATTGCTACTTCGGCACTATGCAAAAGGTTAGGATGGATCGAAATCGAACTAGTTCAATTCTTTGTCAGAATGGCCGATCAATCAAGAGTCCATCCCATAGGACTCGTACGAAATGTACCAATCACTTTACAAGGTACGACATTCAAGATGACCTTTGTCATTCTAGATTTACCAGAATCCACTCTTGATTACAACCTTCTTTTCGGCCGACCTTGGCTGAAGCATGCGAAGGTAATACAGGAATGGTCTGCACAAGAGCTCACTTTTAAGGTTGCATATCGTAAATATGTGGTAAAACTAGATGCTATACAACCTTGTGAGTTACACGCTAGACCGTATTTCGCTGAACCAGTCCATATGCTAGATGGATTATCAGACGATGAAGAAGAAGAGTTTCTGAAAAATAGCATTGACTTGATCTCCTTAGGAACTGTTGATCTACAATCTGTTGTAGATAACTGGAACCCTGCAGTTTGCACGGTAATGATTGTAACACAAGAAGATAAGAAGGGAGATACTGCTGATATAGATGATGCTCAACTGCAACAACTTTTTAAGCCAGCAGACGACACAGAGAAGCCTCGACAATTTTATGTCCCAGAAGATCAGTTGATAACTTATGATTTAGGCGATAAAGATCATCCACGTCCTGTGAAAATAAAGCAAAACCTACCGGAAACATTTCAGGCAAGCTTAATCCAGCTACTCCGAGAATTCTCTGACATATTTGCATGGGATTACAAAGATATGAAAGGATTGAACCCGTGCATCTATCAACACAGAGTCATGTTGAAACCAGAAGCGAAATCGATCAAGCAACCCAGCTACCGGATGAATCCAAATTATGCATCACAGGTAAAAGTAGAACTTGATAGGCTACTTAAAGTCAGATTCATCGTACTAGTAGAGCATGTTGAATGGATCTCACCAATTGTTATTGTCCCTAAGAAAAATAAGCAATTACGAATATGTGTAGATTATCGGAAACTTAACGCAGCTATAGTACCTGATCCTTTTCTGATTCCTTTTCTTGACACAATGCTTGATAGAGTAGCAGGACATGAAATGTATTCATTCCTAGATGGGTACAGCGGATACAATCAAGTTAGAATGGCTGAAGAAGATATATCGAAAACTGCATTCATTACCAACTGGGGTGTATTTGCTTGTACGGTAATGTGGTTTGGATTGAGAAACGCACCAAGTACATTTTAAAGATGTATGCAGAAGATATTTTCTCCTTATCTCACTTTGTTTATGCAAGTGTATCTTGACGATTTTTCAATTTTTGGTAAAATGATGGCACATTTGTTACATTTACAGTGTTGTTTTCAGAAGTGCAGAGAATACAGACTCTGCTTAAACCCAAACAAATCCGTGTTTGCGGTTTCATGTGGCAAGTTACTTGGCCACATCGTATCTGCACAAGGTATTCGAGTAGATCCAGAAAAAATCACGGCAGTATTAGAAGCTCCAGTGCCCACGACCCCGAAAGAAGTAATGCGCTTTATGGGCCAAGTAAGATGGCATGGACGACACTTACGGTGGCTTGCTCATTTGGCAATACCACTGAACAAGCTAATCACCAAGACTCCTTGACAATTTGAATGGACCCAGGAATGCCAGATAGCATTTGATCGTTTAAAGAATTTATTAACACAAGTCCCATCTTACAACCTCCGGACTGGGATAACCCGTTTCATGTTTTCGTCGATGCTTCAGATATTGCCATTGGCAGTATTCTGATGCAACAAACAGATAAGTGGTTCCGACCTGTTTATTATGCTAGCAGGAGACTTGCACCTGTAGAGAAGAATTACTCTATGACTGAAAGAGAATGTCTGGGGCTAGTATATTCTGTCAAGAAATTCAGACATTTCTTGTTGAACCGTAAATTCACATTTCATGTAGATCATGCTGCAGTTGTTTATCTGGTTCGGCAACAACATCTAGGTGGTCGATTAACACGATGGGTTCTACTTTTATAGGAATTTGACTATGAAGTCATTCATCGGCCAGGCAGTTCACATGCCTTAGCAGATTTCCTATCTCGCTTAGATTCCGATGAAGCTCCGATAGGTATAGATGACACGACTCCAGCGATTTATAGTTCTGAGCCAACGAATGATGAAATTACAAAACCACCTACACTATCTACCTATTATGATCAGATTCTGACCTTTCTCACTGATGGTTGCCTTCCGTCTCAGACTTCTACGGCAGTATGCAGGAAAATTGCAGTTTTCAGCCACCGATTTCGGTTAATTGCTGGAGAATTATACTATGTGGATCATACCGGAATTTTACTTCGATGTATTCCACCACATGAAGTTAACTCAGTTATTACTTTGGCTCACTCGATTCCTTCCGGTGGCCATTTTCAAGCAGACTTAACACACCGGAAAATCCTTCAGAGTGGTCTCTGGTGGCCAACTATGTACAGAGATGTGTCACAATTTGTCAAACACTGTGATAATTGTCAAAGATCTGGACAACCGCTGCAACGTCACCTTTTTCCCCTACAACCAGTTATGCCACTTGAACCATTTCAGAAATGGGGTTTAGATTTTATTGGCCCGATTACACCTCCAGCAGTCTTCAGTAACAACCGTTACATACTGACCTGTACAGACTATGCAACCAGATGGGTAGAAGCCTGGGCTTTACGGTTTGCTACAGCAGTTGCGGTAGCAAAATGTCTGCTAACTGATGTCTTTCCACGATTTGGTTTACCACTGGAAATTGTTTCAGACCAAGGCACCCATTTTATGAACAACTTGATTAAAGCACTGACACAGTCGTTCCAGATCACCCACAAATTCAGTTCACCATATTACCCTCGTGCAAATGGTTTGGCCGAAAGTACAAACAAATCTCTGCTGAATATGCTTCAAAAATTCATCATGGAAACACCGGAAAGATGGGATCAAATGTTACCTGTAGTGTTATGGGCATACCGTACCACATACAAGGTTGCAACAGGCTTAACCCCTTTCAAATTAGCTTATGGTTTAGAAGCAATCGCACCTATGGAAATAGTTATACCAAGTTTACGTGTAGCCATCACTCAGAAACTGCTACCGGAAGACTCATTGTCGTTTCGGTTAGATTCACTTAGGAAATTAGACGAACAAAGATGGCAGAGTTTTTTAACTATGTAGGAAATAGAGTTAAGACAGACTCGGACGCATGATCGACACTTGAAAACTCCAGTTTTTTCAGTGGGACAGCTTGTCCTTTTTTATAATGCAAAGTCGAATAGGTCTGCAGGAAAATTCAAATTACGCTGGTTCGGCCCTTACCCGATTTCAGAACAAATTGGTCCAACAACTTTTCGGTTGACTACGTTGACCAAAAATCCACTTCCAAAAGTAATCAACGGTTGGACGCTGCGACCGTATCAACACACTTCTAGCCCGCACTAAAACATTTGGCGGTGGGCCGCGTTTTTTGGGTTTTACTTTACTTTTCGTTACTCTTCCTTTCTTTTTAGATTTACAAGTACTATAAATATCCGCGTTTTAAATAATATTTATGAATAAAGCCGCCCTGCCTCTTTGAGCTCTTCATTGTTGCATTACGAAGTTAAGAATTATCACTCCCCCTGCCGCATGATTATTACGGCGTTGATTACTCTCTGCTAAAGCACCACTACATAACCTTCTCCAGTTCGCCGAAAAAATGCTATTGTGTTTTTATGATTGTGCTTTGTGTTTTTCACTGTGTTCTGTGTATCTGTGTTTTGTGCTCTGTCTTCGTGCGCGCTATGGAAGCATTAGCGAACTATGCTGCTTTCCGTGATGGACTCCCTACTCACGTAGGAGAGTTCTTGTGCACTAGTGGGCTTGCCAACTTCGCTGAATTGCCTTGGCATTCAGTGGAAGCCCACCACTTCTTCGCGCAGATTATACCTGCCATCGCTCAATCACCAACCACCGAGCGAAGATGGGTCTTCCCATCGTTGCCCTCTCGAACCGTAATTACATTCCAAGCCTTTTCTTAGTCATTCTGACTCACACCCCAAGGCCGCGAGAATGGCCCAAGCATACCATTAGCCCGCATGATAGAGCTTTTTCCCCGATACCCATCCAACGAGTATGCCATTCTATGCCGCCCTGACCCCGAAATAACCACACTCCAGTTCTTAGTCGCCATCCTAAACCTGCAAAAACGCACTTACGGCATATCCCGCCCCTTTTACTCCGCCATCGATCTAGCCGCCCGTGAACCCGTAAACTTCGCCTCTTACTTCTTCCAACGAATCCACAAAGAATGCATAGCCATAGTTAAACAGGTGAACAAGGGAGCCACTCCTAGGTCCAGATTGCCGCATATCATTTCCTTTCTCTTTCCGGCAATTTTGGCAGCACAACCACCAGTTAGAGGTCCCATTCTGAAACACAAAGAATCTGTGCAACCATTAGAAGATGACAAAGAAGAAGACGAAGAAGAGATCAACTAGCTTTTCCGAAAAAAACGAATCAGAATCAGCTCTTCTGAAAGTGAAGCACAGAAGTCAGTCGGACAAGATAAAGAAGTTGAAGGGCAAGAAGAGGTTACCTTCCACGACACCGCCACATCCATACAACATGATTCAGCGGCGCAGTCTTCCTCATCTGAGCAACAAGAAAAGGAAAAACAGACTGAAACAGAAACAATCTCGACCGAAGAAGAATCACAGCAACAGTCTCAAGAAGGACAACAAACAGAGGACGAACAAGTTGCTAAAGATGCTATGGACAGACTAATTGAGGGAGTAGAATTTGCATTCTCGGAGCCGGAACAACAAAATACAAACCAAGTAACAATTCAAACTGTAACTCCCACTCCACCACCGGAACCTCCACTAAACCCAATCCTTCCTATCCCACCCATCGCACCCGTCGAGCCCATAGCCTCTTCTGCCTCATCACCCAATTACTCTCCACCAATCTCCCAACAACTCCACACCACATCCTCTTCACAACCTCGACCCCCTCTTCTACTCCCCTCAATTCCAGTCTTCTCTGAGCTTGCTTCAATGGGGCAACTGCTCATTGATCTCTCCCAGCAACTACCAGTCCAGATAAGAGAATTCACGGACAATATTCGCAATGAACTGCAACATAAGGTAGATGTCCTGGAAGCGGATATTACACCATTACAGGAGGAGGTTGATGAAGTCAAGGCCGAAAACCACCAGCTCCAGGCACAGATTCTCCAACTTCAAGCTCAGCTGGCAGAACAGCAAACACTTGTCAAACAAAGAGATACAGCACTGGAACAGCTCGCCACAAAGGACCAATTATTGAACGAAGCACAGGTAGAAATCAGGCAATTGAAGTTAGATATGCAGGATAAGGAAGATGCCAGAATTGCACTAGGAAATCTACTACAAGAAACAAGAGTCCAGTTGCAGGAAGCAGTACAGAAGAACAAAGAGCAGCAGAGAGAAGCTAAGCAGGCAGAAGAACAACTACGTAGAACAAAAGAATCTTTAGACAAAGTCAATAATATACTTAAACACCAATTGAACATGGAAGCTAAATATCAGAAGGACTTAGCAAATGCTCGAAGAGAAAGAGATGCTTATTACAAAACAATAGAGTTCCAGAACCAACAGATCGAAAGGATAGATAATCAACTGATCAATCAGAAAGAAAGAATAATTGACATGCAGAAACAATTGGGCGAGATGAAGGTTTCAAGGGATGCAGCCCTATCAAATGAATTTTATTTGCAGGAGGCCTTTTTGCAAACGCAGGCCGAAATTTTGCTTACCGGAGCGATCGCCTTAAGCTCGGTTAGGACAGATGCACAGTTAGTAGAACCATCGATTTTAGTACAGATGTTAGAAACACTCAAAAAGAAAATTACCCGAACTTTTAGGCTAGCTCGAAATATGTACTTAGAAGGCATAGTAGCCGAACAGTAAAGTTCTGACATGCGGGTTCGATGTCCACCGTGCGTGCCAGTGTTAGTTGGCCGCCGAATTGGCAAATGTAAAACGAAAATGTGTAATCTCACGCGCGAAAAGCGGTTACGCTTCAATTGTAAAATTCCTACTTAAAAGCAATGAAAAGATATGCGAAGAGAGCGCGAGCGCAATTCTCAAAATCACCAGACTGTCTGTCTGGGTGTGCCCGATCTCACTGTGTTTGTTGCTCGTTGATATCTGAGTAGTTATTACTCTGTTACTGTTGTTTCTCCAGTATTTGAGTACTTATCTGAGTAGTTATTTCTGTGTCCAACATATGAGCAGGATCTTGCGTTCTGTATCCATCCGCGCTTGATGTGCATGTTCGTAGTGATGTTAACTTGGTGATTCATCTGTGTGACCGTCTTGCGTTGTTACTGTATACGATCGGAGTAACTGATTCGCTCTGTAGTTCGTTCTTCGCTATTGATGTGATTTGTTTGATTCACGCTGTTCAGTATCCAGTGCAGAGTACTTGGTGAAAGGCTACAAGCCTGGAATTGCTAGTAATGTGTCGAGTTGTCATGTGTGAAATTTGATGAAAAAATCTGTGCAGCGATATAGTGTATTGAGATTGAATCGTGTTTGGATTGTCGCAATATTGTGGATTAGAAGTATATACATATATTCGGTAAAGTTGCAGTATTCTATTGTTCTGAGCAGTACCACAAGGTAGCATGTAATAGTAGAATACCTGAGTGTGTGCGTACCTGAGTAATTGAGCTAAGACGTGACATTACCTGTCTCTGACGTGGCTAAGATTTGGGAACTAAGTACAGGGCCTCTGTCTAACAGACCCCTACCACTCCCAAGAACCCACCAAGACTGGTTAACACCATTCTGATAGATAGAACCTGGCGTTTAACAATTGAGCATTTTAACTCTGCTAGTCGACACTAGTTAACATAACCCATTAGCATTGAACCTCACTTATAATCCCTTTTCAAACATTTTTCCAATAGAAACCAGATTGTTTTTATATTTGGAACATGTAACACATCCACAAGATGTTTTACCTTCCCGTCCTCCATAGATAATGCTATGTTTCCTCTATGCTCGATACGATGTGATGTGTCATCACCTCTTTCAAGATATCTAGGAACTGGCAATTTTTTCAAACTACTAAACCATTCTGCATGACTGGTCATATGATTTGAGTCACCTGAATCAATATACCAAACATTATCATTCCATTATTAAACATCAACAGATTCATATCCATCATGTGGCGTTGAACCATGAATAGCTTCTCATAATCATATGCACTTATGGATGCGTAGTTATTTTGCTACCTTCTGTTATTTTGATTCTTCAACCTACAATCACATTCAAAATATCTAGGTCTACCACATTTCCTATGTCCTTTACTCTCATTACTTGAATCATTTCTTTGAAAATTTTTGTGGCCTCTTTGCCTCGCCCTGCCTCGAAATTGTCCTCTACCTCTTGCATGATTTTGTTGCTGACCTTGTTCTTGATTATTGTGTCCTCTTCCACTTTTGAAGTCGTAACCTCTGCCTGTTTCTCTGCTAGAATAGAATACCTACTTAGAACTAGGTTTTCCTTGGGAGTTTGATTCCTCACCAAGATTCTTTTCTTTAATAATCATCATGGACACCAGATCAACAAAATTCAGAATATTTTCCCTGGTTTGAATAGATGTTTATTTGTATAGGGTTATTTTGTTATATCAATTTTCATTTCATCTTTGCAATGATGAATGTTATCACCTCATCTAAAAAGGATAAAGTTTTTCATGTGGTCAAATGTTTATCATATGCATTCTATAGCATAGACCACTCGAATATAAAGAAACACTTCATACAACATTGTTTCTATGTCCTTTGTCTTAAAACGTACTAATAAACACATCGCATGTAGTCACACAATAGGACCCATTGAACAACCAAAACTGATCCATATGGTGGTCTTCATTCATGCCCTGACATTATTGGTGAACCGGATGTGAAACATGAGAATTGTGTGCTTAGGCTTATTGGATGTGATTCAGTGTTGATTGAAAAATAAATCCTTGCATTCTTCTTGCTTGCAGGTATGTGGAGAAAGAGCCCAGTTGACTACAACAATGAGACAAGCTTGTGCTATCCGAGACCCTTTTCCCTCGTTGTTGAGGGCTATTCCCTAGGGAACTAACTTCCTCCATGGGAAGAGAAGCATTCAAAAAGGAGGAGCCTAGACAATCCCCCCCCCCCCATCAACATACAAGAAGGTTTTCATTGCATGATTCACTTCTAGTTTCCTGTACTTAGTATTGATTTATGAAAGGTTTGTAAAATGAAATATCGGCATGCACATTTAAAGCCTCTGCATTAGCAAACTTAGGGTAAAGGCTTTTTTAAGTTATCTCAATTCAACATAAACACATAAAAAGATATATCACTTGCATACGCATTTCTTTGAATAAAACAAAAAAAAGAACTATTTTCATCTCACTTGCAATAGAAAAGATAGTTATTAGGTTGTAAGCCTCTTTTATTTATATAAGCACATAAAAAGAATGCTTTCCAGTTTGCATGAGAAATCACTTTATTCACATTAGAACACTTGAATTAAGAAAAGATGTTCCTCGTTTCTCTACTTGTTTATTTGTTATTACTTTCTGTTTTTTTTTTCATTACTATCCAAAACCTCTAAAAACAAATTTGAAAACCTTCAAAAAGTATAAAAAGCTAGATTTTTTGTTAAATTAAAATTATTTCTAGATATAAAAAATCAAGAATTATAAACTTAAAAGAACAAGAAAAGAAATTCCCTCAGAGAGGGAATAATTCAAAGAAGAACAAGTAAAAATCAAAAGTAAGAGAAAAGATAGGTCAAAAGTCTAAGTTTTAACAAAGTTCAATGTTTTGGCTACACATATAGTGATAATTTTAGGCAATTAAAAGATCTTTTAGAAACTATCATCATAGACTTAATACTTCACTCTAGATGACATCAAGAGGGTAAAATGAAAAGAGTATTTAAAAAAATGATTATTGAAAAGCAAGGTGCACAAATAATGCGGCCAATCTTATGTGAAGAAGGCAAAATCACTAGTCTTAATATTATTGAATACTTGGATTCCTTTGAGGAGCAAGCGTAGATCTAGGGAGTCTCTAAATCAAGTGAGTCTCTAATTCACCTGCATGGTGAGTTTATGAGATGGTTTTCTCAACTTCCTAAAGTTGACAGAAATGCACTAAAGCCAGATCTTATTATCCATTTCATGAAGATCTTAAGTCCTGAGGATAGATCCGAGGTAGAACGTAGAATCAAAGAACCTAGTAAAAGATACGGGATGACAGATGACTGGCAAACTAGTAAATGTGAAATAGAGGTTGTTGCTCAGATGAGGCAACGTCAATCTGTATCATATGAAATGCCAATTTTTGCTCAACCTAGAGATTTACCTACAATAGGGAAATCCAGCATGCGTGTACATGCAACTATGACTACGACCAATGTTGCAGTTGCCATTAAGACTCCAATTGAATTTCAACTTTATATTTTATGCAAGCAAATGGATAATGTGATGAACATCCAAGCATCTCTTTCTAAAGAGGTTGCAAATTTAAATAAAAAAGTTTTTTCCATGAGCTTGCATGAGCGTGGGGCTAGTAGTAGTGCATTCGGACATACAAATGTGGCTCCACCAATGCAACCTATAATATCACAATTCACTCCTCCTCCTCAGCTAGCTTATCAACTAGATCCTCCTACTCAGTAAGCTGCTCACCCAACTTTTCAAAGAAATATTGAATAATGAGGATATAGCGGTAAGTGATGTATCTTGTGTGACAATCAAGAGCATGCTACTTATGCATGTGACAAATTGAAACAAGCTAAACAAAATTAGCTTGTAGTTGAATTTGATAGAAAGTTATGTGATTTTTGAATGCCACTTCTTTTGGCTATCAATTGGAGCAAAGGAGGTATGAAAACATTGTATGAAAACTTAACTATCTCAAATGCATCTACGAGTACTTTGGATTAGAGCCATTAGAAGAAGGGGCTCATTCAACTACAAGTCAAGGTCCCTCTTCTATTGAAACATTGGCAAGCAATAGGGATGAAATTATATGTAAAAGTGCATGACAATCTCCTGTTGATCAATCCTCCATATATTCTCACATTTGCAATGTCGAATAGAAATAGAGACGCGACGATATGCATGATGAAGTAGATGAGGGGGATAGAAGAGTAACAAGAAGGAAGTCTATGGAAAATGAAAAGAGAAATACAAGTAATGAAATGAAAGTGTGGTTCAAAGATACTACAACCCTAGCTAAGGAAGATAAGAGAAATGCAATTAATGAAGGGAAGAGACCATTAAATGAGAATACCCAAGCACAAGAAAATCAAACTACCCCAACTGAGGAAGAAAAGATAAAAGCTATTAAAGAGGGAAAGAAACCTCTAAATGAAAATAATCAAACACATGAGAATAAAAATAATAAAAACCAAAATGCTTAGAAAGATTAAAAGAAACAAGGGGAGGAAAAAGGAAAAAAGAAAATGAGAAAGACTCCGAGAGCAATTATGATCTTGGAGCTTGAAAAGAAAAATGATGCTAGTGAAATTGTAAATGATATATTATTAAAAGGTTTGGTTACTATGTCCCTTGAACATGTGGTTTCTATTGCAAAACCCAAGTTCAAAGAGATTTTCATAAGATTAGTAAGAAGGAGATGATTTCCACTTCCTGAGGATGAGAACATGCAAGATGTTGCTAAGGAAACACTCATAATGAATGAAGTAGTTGTTGATGTATGAAACATCACAAGAAATGAATTAATGAGATAGTAGAAAAGCTCTATGGTCACCATTAACTCAATACTTCTCGAAACTTTCAGAAATGATTACTTAAACTAAGAACTTTGCCTCTACAGAGATTTATAGTCACTCGAATGACATACCTTCAATGTTTTGCCTATTTCTCTTAGCAGAACTATTATTTCTCAAAGATCTTTTAGTGGACAAAAGAGAAGAGCTTTCCAACAAGCTGTTACTTGCTAAAATCTTTGCACTACACACCACGTTATGACCTTCCCAATTGGACCCCGTATGAGCTACCAAAATAGGAAATCTTACTTGTTTTAGCAAAAAATATGTCCCTATACTGCAAATTTGATGCCTAGCATCGACTTGTGCATAAAATTCCACTTTCTAGCATAAAATCGATGTCGAGCATCCACTTTGCATATAAAACCTCACTTTTTCAGGCACAAACTCATCGAATGAATCGTAAGCATAGAAAATAAGAGTTTACCAACTACAACGTGATGCCAGGCATCTAATTGGTCTAACAACCTCCTGTTTTGAAACAATTTACAATTGTAGTTAAAGTAGATACATAAACTAATGACTTATCATCTTTTTCTTGATGCCACGCATCTACTTGCTTGGGAAACTTGAACTTTTCAGATCATTACACAGTAGGCAAAGCATGGACATGAAGGAGAGAGTCTCATACACATAACTTTAATTAATTCTTCTCATAGCTATAAAAAACTCAAAAGTTTACACGTGCTTCCTTACTCAAAGAAGCCTGCCTATACTCATTCATACAATATCTCTCTTTCTCTCTCTCTTCTCATTCTCTCATCATGTCAATTGATATAAACTAACTTATATGGATTTTCTCAATCTCTTGACTTTTGAAAATTCTAGAGCTAAAGTTAAGTCTAACTTTAGAAATATAGTACATGTGGAAATTGTCCCTTCACATAGGCATTTGCTTTTCTTCTTAGAATTTGACCTTCAAATTAATCTCCAATTTTTTATTGGTTCTCTAGAGCCCTGTTGCAGAGCAAAGAGAGCACAAGGCAGAGAAAAAGAAGGGTCCCAAAATTTTTCCGATTTGGACACTCAATTTTTGTATTATAACCATTCTTGTAATATATTTTCCGATGTAAATGCACTAGAGGAGTCCTCTAGATGCATCCCCACAGAAGATTAGTAGCTTACCCATGTAAATTAGTAGGAAATTAGTCCTGTAGTGAATAAAGTGCCGGTCTCGTGTGAAAAGGCCATTTTTAGGGCACAAGTATATAAGTCAATTTGTGATTTCTTTGTAAAGACTTTTGGCCATTGTGAGAATCAAGAGCACAGAAATTCGAATTTGTGTCTTCTCCTCTCTGTATCTTCTTCTTTGTGAGCTTGTGTGCATGTGTATTGCTTGGAAAGAGTGTTAGGAAGTATTGTCTATCCATGAAAGTGTTTGTTTGCTGTTGTTAAGGTGTGTGCGAAGTGTAGGAAGTGTTGAAGTGTAGGAAGGTTTTCTCGTGACTCAGTATTTCGCTCATAACTTGAAGTAGGAGTATCAGAATTGAGTGAAATCACTGCCACTGGATGCGTCCTCTTGAGAGTTTCGAAATGCATATGGTATTCACTATATTTGGAGTTCGGAGCTAAGAGAAAAGCTCAATTTACTGTTGGCTGCTGTTCCAAGTATCTTGACACCATAACTGACAGTTGAAGCTTGTTTGGATCAGTCTTTACCTTGTTTGCGCTCTTTGAGTAGTTCATTTGCATTGATCATCATTTGAATGCATGTCTTCATACACTCGGCTAGGTTTGTATACTCATCGGATTGATAATTAAAGCGTGAATCCCCACTATATGCACTTGAGGGGGATTGAGGTATAGTCTCTTTCTCCACAAGTCCCTAAGTTGGTGCTTAGGTACACACGTTTTTTGGTGCCGTTGCGGGGGAGTGTCGAATCAAATCGAGGCATTCGTGTGATTGTAAGTAGCTTTTTGCATTGAAGCGAGAGGTGGAGTAATGATTTTCTCTTCTTTGGTAAGTCACTTTCAGCCGCACTTACTACTTCTCATTCTTGGAGTGTGTGTAGTGAGTTATTAGTCTAGGAAGTGAGTGGAGTAAGTAAGAGTAGGAGGAGCAAGGGAGTAGGTTAAGTAAGTAGAGTAGCTTTTCAGTCTTTGTCCCTTTGATTTTTTTTTTAGTGAGTAGGAAAGCTCTAAAGTATAAAAGCCAAAAATCGAGTTGTCCAAGTCATTTGTTCTTGAGCAAGTATCGTGAGAAGTATTCAGCCGAGTATCATTTTCAGTGAGAAAGGAGATTGGGAGCAGCGCAGAGCAAGGGGGAGTGATAGAAAAGTTGGAAAGGTATCCAAGGTGAGCACATTATTGTTTTGTTGTGATTACTTACCTGTTAAATGAAGTTTCCAAAGAAAAACGATCTGCGACAAGTATCGTGAGGGTCTTACAGGGGGTAGAAAGTGTGTCTTGGGTGATACAGAGAGTGAGGAGAGGGTAGAAGAACCTGGAAAACATCTGTATTCATTCACAACCCAAAAAACCTAGCAAAAATTTTGAAAAAAGGGTCAAGAATCGTGTTCTCCCGCGGTCGAGTATCGCGATACCTCACAAGTATCGTGATCTCCTGTGGTTGAGTATCGCGACACTTCCCTGAGATCGTGTATCGTGGATTGCCTGATCGCGATACTTCACCAAGTATCGTGTATTGAGTATCGTGTGTCTCTGAGTATCGTGTATCATGTTCTATCGATCGCGATACTTGCTAGAGATCGTGTATCGTATATCGTGTTCTATCGATCGTGATACTCCACCAAGTGTCGTGTATCGTGTATAGTGTATCGCGATCTCTGAGGTATCGAGTATCATCTATGTCCAGATATCGAGTATCGTGTGCTCAGGTATCGTGTATCGTGTTCCTGGATCAAGTATCGTGTATCGTGATTTCTGAGGTATCGAGTATCATATGGTTCGCGATCGCGATACTTATCAAGTATCGTGTATCGAGTATCGTTTCACTCAGGTATCGAGTATCGTGAGAATTCAGATATCGTGTATCGTGATTCTTGACCAATTATCGTGTATCGTGTTCTGCAAGTATCGAGTATCGTCCTATTCGGGTATCTTGTATCGTTTGGTTAGGAGTTCAAGTATTGTGAAGCTTTTGAGTCAAGTATCGTGACTAGAGATTTTCTTTTTCAGTCATTTTCTAGCCAAATTCTTCTAGAATTCTGACCCATAGTGAAGAGTTTTAGAAGCTAGAGGTTAGCAAGGGCTGATCAGAGTTTTTAAGTGGATGAACCTGAGATTTGGAAGAACCCTAGGAAGCCGAAGGAGTGTGATCTCTTCTGTAGGAAGTGTAGTTGAACCAAGTAGCCGCTCACATTATTCTGAGACCTCTAGTAAGTCAGAAGAAGAAATTCCTATGGCTTCAGAGGACATGCAAAATACTGTGCCAATGATTGGCATGATGTCAATCATTGAGGGTGAATATCGGACATCTTTAGAATATGTGAACACCAACCAGAATGAGATACCTATCTACTTAGATGGTCTAAGCCGATCTGTGGCTAGACTGAAGAAAGCTTTAGAGGCTTACATAGTGCCTAGGCCAGGTGACATCTAGTATGTGGTTACCGAACACCCTGAAAACATTAATGAACTTGGGGAAGAAAACAATGCTCATAACCCTAATGAAGAAGGAAATGAAGAGCGAGTGACCACACCTAGAGGGAGATCTACTGTTGTTAGGGTTTGGAGAGGAGACCTGATTTCCCAAGACGACTCCTTAATGGATGTGTATTTGATCAATGGAATGGAACATCTCCTTAGAGCCCACTCATCAATATGGGAAGCAGCCCCCAATTCAGTTACCATATATGAGTTACAAGATCCTGACTTCCCCACCATCATCACATATTTGGATAAGAATCAGAGAAGGTATTGGCCCCTAATAGAGTCAGAAAGAGCCGAGTTGAAATATCAGAATATTCTTGTGTTTCCCCCTAGGGACCAAGCCACTACTTCACGAAACCCACTTGGAACATCTCAAAATGACTCATATCAGCAGTCACGACAAACACAACAAACCCAACAAACACAAATCCCAGTTAAACCACATGTGCAGTTTGCTATGCCTGCAAATAACCCTAACTATCGGCCTCAGCCACCTGTTGACCCAAGGAACGAAATTCCTGCCCCAGTTAGACCACCTATAGCAAGAGGACCTGGTATACCCATAGGGAGACCAATTTTTCCAGTGATGCCTAGACTGCCTGAAATACGAAGAAGATTAAGGCCAATTCAAGTTGCCAAATGCATGAGAAATCATTATGATGGCTCTAGTGAACCTTACAATCATATAGCGGAATTCAAAAAAAGTAATCAGAGCCGAACAAGTAGAAGATTTTTTTATCCAATATGATTCTTTTGGTCTAACCTTGACAGATACGGCGTTAGCATGGTTCCAACCATTAGATCCTAATAATTTTCAAAACATGGAACAAGTCTATCAAGAAATGATTGAGGAATTCACTAAGTCCAGAATTAAAAACAACTCGTCATCATTGATCCATAGCTTTAAGCAAGCTCCTACAGAATCAGTGAGATTGGCAGCAAGAAGATTCAAGCAGTATGTGGACAGATGCCCAGTGGAAGCGAGACCTACCCAAAATAAAATGGTGTCATTATTTTTGGAAGGATTATTAAACGGATCATTAAGATCTCTGGTGTATGTAAAGAGAGTTCAAACTTTGCAAGAATGCATGAAGGAATGTATTGATTTAGAGGACAATCTTGCAGAGGATTTGAAAATACCTCAAGGCAGTGTCAAAAGTGAAGATTGAGCCAGCAGCACATCAAACCCTAAGAACAATGTAGAGGAAATAGCCGACTTGGTAGCAAAAAAGTTGAATTTTCAAGGACAAAGGAGTTACCCCAATAACCCAATGAGAGTAACCATGCTTAGAAGATGTATGCAGTGCGGAGGTGATCATCCTTCTCATTTGTGTACTAGGGGAGTAGTCCCACCACCTGCCTACGCTTACAATAGACCACCCGTTCCAGGACCTTTGCAGTATTGCAGTATTGACCAAAAATATACAAATCACAACACAGAAAATTGTCCTTACAATAGGAAATCAAGACCCATGCAACCTGTCATGAGACCTTATGGATACCCTCAGAGAGATCAAGGAGGTGAAGCCTTTAGATATCCCACATATCCGCAGCAAGCACCTGTACCACGACCGTATGCTTATCAAGGATACACTCAACCACAACCAGTGTTAGGACAACAACCGCCCCATCCTCAGAATGTTGTCCCAGTGAAAATAGCTCAACCTGAAGAAAACTTAGAGAGAGCGATAGTCCCAGCCACACCATTGACTAGTAGTGAATCATATGACCCATCCTACGACCATAGTCAAGGAGCATATTCCACTTATGAAAGCTCTATGATAGAATATGGACAACTGTACGAACCATATGCCTATGGCATGGAAGTACCAGATAGTTCCTACGGATATGAGCAGGACTATGTGTCATTGATGTACACAGCCCCTAGAGCACCCATACCGCCCCCGACCTATGAACAGACCGCCTGTACCTAGAGGACCATGTTATAGATGCGGAGGTGATTATTATATCAGAGAGTGTACACTGCCAAACCCACCACCACCACAGCAAGTCTGGGAAGGATATTGTGGTGATTGTGGTAAGGAACACCTTTTCAAAGATTGCCCCAACAAGCTTACATCCAATGTACAAATCAATGTGATAGAAGTAATCGAATCATCAGGGAGAGATAAGGAATACACTGTGCCACTGAAAGCAATAACTAGAGCCAAAGCTAGAGAGACCCCAGACAAAACTGAGGAAAACAATCAAAGAGATAGAGAGGTGAACACACCCACACCCCAGAGAGTTGAAGACTCGGAAGAGCGTGAGAAAAGTATTGTAAGTAAACGGACACAAAGATGGAAGAACCGTAGAGATAGGATAAAAGAAAAGAAGTTACTACAGAAGAAGGAAAATGAGAAGAGCGAGCAAAATCTAAAAGAGGAACCGAAATTTGAAGAAGAAAATAAAAATGAAAAGTATAAAAAAGAAGAGGTAGGATCAGTTTTAGCAGATCCCATGCCTGAAGAATTAGCCATGTGGATTCAGGCATATAAGGCACGAATAAGAGCAGGACCTACCATAGAACAACATGAAAGAGAATATCCTAGAGGTGACCTACAGAAAGAGAGGTTGGAGATCTGCAAAAAATTAATAGAAGTTGCCCAACAGACCTTAGAAAAACCTGTGTTGCCATTACCCAATACTCGAATTTCCGAAAGAGAATTCCAAGAGTGTGTCATTGCTAAAGATCACGAGAAACCCGAAGTAGGTAAGACACATAATAGAAATTATGGTGAGGATAAAAGGGAAGGTTCCATTGTTCCTGAAGTAGAAGCGGAATGGCCTAAAGATTTGTGGGCAAGATTCCAAGAAGACAGATGGAAGAAAGTGGAAGGAATTGAACCGCCCTTTGAAGAGCTAGAAGCAAAAGATGGAATAGAGGATTCAATACCTGAGTTGATATCAGATGAAATATTACCAATGGATCCGAGTAATGAAGAAAATGAAAGTGTAAAGGTTTTGCCAAATTACACAGGAGAGTACGAACATAATTCAGAATTGTATTGCATTCCCTCAATGAGGAAAAAAGAACCTAACCCATCAGTCCAAACCTCGGATATCAAACAACACCTTAGAAAAGTAAAAATCCCTTGTACCCTAACATTAGAAGAACTGTTGAAGGTCAAACCACATTTGAAGGAGAAATTGACCAGTCAATTGGAGATCAAGACGGAAGAAAAAGAGATATTTGATGAAGTAAACACAGTAAAAATCCCAGTCGATAAGGTACAAGATTTTAGTGAGGGAGATGAAGGAAACACTTGCCTTCCAATTACCTATAGGGGTTATACCACCAAAGCCATTTTAGATATAGGAGCAGGAATAGGAATAGCAACTAAAGAAATTTGGGAGAAATGGGGAAAACCAGCTCTAAGACCAACACGCATGAAGATACAAATGGCCAATGGATATACTGAAAGACCCTTGGGATTATTGGAACGAGTAGTTTTTATCACTTGTGGAGTTGAATTCGAGCACACCTTAGCGATTTGTCAATTTGAAAGGCCTAGCAATTATGAAATGATACTTGGAAGACCTTTCATGAGACAACTAAAGGTAGTGCAAGATTGGGGAAAAGACGCTGTATACCTACAGCATGAAGGAACCACCACCAGAATAAATCTCCACACATATACGTATCAAGACGTCCCCCCCTTACAATGGAGTCAGATTCATAAGGAGGAAGATAATCAGTTGGTTCATAGTATATGTTCAAGTGATCAATCATGGATGAACGAAGACACTCATCTATGGATATGCCAAACTGCAAAAAAGGAAGAGGATAGGAGAAAGGGATGGCAGCAAAGGCAAGGAGTAGCTAGGTATGTACAAGATCCAGCTTACATGCCTCAAGTCTTTTTGGATGAAGAGTTTGAACCTCACGGTTGGATGGAGATTTTAGCGACCCTTGATGTATGTGTGAACGAAGAAGTAATAACTATGAATGAATGTATTGATGAGGAAGGATATGACATTAGTCTATATGTGGTAGTCATTCAAGAGGCTGAAGAAGGAAAATTCATAGAAAAGGAATGGAAGGAAGACTATGAGAGCATTGAAATGGAGCAAGAACACATGGAAGCAGAAGATGAAACTCAAGAAATAAGTGTCATAGCTCATGAAAGAAATCAAGAACCAACACAGGAAGAGGAGCTTGGATTAGAAAAAGCAAAAATTGATGAAGAAAACAAGCCTCAAGACCAATTTGAAGTGCCCGCACACTTCAAAAAATATGAAGTAGAAGAGAGAAGAATTGCTATTCAAATGCCAAAATGAGAAGCACGATCGGGAATAGCATACAACAACAAAGAGCAAACCAAGAAGATAGTAGTAACGTTAGAAGAAGGAGAGGAGCGATTTACTTTCATAGGACAGGATGTCTCAATGGAGGAAGAACAAGAGTTAATACGCCTCATAAGGGAATATCGAGATGTCTTTGCCTGGACCTATAAGGACTTGAAAGGAGTAGATCCATCTATATGTGCTCATAGAATCCCCATGACATCCGAAGCCAAACCTTCTAAACAAAGACCGTATACATACAATGATGTGTACTCAGCAAAGATAAAGGAAGAGATAGATAAGTTGTTAGATGCTGGATTCATATATGAGATTGAATACACGGAATGGGTATCACCTTTGGTGGTTGTACCGAAAAAGAATGGTAAGTTAAGAGTATGCATAAATCTGAAAAAAGTTAATGCCGCTACCATAAGGGATAGTTATCCATTACCCATCACGGATCATCTTTTGGAAAGAGTGGCAGGGAAGGAAGTGTATAGTTTTTAGGATGGTTTTTCAAGGTATAATCAGGTAGCCATTGCTCCTGAGGACCAACACAAAACAGCTTTTGCAACTAAATGGGGAGTATATGTCTTTAGAGTCATGCCTTTTGGTCTAACGAATGCCCCAGCCACCTTCCAGAGATTGATGTGCCATGTATTCAAAGAGTTCCTGAGAAAGAGTATGGAGGTGTACGTGGATGATCTATGTACTTATTCAGCTATACGATCAGAGCACATCCCTAAACTAGAAAAGATCTTTGCCAAATGTCGACAATATCGAGTATGCCTCAACCCACAAAAATGTGTTTTCATGGTTCGACAAGGAAAGATATTAGGGCATATTGTCTCTAAAAACGGAATCTCAACCGATGAAGATAAAATCAAAGTAATTCTAGATTTGCCAAGACCGAAGATGGCTAAAGAAGTCCAAGCATTTATGGGACATTGTGGATACTACCGAAGGTTTATACATATGTATGCCATAATTGCTAGACCTCTTCATGCATTATTGACACAGTTTAACTGGACTGAAGAATGCGAAAAAGCCTTTAATGAATTAAAGAGTCGATTGAGTTCAGCACCAATCCTTCGAGTACCCAATTGGAATAAGCCATTTCACATTCATGTGGATGCATCCAAGTTTGCCATGTTGGAAAAACAATGCCTTATTGGTTCAATGGTCCACTATGTATAGCATGTATAGTAGTCTTTTCTAACTCCTTCCTACAAGAAATGACGACGGACGGAAACAGCATATGTAGAACTCTTTTCTACACATTGTAAATCACAATAGTGTGGGAATCTTGGGTAAGGTATAAGCCTCTTAAGCAAGCGACCATGGTTCAAGTCCTTCGATCAGCAGCAGCACAGTTCATAAAACCTATTTTATGCTTTTGCTTTATTAAAAGCTCATTGGAAGAACAGACAACGCGAACGCGAACGCGTTTGATTTCTTTTAGCGATCGTAATATTGGAAGTGCTTTATTACGATGGATAGCTTTTGAAAGTGCTTTATTCCTATCAAGAAGTACTATATAAACAGAAGCTTGGGATCACTTGAATCATCCTTCACCTAGGATCAACACAAGCTTTGGAGCTTGGACCTCAGTAGAGGTGGTGTTTCTTCTAGCACATGGGGCAGCCATGGTGCTATCTTGAAGCATGTTGAGGAGCAGCTACGGAGTTCTTCTTGGTGATTCTTCTTGGGGAAGATGAAGGGTGTGCTCACACTCTAGCTCATGGAGAGGAGGTCATCTCTTGTTCATGGCAAGAAGACTTGATTATTAGCAGCTTGATGGTGAGGATCGCCCATCTACATGATGTATTTGAAGATCATCTTCTACAAGAAGATGTTAGGTTGAAGATTATCTTCTACAAGAAGATGTCTGGCTACTTCAAAGACATTGGATGGGACCATCTACATGATTTTGAAGATTATCTTCTACAGGAAGATATTAGGTTGAAGATTGTCTTCTACAAGAAGATGTCGGGCTACTTCAAAGACATTAGATGGTGATTCACATAAGATTCACATCTTATGTTAAGTATTCAGGTACATATTCTCTTTATGCACACAGGTACTACTTGAAGTTTATGGAGGCCTTGGCGTTCATATCAAGGAGTCCTATTCGGCATAGGTACAAGAGAATCAGTACTTATATGCTTTATGCATATTTTTATGAGGTGTTTGAGAAGGTGTGTTCACATGAGTTTGAGGATTTTCGGCAACAATCTTGTTAGCATTCTATGCTACTTTATAAGTATGTGATCTTTTCACACACGTATCTGACTTAGGGTCTTCCATAGCCTAAGTTTAGATGTAGGTTTGTTGACCATCAGTTTCACACTGATCCTTCCTCATTCAATCACTCATATTCACTCTTCTATAACCTATAAGGTCACACATCTCATGTATATTCAGATTACTGCCCACACATCTGAATATGTTTGTTACATTGTACATTCACTCATACATCTATTTCTCATCACATAGAATGGTTGAGAATTTTGCTCCCACATTGTACATTGAACATTGGTATATATGATACTATGAGTAAGCGATGGCTTACGTAACACCTTACACATGTCGTCTATTCTTTCTCTATCTTTGTCTCATCATCTGTATGATTAAGTTGTGGTATGTTCATGTTTTGTCAATATGGAAGATTGCTGGAATTAATGTTGTACATGAATGGAACTATGGAACCATGGACCTGTGACATGAGCCTAAGGGCCTACCTCACTTCCAACATTTGGTATCAGAGCACTAAGGTTTTGGTTACAGAACTTTAGATCTTTGGTATCAATGCATTAAGGCTCATTCATGTCCCAGGTTCCCAGACTTCCAGTATTACAACATATGATTTGAAAGCATCTTCTAATATTTGACATTTGACATACACACTTAATCTAGATGAGTAGATATTTGAGAATTAGACACTTCAGTTACATTCATCAATGTGGAGTATGAAGTTAATGATCTGTTAGCAGCCGAATATTTTTGAAGAGTATGCAAATACTTTACAAAAGTATTGTTTGAAGACCCAGACTTGATGAAGAGAAGACTACTTCAAATTCAAGGAAGAACAATGGTTTAGAGAAGATGAAGGAATCAGATCAACATCAAATCACAGGTATCAGTTTCTACTATCAGATTATCATTTGCAGGTCATATCTTAGAAGAGCAGTTATGAAGAGATTTGAAGAAATTCAAGTAATGCTTTTATACACTTTCATCTTTTGAAAGTTAAAGGCTACATCAGGTATCTAGAGGTTTTTCTAGAGAGTTTTGAGAAATCTCTTTCATGGCAAGAAAGTTCATCTAAGAAGACAAGCGCAAAAATGAGATGAGTTTTTTCAGCCAATTTTCTATTGTAAGTTGGTTGGATATCAAGGTACAAATGTATCTAGAGAAGGTAACTCTAGAAGGGCAATTCATCATTCAGACAACGATTGGTGAATTTAGTCAATTCAGACATTTGAAGCAGAATTTTGATTCAGAGATATGAGGAGATGATAAAACATGTTTCTATATTCAACTTCCATTTATATACCATGTTTGTTTTATCTCTTACTCTAAGCATTAGAGGAAGAGAAAAGTTCATTTGAAGAGGTCAAGAGTGTTTGCTACTTTAAGATGAAGAGAACTAAAGGTATGGAAGTGAAGTTTGAAGATGTTAACATCATCAGGTGGAAGAAAGATGCAGAAGAAGAAAGTCCATCATTTCCAAAAGAAAAGTAAGGCTTCCTTTTCTCATATATTTTCCATATAATTTTCCTATTTTATCCTCTACATCCAAAGACAAGTCTACAAGAACATCTTGTTTAAAGAAGAAGCAGTTTCTTGTTTTGCATTACACTTGGTCATGATTTAGTAGATTTGACAAAGAATTGCATTGAGAGAAAGAAAAGCAGCAGATATATGTTTTAACTCATATGTGTATGAGTTATGTTGAAGCTTTTAAGCAGGCAGCTTATATGTTCCCTCAAAGAATTCTTGGAGTGTCAATAGAGAGCTACTTGGTATATGACAAGTTGCAGAGAAGTATATTTCTTCTTTATCTAAACTCTTGAGGTAAAAGAGTTTTTTGTAAGCAGATGTTGAAGACTTGGGTTGAGGTTTTATGTTTGGAAAAGGTTACCTCATATTCAGTATTTTCAGAAACTTCAGAAAATTCAGATTTGCTGATGTACAGGTCAGTTGAAGAATCTACTTTCTATGATTGTCTAGATTTTTGGATACATGTTTGTATTCCAAAAGGTGTTCCATCACTTTATTAAGAAGTGGAGTTAGCCAAAAGAAAATCAACCAGGTACTATTACATTTCACCCGGGTAAAATATGAAAGTTATGAAGTATCAACTTGCAGCTTTTGGAGTTCTCAAGGTGAGAAGTTTGTCCACTTATGTTTCAAGTAGGAATTGCAGATTCCTTGAAGGATTTGTTTGAAGAAAAGTTTTACAACTTTTTGAGAAGCATGGACACTTGGAGACATTCAGGAAGTAAATCAAACATTCAGTCATGAAGGTTTGATGACAGCAGATTCTACATAGGAGAGATCATTGATCTCGTATGATCTTATATGATCTTGAGTATTTATGATTCAGTTGTCTATCCTTTGTTTGAAGATTCTTAACATTGGAAGAAGTAAGTCAAAGATTCAGGTTCTATCATATTTGTCTTGCAGAGAGATAGAAGAAGATACTTGTTATGTTACAGAAGGTTATGAATCCTAAAAAAAGCTTTCAGCAAGGTTTTATTATGTTAGGTTCAGCTAACCTTATTCTAGATTTTGAAAAGCTGAAGAATGACATGGAAAGCTATTGCCATGTGCACAATGCTAATAAAAAGGATTCAGAGATTTTGTTTCAAATACAGGTATTGATCACTGAACATCAGATTTATGAAGGAAGACGTTCCAGATTTCATAAAGTCTGATATATTTGAAGAATACTGGATATTAGTGTTAAATCATCCAGAGGGGTGATGAAACATGAAGACTTATTTTCAGCCATATGTAAAAGAATGCAGATTCATACCTACAGGTATTCCTATTTCAGATATTCCTATATTTCCTTTGTCAGGTTCTCTTTATGTTCCAGCTTTGAAAGAAGAAGGAAGAAGGAGAATGTTTGGAGAAAGTTCCTGTTCAGGATAAGGTTCCAGAGTTTAATTTGAAGAGAAGCTTGATATTTCAGAAAGGTATATTTTAGACGTGCGCACATATATGTTTATACCAAGTTCTGAAGGAAAGAGGTATGAAGGATTTAAAGGATGAAGACATGATGACATCATAGATTTTTACTCATATTTCAGTTGATTTCAATTGAGATGAGTTGACATGACTTGAGTACAGTCAGAGATGAACCAGCAGTGTTCATAATGCACTAAGTTGTGAGTTGACAGTCATAGGTTCCAGGATTCAGTTCCTGATTTTGTTTAGTGTATTTACATGACGCAGCAGAAGTACGTTGAGAAACCTTTTTGGAAGGTAAATGCAAATATGTGGATCCTAGTGTATGTTTTCAGGTTTTTGAAGACAGAAGATAGCAGGTTCAGGAGACAGTTCATGCTATATTTGATGTCAAGCAGTGATTGCTTGATGTGTACACTATTGGATATCTAGTTTGCATATTTTCTCAAGTATTATGGTTCATATTCAACAAGGTCAGGTTTTTTGAAGGAAAGTCGAATTCAGTTTTGAAGAAGACTTTTTAAGAACAAGTTATGAAGTGCGGGAGTACAAGCTTGAAGCTTGTGGTAATTTGCAGCTTTGATAGTTTGCAGATTCAGTTCAGGTTGTACCAATATGACATTGCAGGGGGGATTGTTGGAAAAACAATGCCTTATTGGTTCAATGGTCCACTATGTATAGCATGTATAGTAGACTTTTCTAACTCCTTCCTACAAGAAATGACGACGAACGGAAACAGCATATGTAGAACTCTTTTCTACACATTGTAAATCACAATAGCGTGGGAATCTTGGGTAAGGTATAAGCCTCTTAAGCAAGCGACCATGGTTCAAGTCCTTCGATCAGCAGCGGCACAGTTCATAAAACCTATTTTATGCTTTTGCTTTATTAAAAGCTCATTGGAAAAACAGACAACGTGAACGCGAACGCGTTTGATTTCTTTTAGTGATCGTAATATCGGAAGTGCTTTATTACGATGGATAGCTTTTGAAAGTGCTTTATTCCTATCAAGAAGTACTATATAAACAGAAGCTTGGGATCACTTGAATCATCCTTCACCTAGGATCAACACAAGCTTTGGAGCTTGGACCTCAATAGAGGTGGTGTTTCTTCTAGCACATGGGGCAGCCATGGTGCTATCTTGAAGCATGTTGAGGAGCAGCTACGGAGTTCTTCTTGGTGATTCTTCTTGGGGAAGATGAAGGGTGTGCTCACACTCTAGCTCATGGAGAGGAGGTTGTTCATGGCAAGAAGACTTGATTATTAGCAGCTTGATGGTGAGGATCGCCCATCTACATGATGTATTTGAAGATCATCTTCTACAAGAAGATGTTAGGTTGAAGATTATCTTCTACAAGAAGATGTCTGGCTACTTCAAAGACATTGGATGGGACCATCTACATGATTTTGAAGATTATCTTCTACAGGAAGATATTAGGTTGAAGATTGTCTTCTACAAGAAGATGTCGGGCTACTTCAAAGACATTAGATGGTGATTAACATAAGATTCACATCTTATGTTAAGTATTCAGGTACATATTCTCTTTATGAACACATGTACTACTTGAAGTTTATGGAGGCCTTGGCGTTCATATCAGAAGGAGTCCTATTCGGCAAAGGTACAAGAGAATCAGTACTTATATGCTTTATGCATATTTTTATGAGGTGTTTGAGAAGGTGTGTTCACATGAGTTTGAGGATTTCCGGCAACAATCTTGTTAGCATTCTATGCTACTTTATAAGTATTTGATCTTTTCACACACGTATCTGACTTAGGGTCTTCCATAGCTTAAGTTTAGATGTAGGTTTGTTGACCATCAGTTTCACACTGATCCTTCCTCATTCAATCACTCATATTCACTCTTCTATAACCTATAAGGTCACACATCTCATGTATATTCAGATTATTGCCCACACATCTGAATATGTTTGTTACATTGTACATTCACTCATACATCTATTTCTCATCACATAGAATGGTTGAGAATTTTGCTCCCACATTGTACATTGAACATTGGTATATATGATACTATGAGTAAGCGATGGCTTACGTAACACCTTACACATGTCGTCTATTCTTTCTCTATCTTTGTCTCATCATCTGGATTATTAAGTTGTGGTATGTTCATGTTTTGTCAATATGGAAGATTGCTGGAATTAATGTTGTACATGAATGGAACTATGGAACCATGGACCTGTGACATGAGCCTAAGGGCCTACCTCACTTCCAACATGCCATTGGTTGCATCTTAGCTCAACCTGCAGATACAGGAAAGCTAGACCACCCTATAGCCTATGCAAGTAGACAATTGAATCGAGCAAAATGCAATTATACCACAACCGAAAGAGAAGGCCTAGGGATGGTGTACGCAGTAAAGAAGTTTCGACACTACTTATTGGCAAACAAATTCAAATTCCTCATTGATCATCAAGCCCTCCTATACTTAGTCAATAAGCCTTGTAATACAGGATGACTAGTACGATGGTTTCTATTGTTGATGGAAGTTGATTTTGAAGTAGTAGTCAAGAAAGGAAATACCCACATCAGAGTGGATCACCTATCAAGAATGACACATGGAGAACCACCCATAGGAGTACGAGATGATCTGCCAGATACGTACGTTTTTAATCTTGAAGTATGTCCACAGTGGGCAGAAAAATTGATCCCTATACTTACGCATGGACCAAAAAATGGAATCACACCAAACCGAACCCAATACCTATGGAAGATTAAAAACCTTCATATCATTGCTGGAAGTTTGTATCACCAAGATTCAAATGGATTACTCATGAGATGCGTAGAAGAAGAGGAACAGGAAATGTGGCTTCAGAAAGCACATGTAAATCAACGGAAAACTCATCTAAATGCGAACGAAACATGGCAAACACTAAGGAGATTGGGCATATATTGGCCAACCATGCAGAGGGATGCACATAACTATGTATCAGTTTGCCCAACCTGGCAAGAACGGAATCCAGAAGAGAACTCCACTCTATGCTACTCCACTGTAGTACCCAGATGGAGCATGCCTCTAGTGAAGTTCTTAAAGACCCAAGAGTACCTAGAAGGATCCACTCTAGCAAGAAAACGAGCACTTGTAGAACAAAGTAAGGACTATGCTCTTATTGGAAAACAACTCTTCAAAAGAGGAAGAGATACTCACTTGCGAATGTGCATTCATGAAGACGAGTATCTTGTTGTTTTAGAGATGGCATATACAGGAGCTGCAGGAGGACATTTCTCTGCAGATAAGACAGCAAAAATGATTCTCTTTGCTGGAATGTGGTGGCCAACTTTACATCAAGATGCAGCAACATATGTGCAATGATGTGATACTTGTCAACGAATAAAATATCCAATTAGAAGAGATGAGATGCCACTGAGACCCATGATGAGTGCCAAAGCTTTTACTGAATGGGGAATAGACTTCATAGGACCTATTAGCCCCCCAGCTAAAGGATCCCATGCTGAATATATAATTGTAGCCACAGACTATCTGACCAAATGGGTTGAAGCCAAAGCAACCAAGAAAAATGATGCAAGAACTACGGCCAAGTTTCTCTTTGAGAACGTTTTCACTAGATTTGGACTACCGATAGAAATTGTGAGTGATAGAGGTACGCACTTTTTGAATGAAGTTATAGAAGCCTTACTGAATGAATTCTTGGTAATTCATAAGAAATCAGCTCCTTATCACCCACAAGCCAATGGACAAGCCGAAAGTTCCAGTAAAATCTTATGCACCGTTCTCACAAAAATTGTGAACAATGGTAGATCTGATTGGGATAAGCAATTAAATCATGCTTTATGGGCATTTAGAGTTGCCTACAAAATAGCCATAGGAACTACGCCTTTTAACCTAGTGTACGGAAAGAATGCTATTCTGCCAATTGATTTCTTAATTCCCACTCTCAGAGTAGCAACAACTTACGACTGGACGGGACATGAACTATCAGCTCAATTGGATCAAATAGAGAAGCTTCATGAAACTAGGTTACAAGCAGTAGTAGGGATTTATGCTGCTAAACGGCGACAAAAAGCATACTTTGATCCTCACATTAAAGACAAAAATTTGAAGGAAGGAGATTTAGTTCTGCTATATACCTTGAAACAACATGCTAAGAAGTTGCAGAAGAGAGGATATGGCCCATTGATCATCAATCGCATATCCACAAGCGGAGCCATCAACTGAGAAACCCTAGATGGAGAAGTATTACCAAACTATATCAGTGGGTGCCGAGTGAAAAAATATCTAGAACCATTGACTGAAGAAACAATGTCACGATTAATCAAGGGCAAGAATAGATGCATCGAGGAGGAAAGGATACGAGAAGAAGCGAGACAGGAAGCACTAGAACGAATTAAGAAACGAAAAGAGTGGATGAGAGAGAGATATAAGAGATATCGACTAGGAGAAGAACTCATCCCAATGGCTAATTTTAGAGCCACTAAAAACCTAGGTCAACAGAGAACACAACCATATTTGAATTTGGGAGCTGGTAAAACGGAGTACCACTTAGTGGATGCTCTCATTGACACAGGAGCTGCCATAAGCTGTATCAAATTTTCATTGACTCAACAACTCAAGGAAGAATTACGTCCATCAAAGGCACAGCTGGTTGGAATAGGAGGAAAAATCACCACATGTATAGGAGAGATTACCTTACCTCTACACCTTGGCAACAACACTATGGAACA
This sequence comes from Ceratopteris richardii, assembly GCA_020310875.1. Lineage (NCBI taxonomy): Eukaryota > Viridiplantae > Streptophyta > Polypodiopsida > Polypodiales > Pteridaceae > Ceratopteris > Ceratopteris richardii. The sequence continues at coordinate 190,170,049 of CM035410.1, read as the reverse complement.
AAAACTCTTAGTATGCCACGATAAGGACTTATTGGAAGAATTAGTGCTAGGTCAAGACTAGATATACGAATATGAGGTGACTATTCAATTGGCTTTAGGATACATCTCAGCCAAGATAGGACATCGTGAAGTATTCAGTTTGCTAGACGAACGACCAATCAAAGCCGCAAGCATAGAGCCAAAAATTCACTCTAATGAACACAGTCATGAATGTATGTTCACAAGCACTATGGAAACCCCTTCATCAAGTACTTCATGTGAGGACACACTGAATCCTGCTTGCATACCATCTTCTAATCTAGCAAGTCACAAGAGTGTCATTCTATCTGAAAACAGCCGTAGCGAAGAACCATGCACAAGAGAGACTAGTCCTCCGAGTAATCCCAAGTCTGCACATGTTAGAACATACCCCATTCCTTATACTCGACAAGCTTGGATAAGGAAGGACCAAATGGATGCATATCTTCAACAGAAGAACTACTTGCTACAGCAGAAGAACTCATAGAACCAATATGAAAATCACTCTGGATATTCAGTTCCACAGAGAATTGCTAAAGTATGGATTCCGAAGAAGGTGAGAGCTGCCCAGTCGGACCGCACACAAATATGGATTCCCAAGTCATGTACTCAAAGGACAATCATTAAAAAGGACGAACCAATGAACAAGCAAAATCAGTATGATCTAAAGGCAAAGCGACAGAAGCTAAACTGCTACAGGATAGAGATGGAGTCTACATACAATTCACATGTCATTCCAAGATTCAAAAAGCAGACAAAGCAGAAGCAACAAATGAGCAGCATCACAATCACCAGGAAGGTTGGGAACACGATTCCTCCCAATAGAATAAAGCAGATTTGGATGCCGAAAGACAAAGCGAGCTGTATACATCTACCAAATACTTCGAGTTGCACGCATTTGGAGTTATCAGGACCCAAAGTATGCATGATAGGGCCACATTACAAGGCCAAGCATTTGTCACATCTGTCTTCTATTTTAGGATAGCCGAGCACATTTTCCTCTTGGGAAATAGGAGAGCACTTGTACATAAATCAAAGAAACTTACTAAATAAAATAATAATCGCTTCTGTTATGAACTCACTTTTCTGTTTTTCTTTCAGGCAAAAGCATAAACATACCTAAAAATATGAAAAAATCCCAGGTATTACCTTTCTCACACCCACGGGAAAGGGACGACACCATTCATGCGGAGAATTGCCAATCTAATAAAGGATAAATGAAGGACGATTCTAAATATTATTCGGTGACTAATTACTGCCATCAATTGAGTGCAGATGGCATCTCCCAATTCTGAAGCTACGCAAGAGGAAGAGGTGCAACTTCTTCCATTGGAATCAATAACGAAAGCAAGAGTCCATGGGTTTCTTGATGACCAACTAGTGTCGGACCTTATTTTCATGGCAACCATAAAGATCATGGATAGGGATCACTACTTCCCTATTATGTCGCAAGACTTCAAGACTATTATACAAGGATTACCTCGCATGGTGGATGTTTGGACACAAGCAGGGATAGACGCATTTCTGAGAGTACCTATCTATCTACTAGATTTTCAAAGATGCACACAAGTGATGAACACACTGTAGCCTGCAGCGATGAAGATATAAGTTCCTGAAGCAAGAGTACTGGACAAAGTGGGTACTTGGAGAACCATTCAATTCACTCATGAGTTAATCAATAAAGCTTTTGGATGGAATCAAGAAGGAATCACTAATGTCAAGGAGGAATGTCATGACCCAAAAAAGAGATCCTTTTTGGATATTAATAGAACAGATATTGAAGATGTTATCCACTTAGTGCATCAGCACTTTTGTTTCCCGAGTATGCATAGATACACAGCCCCGCAAAAGATTGTTGTACAACTACTATCACATGCAATGAAACAAGTTGGAAACAAAGTGAATATGACTCCTTATGTCCAAGAATGATTATTTGAAGCCAAGAAGAAATGGGGTCAGAAGAAGTTTCTAAATGGCAGTTCTGCGTTAACCTTACTTATCTATGACGCACTAGATATGAAAAATTGTCTCCGTGAGATGCCAACCTCAGAGGGGTTAGCCCAATATGCGAAATCCTCCACGGTTCCCAGGAAAAAGAAAGCAGCTATTACCGTGGAAGAAGCAAGAACCAGTTCACAAAAACCCATGAGGGGTACAAAGCGCTTGAGAGAGGAAGAAGCCCAAGCTACACCTCAGTCAAAGAGGACACATACGTTACCAAAGATTCTTGTAGCACAAATACCAATCACAAAGAGGGACCTCTCCATAGCCCTAGAAGAGACACATCAGTACATGCAAGGGCAAGTGAATCTGAATGTTCAAGGTCATCACTACAGACAAGCAAGTCAGGAAAAGCAACAACGGAGTAAAGAAAAGACCCCAGATACAAAGCACTGGGCTTAGATGATTCAAGCTCCAATGAAGAATCTAGTCCTGAGAAAGATACATTGGATACTGATATAAGAATAGAAACTCACGAGGAAGAATGGACGGAAATTAATCAAGTTGAAGTCACACCTGACAACCAACAGTCGCAAGCGAAGAACATCGAACAACATGTGGATAAGGTGCACACGATTCAACTAAATGACCAATCAAAGATAAGTGTGAAAGAAGTCCCCGTGAATAATGAAGCCCCCAGGCCACCTATCAAAGAGGAGATACAAACTCCAGTGAACGCTGTCGTCGAGATTTTCTCTCCTCTCTCACTTGTGAAGGCCTACAAAAAACATATTTGGTGAAGGTAGCCAGAATTCCCGGAGAAGTCCAAGATGCATCAAGGATGTCAAAGGAAGCTCACATACAAAGTTTCAAAGAAATCAAGAAAGTCCATGGTAGCGGTCAAAGCTGGTCAAAGTTAGGAAATTAGGGTAAAAATTTCATTATCACCAAATTAGATGAAAATTCATATACTTGTAAAGATTGTCAAAGGCAGTCTATAGCCCCAATTTCAGCAGAAAATGGATTTTGTAGCACATTGATATGCTATGTTCATTTTGTAAAAATGTAATTTTTCTAGTTTGACCCTACAAATTCTTGTATAGAAATTTATGTTAGCCATATGGTTTGGCATGTATAAAGATCATATGTGGCTACATATTTGTACAAATTTTCAAGGCTATCAGAGCTTCCTAGACACCTTAATGCCACCTTGCAAGCTTCCAAATGTAATCAAACTTGTACAAGGGAGATTCAGATGGGAGTTTTTTCTGCATATTCCTGAAGGGGATCTTTGGAAACATAGTCCTACAAAGTTTCATCTTCATCAAAGCCTATTTGGAGGGTCAAAGAGTACAAAGTCGAGTTTTCAAGATCACCGCAGCTTTCTAGTTTAAGCAAATTGAAGGGTTGAAGGGCCACCACATGGCTAAAGCTGATTGAGCCATGTTGTACGATCAAGATGAGCTCATATTCAAGGGTGATGCACTTATTCTTAAAGCAAGGAGGATCCACGAGTTTTTCCATAAAAGAAGACTTTTTTTATAATCAAAGATCAACAATGCAGTGTTTCTCCAAAAATAGTGGCTTATCTTATCCGAATTGATGTCAGCACTGATCCGACGGTCCAGATCATCCCCAGATCCAATGGTGGAGAATGAGGGCACCTAAATTTCACTCCTTTACACTAGATTTGATAGAAAGATCAATTCCAAGCCATTGATTTGATTAATCAAATGATTGTAATCAAAAGTAGTGATCCTAGAGTTGAGAGTTGATTTCTCTAGATCCAAGGGCCCAAATTCATTCAAAAAACTATATAAACCCCCCTCCAAACTCCTAGAGCATCATTGTTAGGCATCCATAGGGCTCATGCTAGCTTACGGTTTCCTTGAGACGATCACCCCCGGTTGAGCGAGTGAGGATCCAAGGTGAGCTAGTATGAGTATAGTACCTAGTTTAAAATTTAAGTTAGAACTCCAATCTAGGATAGGCTCTTGAAACCAGCATCTCTATCTTGACTCACCCTTGGTGGAGCGTGTGAGTGAGTTAGAGCTGATTTTAATGAGTCTTAGACTTCTTTACTTAGACGTTACGAGCCTATACATACATAGGGTCACTAGAGTGGAACTCACCTTCTTACGTGTGACATTCGGTTGAACTGTCATGGGCTGAGGGTCGGAACCACCTTTGATCAGTAGACTGCCTAACTTGACGTACCACGACGATCTTATACATGTATCTTAATTCAAATCCTTTTAATTCATGTCACTTGTCACTTGTCTCTTGTCTCCTCTCTCAATCTCTTAAGTATTTTTACATGTCTTCTATTTCTTCTATGTGTGAGAAGGCTCCGCAGTATTGCGTTGAACCAGTGAGGATGTTTCTTTGAGCTTGTGAGTAAACTCTATCATCATAATTCGCTTGCATGCATATAATCCATACATACCCATACATATTGATTAGTTTCTGAAAGTGTATAAGAAGCTCCAATATTGGACCATTCTTCCTTTCGAAACTAGTTTATGTGTAAGGATTCCATCTATTCACGTCATGCATACATATCATCCAAATAAGACTATGCATATGGATTAGAATTAGGAAGTGTTTAAGAAACTCCTTCAATGGACCATTCTTCCTTCCAAATTTGATTCGTGTGTATGGTTCTCTTTCATTCTTATCATTCATGTTCATAAATCTAACTTGCACTCCTACATTCCCATTCCCATAATCATTTCAACATCTCTCTCTTCTCCATACTCAACATTAATTTCGCTTTCATGTCCTTAAACCAACCAACATTCATTAGCTTCATACACCCTGTGTGTGCCACGACCGGACCCGATCCACCCGGATAGCGATCACCTCCACATTTGAACCCGACGTGAATCGCTTCGTGGCATTTGCTTCTGATCTTGTTGGGAGGTTGTGATCCATATCCTTTGTTTCATATTTTTCATCCTCATCATATCATCATCATCAGTCTTGAGTGTTGCACTGGATTTCTCACAGTATCGTGCACATCTTTGTCGTGAAGTAAACACATTTGTGAGAGATCTAGAGCATCATGCATCACTTGCTTATTCACATAAGATGGAGGAAGGATTCAAATCCCTTATTGTTGAGAAACAAGGCCAAAGAATAGTCTCTTCTATGTTGAGAGAGAAGGGAAAATTCAATGGCATCAACATCATAAGCTACTTAGATTTGTTTGAAGAGCAAGCTATGACTTTTGGTCTTCCTGAAGATCTTTTGATATCATTCTTTGAACGAATTGTTGATAGCTCTATCATAAACCGTGTCACTCAATATGATAGTCTTCCTTGGAGTGATTTTAGAAAGGAGATGCTCAAAGAATTCTATCTTGAAGATTATAGCCAACATAATTGAGATGGATTCTTACGATGGGTCAATCCTCCAAAGCCTAGTAGCTCTATTACTCACTTACAAAATGAGTATATTAGACGCTATGAACAACTTCCTGATGAGGATAAGATAACTTTGGAACCTGATCTTGTGATCAATTTTCTTAAGCTTCTTCATCCTGAAACTCGTAGGGAAGTTGAACGGCGATTAGAAGAACCAGATAAGCGCTATGGTCTTACTGACAATTGGAAAAAAGTGCGTAAAGTAGTAGAGGTTGTAGACCATAGACATCAAAGACAATCCATGCTTTATGAGCAAACTAGTCTTCCTCAAGCTAGCCTTCCACAAACTAAGGAGCAAGTTAGAGACAATCCCATGCTATGCTTTTTGACTCTACTCCTATTCCTCAAATGATGGAGCCTAATCAAGGTTTTAAAGTAGATCCAAATAAAAGTGTAGTTGAACAATCTCAAGTGGATATTCTCACTAAGCAAATGGAAAGTCTTATTGCTACACAATCCAATTTGGCCAAGACTATAGATGCTTTACAATCTAATTACACCAAAACTTTCCAAAATCAAATGAACCCAATGACTTTTCAAGAGCCTAATCAACATGTTATAGCTACCAATCAAAATCCACAAGTAGCTCCTACTCAAGCATATCAAGTTCCTCCGATGCATAATCCTTCAATGCAAAATCCTCATCCTCATGTGCAAAATCCTCAAATGTATCAAAACATGTATCCTCAAGCTTCTCAAATAGCTTTTCAAAATCCTCAAAATCAAAATTTTCAAAATCATCAACCGTATAATATGGAAGCTCCTCTTGCACCTCAAGTACCACATGTTGCTCCCCAAGCTCCTCAAATACATCAATTGCCTTTTCAAAATCCTAATTATCCTGTTCAAGCAATACCTTATCAACAAAATCCTCAATTTCAAAATTTCCCACCACAAGTTAATCAAAATCCTCAAAATCAAAATGGTTTTGTGCGTGGCCCTCGTAGGTGTCCTTGGTGTGATTCGTTAGAGCACTTTTTGAGAGATTGTGAATTATTGAAGGCTGCTAAGGAGCAACGACTAGTAATAGACATAGACAAGAAAATCTGTGACTATCGACCTAGGCTACCTTTGCAAGGAAATTATGGTAAGGGAGGAATGAAAAAACACTATGAAAATATAACCATAATGGACGTAGGAACTAGAGGAGTGAAACTAGAAGCTCTTGATGAACAACAAGTAGAATCAAGTAAACCCACAAAGGAAGGTGATTTTTCCATAGAGGCTTTAGTAAGAGCACGGGATGAGATTAGGAGAATAACGGCTTGGGAGTCACCGATAGAAGATCCATCTCTTATTTCTCACATATCCAATGTAGAAGAAAAATGAAAAAGAGATGAAGCTGAGCCTAGTGAAAGAAGAGTGACACGAAAACAAACCTCAGAGGGAATAGAAACAATCATAGAGCAGGGAGAAACATCACAATCCAAAGATAAAAAACAAGAATCACAGCCCAATGAACAAAAACAAGAGGAGAAACAAAAAGGGAAGAAGACAAAGCAAAGAAAAACAGAACCAAAGCCTTTAGATAAACAAGAACAATCAAAACAAACTGAAGACCAAACACGAGAACATGAACAAAAACAAGACCCTGAGCAAAAACAAAAGAAACCAAAGAGAAAACCTAAAGCCATCTTGATTTCAGAAATTGAGAGAAAAATAGATCCTATGGAGATTTTAGATGACATTTTGCTTAAGAGTCAAGTGACTATGTCTTTAGAACAAGTTTTCTCTATTGCAAAGCCTGTTTTTAAAGATAACTTTATCGGCCTAATTAAAAGGAAGAGGATTCCGCTTAATCTAGATAGTGAGATGCAAGATTCTCTAGATCAAGATCAAGCTATGAATGAAGCCTTAAACTTTGATGAATCTAATGAAGAGGACTTTGATGATGATGAAGTAAATGTTAATAAAAATTTCTTAGGACCTATTCAACCTGACCATGAAAATCATGAAAACAATCTTGAAAGTCACTTTAAAAGAACATTTTGGTCTAGAGCTACATCAGAGATGCATGTTAAAATAGGAAATGATAAGAACACTATCACTGTAAATGCGTTAGTAGATTCCGGCTCTGAAATCAATGTGATTTCAAGAGAAGTCTATGATAAGTTTTGATGGCCCATAGATAAAGATTGTGGATGGCATATGAGAACTGCAGATAATGGTGTAGGTACCCTATATGGAGCATGTGCTAGTGTGCCCATATCCATAGGAGGAATCACAGAAGAGTTTCACTTTTTTATTCAAGATAATTGCTCCTATGAAGTTCTCTTAGGTCAACCCTTTATTTGTGAGAGTCGTATGGAAACTAAAGCCATGGATGATGGGTCTACCTATGCTAGATTCAAGTCTAAGGATGGAATGCAATCACTTCAAGTCATGACAGTAGGAGTGAATCATCCTAGGAATCGATTGTCAATTAGAAAGAAACCTATTGTTACTCAGGGTCATGAGCATGCTTGTAGTGATTGTGCACCTCGATTCATGTTTGGAGCTACATATGATCAAAATTTCGGATAGAATCCATTGTTGAGCGGGACAACAGTGGATATTGGTTTGACATCTCACAGCCAACCAACCTGTACAATAGTTTGTCACTTTGTTTTCCACAATCTAGATTAGATTTTCTTCATAAGAGTCAATTGTCCAAGTCTTTTATCCAAAAACCCCAAAAAAATTATAAAAACAACAAAATCATGGAACATGATGAGAACATTGAGCATGTGATTGAAACATCTCATTGTTTTGTTGGTGCATACCAATCACCAATTGAAGGCTTGGAAGATTAAATGATGAAGGAAGAATTAATTCCTAAAGTGTGGAAGAAGATTACAATCAGAGGACAAGAGAAGTGTACACATATGTACATTAGCATAGTCATAGATGACTCAGATCTTTTGTTAAGTAAGAATCATGTACAAATTACCTATAAATATCTTGAGAAAAGTCGGGGAATGTATGAGAGCATATGTGACATTAGTTAGAAGCCAAAAATGAGGAAGATAGAAGTCATGAGATAAAAGAAAAGGACTTGTGTGTTAGCTCTCATCACTCAGTTGTAAATTCTCTGAGTAACTGAAAATTTGGCGCCCGATATTTCTGCGTGTTCTCCTTCTACAGTAGATCAATTGTGGAATGTTTTTGTACAAGTCTAAGTTGAGAGTTGCTTGACCTCTGTGCAAAGTTTTAGCTTCCAATTGTAATCAGGCTGAGTGAATTAAGTGTAGGAACATTCATATGTGAAGTGTACTCACAGGTTCCTAAAACAGGCGCATATTTCGAAGTCAATGTTTTGGTCATTTCTCCCAGCACAGTTTAAAGTTTTGCATGAATGAGGGCTTAATCTTTAAGTTGGAAGATAAGCTACTTATGTCTAGAAGCATTTTGTAAAACGGGTTCTATTCAAGGAGAACCAAGTCTTAAAAGTTACAGGTGTAAAGTCGACTGTTCTGAGTAACAGTTTCTGACATAGGTAACTTGTGAAATCAATTTCTCAAGTTATACTTAATCTTTTGAGGAGATTCAACTTGGAATAGTTGCGCAATCTCTAGAAGATGATTCGTACAAAGTTTCATGAAAAACTTTACATGTTTCATAAGTCAATGTGAGAAAATAGTGCAGCAGACTTTTCTGTGTTTCATCTTCTTCACAGATTTGTTAATCTTTTGACAATTAGCAATTGATCCTCTAAACTAGTGGAGTGTTTGACTTATTCTTGGTATAGAGGTGCTCTAATCTCAAGAATAAGTTGTTCTTTTGGAGATTAACATTCTCCATCAGTGGTATCAGAGCAGGAGACATCAATTTTGAAGAAAGAAGGATCCCGACTGTTGCAGATTCAAGAAATTCAACACTTGAAGGATCAAGAAGTGAAAGCTTGGAGTCAAAGCTTGAGGAGAAGACAAATTGACATCAAGAAAAGCAAAAGGAGTCCAATTCGAAGTAAAGGTACATACATTGTTTGTAAAGCTTGAAGATTTCAATACACAGGTGGACATAAGATGGGAGAAAGCTTGCAGATTGATAAGCTAGATAGGGAGAACTATCCAGCATGGTCCATGAGGATGGAAGCACACCTCATGAGCAAAGATCTTATATCATTTATTACAGGAGATGAAGAAAAACCAGAATTTGCAGATCCAAGTATTCCTACTAGGGAAGAACTTGCAATGTTGAAGACTTGGATGAGAAAGGATGCTCAAGCAAGGAGTATCATCTACATGGCTGTAAATGATTACCTTCTACCTCACATTAGAGGTTTAGAAAGTGCTACAGATGTCTGGAATGCCTTGGAAGAGCATTTCCAAAATACAACTAAGTCAAGGAAGTCCTCACTATGGGCTGAGTTCACAACCTTCAAGAAGAAGAGCTCACAATCAATTTCAGATTATGTGGCAAGGATGAAAGATATTGCAGATAGCTTGGGAGCAGTGGATGAAGACATTGAAGAGGAAAAGTTGGTAAGACAAATACTTACAGGTTTGAGAGGTGATGAGAAGTGGAAGCCTTTTATCTTATCCATAGAGTTGTCACTTGATCACTTTACTCCTGACCTTAATCAATTGCTAGGACATATGCTAACCTTTGAGCAGGATCTTAAAGGAGACAATGATAGAAGTACAAGTCAAGCTATGTACTCCAAGGACAAGAAAAAGAATGGCAAGGGAAAGCAATCGAATGATGATGAAGGGAATTCAAATCAAGCTAATTTCACAAAAGGGAAGACAAACTTCAGAGGTAAAGGAAGAGGAGGTAAGAACAAAGATAATGCTAAAGCTTGTTGGATTTGTGGCAGAACAAATCACTTGGCAAATGATTGTTGGCATAACAATCAAAATGGAGGATACAACAATCAGAATTATAATCAAAGAGGTAGAGGAGGCAGAAACCAAAGAGGCAACTTCAGAGGAAGAGGTGGTAGGACATCATATGGTAGAGGAGGTGGAAGAAACTTCCAATCTCAGTCTTACAACAATAATTATTACAATTATGCATCAGATCAGAAGGATGACATGACTCTTATCTTGAATGCAACTCATGAATCAATGGGAGAAGATCAAAGAGTGTTTTATATTGACTCAGGGTGTAGCAACCATCTGAGTGGTAATCTATCCTTGATGACTGATATGGAAGCAAGGATGAATGGACATACAGTTCAAACAGGTGACAATACCAAACATAAAGTGGAGAGCATTGGATCAGTAAAGACAAAGAGTGGAAGTACACTTCTGAGCAAGGTACTTTATGTCCCTACTATTCCTAAAAATTTGATAAGTGTAGGGCAAATTGTGGAGAAAGGATATGAAGTAAGATTCACAAATGATGGTGTCTATGTACAAGATCCAAATCAGGGATATAGAACCATAATTGCAGGTAAAAAGGAAGGAAGATTGTTTACTCTCAAAGTCCAAGGAAATGTGGGACATGCATTATTTACCTATGGAAGTCAAAAGGTATCTGAATTAGACCTATGGCATAAAAGGCTAGGTCATTTCAATGAGAGAGCTATAAAGGAAATGTCAAAGAATCAGGTGGTGCTTGGATTGCCAAATATTGAAGGGCAACATATGGTGTACAAGTGTGAAGCTTGTCAATTAGGTAAAGCACATAAAAGTTCTTATAACAAATCAGGGTACAAGTATTCAAACATGCTTGAATTGGTTCATACAGATGTATGGGGTCCCTCAAGGGACTATAGCATAAATGGATCCAGATATTATGTGTTGTTTGTTGATGATGCAACCAGGTGGATTACTTTGTATGTAATCAAGGATAAATCAGAAGTTTTCAAGACATTCAAACATTTTCATGTCTATGCAGAAAGGATCACAGGACAAAAGCTAAAGAGGTTAAGATCAGATGGAGGGGGAGAGTATTTCTCAAAAGAGTTTGATGATTATTTGTGGAATGCAGGTATCAAAAGAGAAGTGACTTGCAGGTACTCCCCTCAACAAAATGGAGTAGCAGAAAGGAGGAATAGAACTCTTGTAGAGTTTGCAAGAGCCATGATGAAGGAAAAGAATTGTCCAAATTACTTATGGGCAGAAGCCATTAACACTGCAACATATCTTGTGAATAGATTGCCTTGCAAAGCTTTGGATGGAGGAACCCCTTATGAAGCATGGTGGGGTAAGAAGCCTAGTCTTGATCATTGTAAAGTATTTGGATGTATTGCATATGCTTATGTTCCTTCACAATTAAGACATAAGCTAGAACCAAAAGCAGAGAAGTATGTGTTTATTGGATATGATGATAGACAGATGGGTTACAGATTGTGGAGTCCATCTACAAAGCAATTTCTTGTTACTAAAGATGTGACATTTGATGAGCAAAATATGTGGTATACAGGATCACCAAATGAGTATACAGGTGTTGAAGAAATTCAGAGAAAAGGAAAGGCAAAGGTAAAAATATGTGAAGAAATTGTTGATGAAATTGACTCTAGATGTAGAGTACAGGATCATGTAGAAGAAGGGCCAAGATTTGATTCAGAATCAAATGAGGCTGAAACTTCAAGAAGTGCAGAAATCAGAAGATCTACAAGGGAAAGGAAAGAACCTATAAGGTATAGTTATGATACATCTTTCCTAACAACAAAAGATTATGCATACATTGTAAAGACAGAAGAAGATCCAACCACTTATGAAGAAGCCAAAGGTAAACAGAATTGGAGAAAGGCAATGCAGGAAGAGTATGATGCTCTACTTGAAAATGAAACTTGGGAACTAGTACCAAGACCAAAGAATCAGAAAGTCATTGGATGTAAGTGGGTATATAAAACAAAGAGGTTTGCAGATGGTAAGGTGTCTAGATACAAGGCTAGACTTGTGGTCAAAGGTTATGCCCAAACTTATGGGGTAGATTATGATGAAACCTTTAGTCCTGTTGCTAAGATGTCTACAATTAGGACATTGATTGCTATTGCTGCTTGTAAAGGATGGAAATTATCACAATTGGATGTGAAAAATGCATTTCTAAATGGATACATTGCAGATGAAGTATATATGGAGCAACCAGAAGGCTTCATGGAATCAATTGGATCAGAATATGTGTGTAAGCTCAAGAGAGCTTTATATGGATTGAAGCAAGCCCCAAGAGCTTGGAATTACAGATTGGTCAAGTTCTTGAATGAATGTGGATTTCAAGCATCAAAGGCAGATAGTAGCTTGCTAGTGAAGGCAAGTGAAAATGGATACATTTACATGTGCATTTATGTTGATGATATTATTGTTACAGGAACAGATGCTCAAGGAATCAATGAACTCAAGAAGCAAATAGAGAAAGAGTTTAAGATAAGTGACTTGGGAAACTTATCTTATTTTCTAGGAATGCAGATTGTGTATACTCAACATGGAGTATATGTTTCACAAGAGAGATATTTGAAGAACCTTCTAGTCAAGTTTAACATGGAAGATTGCAAGATCTCAACCACACCATTGGAGGTAAATCATAAATTAAGCAGGTATGGAGGTGAAGAATTCAATGACATGAAGAAATATCAGAGTTTGGTAGGTAGTCTAATCTATGCTACCTTGACAAGGCCAGATTTATCATATGCAGTAGGTGTGTTGTCACAATTCATGCATTGTCCAAAGAAGACTCATTGGATTGCAGCCCAAAGGGTACTCAGATATATCAAAGGAACCTTAAGTGAAGGTTTGTATTATGGTTTCACTTCTGATACAAGAATCAAAGTGTTTAGTGATGCAGATTGGGTAGGTGACTCAGATGATAGAAGGTCTACTCATGGATATCTATGTTATGTTGGAGACAAGTTAGTGTCTTGGTGTTCAAAGAAGCAACATACAGTTGCCTTATCATCCACAGAAGCTGAGTATAAGGGAATGGTAGAAGCTGCAAAGGAAGTGATATGGTTGAAGACCTTGATGAAAAGTTTTGAGATTGATCATAGTACTCCAATAATTTTTGGAGACAATATGAGTTCTTTGTATTTGGCAGCTAACCCTGTTTTTCATGCCAGGACTAAGCATATAGAGATTCAGTATCATTTCTTGAGGGAAAAGGTACTAGATAAAGAGATTGAAGTGATGTATACTCCAACAAAAGAACAAGTGGCAGATATGATGACAAAGAGTTTGGATGGACCCAAATTACAAAGGTTCAAAGACATGGCAAGTATAAAGAAGACAGAGAAAACCTCAATTGATGATTGAGGGGGAGCTGTTGGTGCATACCAATCACCAATTGAAGGCTTGGAAGATTAAATGATGAAGGAAGAATTAATTCCTAAAGTGTGGAAGAAGATTACAATCAGAGGACAAGAGAAGTGTACACATATGTACATTAGCATAGTCATAGATGACTCAGATCTTTTGTTAAGTAAGAATCATGTACAAATTACCTATAAATATCTTGAGAAAAGTCGGGGAATGTATGAGAGCATATGTGACATTAGTTAGAAGCCAAAAATGAGGAAGATAGAAGTCATGAGATAAAAGAAAAGGACTTGTGTGTTAGCTCTCATCACTCAGTTGTAAATTCTCTGAGTAACTGAAAATTTGGCGCCCGATATTTCTGCGTGTTCTCCTTCTACAGTAGATCAATTGTGGAATGTTTTTGTACAAGTCTAAGTTGAGAGTTGCTTGACCTCTGTGCAAAGTTTTAGCTTCCAATTGTAATCAGGCTGAGTGAATTAAGTGTAGGAACATTCATATGTGAAGTGTACTCACAGGTTCCTAAAACAGGCGCATATTTCGAAGTCAATGTTTTGGTCATTTCTCCCAGCACAGTTTAAAGTTTTGCATGAATGAGGGCTTAATCTTTAAGTTGGAAGATAAGCTACTTATGTCTAGAAGCATTTTGTAAAACGGGTTCTATTCAAGGAGAACCAAGTCTTAAAAGTTACAGGTGTAAAGTCGACTGTTCTGAGTAACAGTTTCTGACATAGGTAACTTGTGAAATCAATTTCTCAAGTTATACTTAATCTTTTGAGGAGATTCAACTTGGAATAGTTGCGCAATCTCTAGAAGATGATTCGTACAAAGTTTCATGAAAAACTTTACATGTTTCATAAGTCAATGTGAGAAAATAGTGCAGCAGACTTTTCTGTGTTTCATCTTCTTCACAGATTTGTTAATCTTTTGACAATTAGCAATTGATCCTCTAAACTAGTGGAGTGTTTGACTTATTCTTGGTATAGAGGTGCTCTAATCTCAAGAATAAGTTGTTCTTTTGGAGATTAACATTCTCCATCATGTTTCTCTACTCTTGAGGAGTTAGAGTTATGTCTTCAACAAAATTCTAATTCCCATATTATTCTTCTTTCTTCCCTTGATGAGTATGCTCTAATCCAAGAGTATGCTCTCAATGTTGACAAGTGCTCAAAATTTAACCAAACACATGATGCCTTAGTTGAAACAAAGTACAAAACTATAGACAAAAAAATCAAACCCATAGCTCAACCATTACCTCAAGGAAGTAATGAAAAAATTATTGATGTGAAAAATGATCCAACTCTTCGGGATAAGAAAAACATAGGACATACATTCACGGATGAGACAATCAAATAGGTGAAAATTGGTAGAGATGATGACTTTCTTTTGCCAGCAGAGAGAGATAAATTTGAGGGAGTCATACGTAGCCATGGAAAAGCCTTTACTATGTATCCTCATGAGATTGGTTGTGTAGATCCTAAGCTAGTTGCACCCATGATAATCTTTACTATTCCACATATTCCATGGAATCTTCGTCCTATACCTGTTCCAAAGGCTCATTTACCTGAGCTAATGAAACTACTTAAGGAGAAGATAAACATGAGAATTTTAGAGCCATCTTTTGCACCTTACTCAAACAGATGGTTCACTGTGCCTAAAAAGAATGGGAAACTACGTTTTATTCAAGATCTCCAACCCGTCAATAAAGTCACCATAAGGAATGTAGGAACAGGACCCATTGTAGATGAGTTTGCTGAATCATTTTCAGGACATTCTATCTATTCAATGGGTGATTTATATTCTGGATATGACCAATTCCAATTAGCAATTGATAGTCGTGACATTACCACAATGAAAACTTCTTTAGGCTTAGTGCGAATGTGTACTTTACCTCAAGGAGCGACTAATTCTGTGGCTCATATGATGAGTGCTATGAATATGGTCTTACATGATTTTATCCCTCATATAACTATGCCATTCATTGATGATATTCCAATTAAAGGGAGTGAGGAACGTGTAAAGGACATTACTTTAGATTCATCTGGATGTCGTAAATTTGTTCTTGACCATATCTCTGATTGTGAAAGAATATTTCAACGATTTGAAGAGGTAGGTCTCACATTTTCCATAGAGAAATCTGTTTTTGGTGTCAACGAGGTTCTTATTGTTGGACATTTATGTGGCCAATATGGTCGAAAGCCATACCCACAAAAAGTTGATGCCATTAGCAAGATTTCTAAAACATGTAACAACGTGAGTGAGGTACGTAAATTTCTTGGTGCTTGCATCTTTTATGTTATTTGGATCCCACACTTTGCTCATGTTGCTGATTGTCTCTATGACTTGTTGAGGAAGAAACGAAAATTTATTTGGACTGACAAACATACTCAAGCTATGCGTAAGTTGAAGAAATTATTGCTTGAAGCTCCCATCCTTTAGCGTGTAGACTATTCTGCTAACAAACCTATTATATTGACTGTTGATACTAGTCCTATTGGTATAGGTTGGGTCATAAGTCAAGATGATAGTGAAGGGAATAGATATGCAATTAGGTTTGGTGCCAAAATTCTACATGAAACACAATGAAAATATCCACAGATCAAACGAGAACTATGGGGTATGGTAACAACTTTGAAAACAGACAAAGAATATTTCATTGGTGCAAATGTCAAAGTTGAGACTGATTGTTTGCCTCTCATTGGAATGATAGCCAATTGTTCATCTCCTGATATAGCCATGCTTAGATGGATTTCATATATTAAGTTCATAAATCCTGAGTTAGTTCATACTTCAGGTAAGTCAAATTCAGTTGTTGATATGTTATCGAGAGCTAGATTTGATGATCTTGAAAGTGATCTAATAAAGAATGTGAACTTAATTGACTATGTTCCACATATATACGAGTATGAGCAATTTCATGAATCTGAGTATGAAAATGAATGGAGAGACATAGGAAAGTATCTGAGTACACTACAACCATTACCTAACTGGACTACGAATAGTTTCCGTAACATTAGGAAACGAGATTATAACTTTTTCCTATGTAATGGTTATCTTTGGAGACATGCTAAGGGTAAGGTTAAGAATCCACAACGAGTTCTAGGAAAACGAGGGCTTCAATTGCAAGTAATGAAGGAAATGCATGAGACATTACGGGCAGGTCATAAAGGAGTTTTTGGAACATATGAAAAAATAAGAAGTACCTATTATTGGCCTAGGATGTATGTTGACATTAGTAGCTATGTTTCTACATGTTCTACTTGTCAACTTCATTCATCAGTCAAACATAGAGATCCGTTGCATCCTACTTATCCACCTTGTATTCACTACAAGTGGGTAGTAGATCTTGTAACTATGCCTAAAGGTATTGACAAAATGTGTTACATTGTACTTGCAAGAGAAGATTTAACTAATCATGTAGAGGGACGTGCACTACGATCTAAGACCACTTACAATGTTTGCAAATTCTTGCTTGAAGATGTCATAAGTCGCTTTGGGTACATAGAGAAAGTAGTTGCTGATCATGGAGAGTTAAATGCGAGAGAAGCTAAAGAGTTATTTGAGCATCACGGTATTCATTTGTCTCTCACTATTGCATATAATCCAGAGACCAATGGTAAAATAGAGAGAGGGCATCCACCTATTGTGAAAGCCATATCTAAAGCATGTAACGGTGACATCAAACAATGGCCTAGATTCTTACCTTTTGCACTTTGGGCAGATAGAATGACGTGCACACGCACTACTGGGTATATGCCTGCTGAACTCATGTACTGTCAAAAACCATTGTTTCCAATTCAGTCTCATATTTCTGCATGGTCAAATTTGCCTTGGTCTGAAAACATGTCTACTAATGACTTTTTGAGTTTGCACATTAAACAGTTAGAACAAGGTAAAGTAAGACTTGATGATGCTATTGAAAAATTAAGAGAATCTAGAATGAAGAATAAGCATTATTTTGATAAAACTCATCGACTGCGTCCTAATCCAATTGAAGTAGGAGATTGGGTGCTCATTTATGATAGTACATTTGACTCTCAATATGATGCACGCAAAAAGCTCACTCAACGGTGGTTTGGGCCATACATAGTATCAAAAGTCAACAACAATGGTATGTATGCTCTTTGTGAATTAAATGGTGTTACACTAAAAACTTTGATTGCAGGTAAAAGGATAAAGTTATTCAAGAAGCGTGATAATGACGAGTACATTTTGGATGAGGACATTGAAGAAGATGACAACAATGAGGACGATTCATAAACAGGAGTATCCATGTTATAAAAATAAAAAAAAGAAAAAAAATTAAAAACATATAAAAACATCATTAATTTTCAAGTTCATGTTGCTTTGTTTTTTTTCAAGTTCATTCTATTTTTTTTTTTTTTCCATGCTTGTTTCATGCATGTTTTTTTTTTAGTCTTTGCATTGCATTGCATATCCACATCACTTGAGTCAAAAAAGGGCAAATGATGATTTCTCTACTTGTGTAAAATTGTATCTTAAGTAGTAATTTATCTACTAAGAAATTGATTATAATCTAGGATTGTGGAAAGATAGGGCATGTAGATTTGGAGGTTTATTCTGGTGACATGACTTTCATATATAAACATGCATATGTATCCTGTATCGAAAGCATAATTGTTGAAATCCTAGCTCCTGCTATCGCATGTTTCTACATCCTTAGTCCATCTCACAGCACTTGTATCGAAGTTTAAATGAATGTTCTCCGTCATCAAAAATGGTTGTACCTTGTATCGGGGTTTAATTTTTCCCCGTCATCAAAAAAAAAAAGTTGCTACATGTTACCAAGAAGTTTACACTTTCTTCCACCCCAAAAAAGTGATCGTAACCATAAAGTTGTCGAATCATCATCATCAAAAAAAGAAAAGAGCAAGCCAAAGGAGGATAAAGAGGCATAGTAGAATAAATCACGGGCTATATAGGCAGATTTATGCATTAGTGGAGTTTAGTTAGATTTCCTTGCATGTTATTAGAGAAAGAGCATATTCATATTTATGTAGGAAAGGAGTTGATCTAAAATAAGCTAAAGATGAAAGATGTCTCTTGAAAATCCTAAATCTTTGTTTATAATCATATTTAAGGTAGATTGCTTTATGAAAAAGGTACAAAATTTTCTTCAAGATGAGAGGAACTGATGCTTAAAATGACTCAATACATCCACTTCCACTTCATATTGATGCTTGTTTTTTTTCTTTCTTGTTGCCAATGTTGCTTGTTCATTTGCATATATGTTGCCTATTTGTTCATGCATATTCATGTTGCCTGTTTCAATTCTTTCTTTCATGCAAATTTTGCTTCATGTCACGTTACCTACTGATTCATGCATATAATCAATTTTCCTTCCATGTTTCTTATGTTGCCTATAAAAGAATTTGATGCCTGGAACATTTTGTTTTTCACAGATGCTAGTGGCGCTTCCGGAGGAATCGCAGGTTTAGTGGGGGCGAATGTCGTTGAGATTTTCTCTCCTCTCTCACTTGTGAAGGCCTACAAAAAACATATTTGGTGAAGGTAGCCGGAATTCCCCGAGAAGTCCAAGATGCATCAAGGATGTCAAAGGAAGCTCACATACAAAGTTTCAAAGAAATCAAGAAAGTCCATGGTAGCGGTCAAAGGTGGTCAAAGTTAGGAAACTAGGGCAAAAATTTCATTATCACCAAATTAGATAAAAATTCATATACTTGTAAAGATTTTCAAAGGCATTCTATAGCCCCAATTTCAGCAGAAAATGGATTTTGTAGCACATTGATATGCTATGTTCATTTTGTAAAAATGTAATTTTTCTAGTTTGACCCTACAAATTCTTGTATAGAAATTTATGTTAGCCATATGGTTTGGCATGTATAAAGATCATATGTGGCTACATATTTGTACAAATTTTCAAGGCTATCAGAGCTTCCTAGACACCTTAATGCCATCTTGCAAGCTTCCAAATGTAATCAAACTTGTACAAGGGAGATTCAGATGGGAGTTTTTTCTCCATATTCCTGAAGGAGATCTTTGGAAACATAGTCCTACAAAGTTTCATTTTCATCAAAGCCTATTTGGAGGGTCAAAGAGTACAAAGTCGAGTTTTCAGGATCACCGCAGTTTTCTAGTTTAAGCAAATTGAAGGGTTGAAGGGCCACCACATGGCGAAAGCTGATTGATCCATGTTGTACGATCAAGATGAGCTCATATTCAAGGGTGGAGATGCACTTATGCTTAAAGCAAGGAGGATCCACGAGTTTTTCCATATAAGAAGACTTTTTTTACAATCAAAGATCAATAATGCAGTGTTTCTCCAAAAATAGTGGCTTATCTTATCCGAATTGATGTCAGCACTGATTCGACGGTCCAGATCATCCCCAGATCCAATGGTGGAGAATGAGGGCGCCTAAATTTCACTCCTTTACACTAGATTTGATAGAAAGATCAATTCTAAGCCATTGATTTGATTAATCAAATGGTTGTAATCAAAAGTAGTGATCCTAGAGTTGAGAGTTGATTTCCCTAGATCCAAGGGCCCAAATTCATTCAAAAAACTATATAAACCCCCCTCCAAACTCCTAGAGCATCATTGTTAGGCATCCATAGGGTTCATGCTAGCTTTCCTTGAGACGATCACCCTCGGTTGAGCGAGTGAGGATCCAAGGTGAGCTAGTATGAGTATAGTACCTAGTTTCAAATTTAAGTTAGAACTCCAGCATCTCTATCTTGACTCACCCTCGGTGGAGCGTGTGAGTGAGTTAGAGCTGATTTTAATGAGTCTTAGACTTCTTTAGTTAGACGTTACGAGCCTAGACATACATAGGGTCACTGGAGTGGAACTCACCTTCTTACGTGTGACATTGGGTTGAACTGTCATGGTTTGAGGGTCGGAACCACCTTTGATCAGTAGACTGCCTAGCTTGACGTACCATGACAATCTTATACATGTATCTTAATTCAAATCCTTTTAATTCATGTCACTTGTCACTTGTCTCTTGTCTCCTCTCTCAGTCTCTTAAGTATTGTTACATGTCTTCTATTTCTTCTATGTGTGAGAAGGCTCCGCAGTATTGCGTTGAACCAGTGAGGATGTTTCTTTGAGCTTGTGAGTAAACTCTATCATCATAATTCACTTGCATGCATATAATCCATACATACCCATACATATTGATTAGTTTCTGAAAGTGTATGTAGCTCAGTGATGAGTAGTACCTCCTTTAATGTCAATCCGGGAAGACGTGAGGATGGTATGAAGACCTCGAGCAAGTGGAAGCACAAGTGCGTGAGTGAGAAGCACACCTACATGCACACACATACACACACACGCGCACACACGGTGAGACAAAGAGTGAGGAGCAATGGAGTTCTTTAGATTACTTTCACAAGCTCTTACAAGTTCGTTTCAATTACAATCTAACCCCCAAAAATGAGCTCTCTAGCTCCTTTTATAGTTTTTGACTAGCTTTGGCCCTGTCCAGACCTAGTGTCCGGCCTAGTTAAAAATTAGGTTCCAGGGCTTATTTGAGGGCTCAAACGAGATCTAAAAAATATGAAAATTGGCAGGTAGATACTTCTAAAGCTCCTCAAGCTCAAGGACTCCTTGGCTTGCACAAAATGGAGCTACAAAAATACGAAATGATATTTACAATGGTTTTTAGTGATGAAAATCACTATTTGTGTAGGGTTTTCTCTATTGATTTGTCATACACCTCTTTGAGCTCCCTACTTGCTCTTTCTTCTCGTGTGCTCAACTCCTTGATGTCTTGAAAAATTAGATGGCCTACTTGCCAGATCTTCTTTGACTCCCTTGTCTGCTGCTAACACCCCCCCCTCTCTCGCGTCTGTCGTCCCTGACAGACCCTTGTTGTGAGGGTTTTTGAATGTAGTACTCGACGACATCCTGCGCTAGGTGATGTTCGGCAATCCTCAACCCTTTGGCCAAATCTGTCAGAAGAGCATCCCAGTCTACCGGCCCGGGAACCTCTGGATGTGGTATACGTAACTTTTCGGAATGTAGAGCTTGTTCCACTGCAAACAACTGCAAGAGATGGGATGGTCTGGGAATGAATATCTCGGAGTGATATTCCCAGAATCCCGTGACAAACATCTCTTCAAACGTTTGTTTGAAGCAGGCCGGTAGATATTTGATGCGAGCGTGCCATGCATACACAATGTTAATCGATGGGGTTGTGCTCATGTCATATACCAGGTCCTGATTACCTTCATTAAATCCTAGTGCTGAGAGATGCGGTTCCTTGACATTCTTGAAGGTTCTGAAAGTGACCAGCATAAGTTCGAAAATTTTCAGACACATCTGAGTCATGACGTCAGGTACATTCTTGAACCAGACCCCCCAATGTCGAATCGTCGAAATCATATAGCCAATCGTAGGTGGGCCCTTCGGGGGTGCGAAGTACACATAATTGAGCCACTTCTCACATCCTTTAATCTACAGCACTGTTTGTGTGTACTCCGGCCATGATCTCCTTCGAAATACAGGGCAATAACATGGGTTATATTTGATGTACAACGGCATGTTGTTCCATGTTCTTACCATTTCCGGGTACGTTTCAAGCAACCTAATTCTCCACATTGGTTGGCGAATATGTCCCTGCTTGGCACTTTCTGGGATGTCGTCAGGTGCAAATTGGGTGGCAGAGGTGGGTTCCCTTGAGGTGTGGTGCTTCATCTCTGCGTTGTAATCTGCCATTAGCACGCAGAAGGGAATATACAGGTCGTCCGATGGGCTAATCCACCTATGGTGTGAGAGATTCTGAAAATAATCGGACTTTATTACCACCTCTTCTAATTTTGACATCAATGCGATTTGGACTGCCACCCTGTCATCATGCGTCGTGGCGACTTTCTCTAATTTCTGCATCCATTCAGGTGCCTCAATTTCAATTGTGTCCATGCCCTGTTCTGTTCGCTTACCCCCGGGTGTTGGCATCGGAACATAGGGATCTTCAAATGTTTCTTCTACTTCTATTGGCACAAGATCTTCCGGCTCTGGTTCTGCCAAGGGGGAGGGTTGGCGTTCATATACAAGCACTTTCTTTTCCAATTCTTCAATTTTTGCTTTGAGTGTTGCTACTTCGTCAGCTGTGTCAACTGTGGTTGGTACTTCTCTGGGTGGTGCTGGTTGAGCTGCCAATTGCCTTCGGAGTTCATCTCTTTCCTTTTCTAAGTCTGCATGGGCTGCGAGGAGATCCGCATGGGTTTCCAAAATGATCTGCATATTATCCGAGGGAATAGCCTTAAATCTCTCTGGGTCAATGTCCTGTGGGGAACCTTCCATGGCTAACTCCAAGTTCTCTTCATTTTGTGTCTGCAGCCGTCTATTTTCTTCTAGGGCTGCCGACATATGCTTCCGTAATAGAGCCATGTTTCGGCGGAGTTTGAGGTTCTCTGTGATCTGAGAATGTAGCAGCTCGTCCATGTGCCGTCGCTCTTCATCATCTGCTTGGGGTGGGTTGGCTACTAATTGTGCATGTTGCTCCTGTAAGGTCATGTGCTGCTCTTGTAGTAGCTTCTTCTGCTCTTCAAGATCCTTAAACCGTGCTTGGAGATCTTCGTGGCTTTGGAAAAGCCTTGTATGTTGGTTGTCAAGATGTTGGTAATGTTGCTGAAGTTGGGACATGCATTGATACATACTATTAAATACATTATTAATGGGGATGGATGCAGGGAGAGTGTTATGTGCAGAGGGGAAGGGAGAGGGGAAGGGAAGTGTGAATGCAGTGCTGGAAAATGGTGAAGTGGGTGGTGGGGGAATGGGAGATTGTGGTGGTATGGGGGGAGGGAGAGGTGCGGTGGAAGGTGATATGTCCATAAAATCTGTGGTGGAAGCAGTAGTGGTAGTGATTGTGAATAGTGGAACAGTGGGTGCAGTGATTGTGGTGAATGTGTACAGTGGTGTGTGCAGTTGTGGATGTGAACTGCCCGAAAGTGTGGGTGGAGGAATGGGGATGTCAGTAGATGCCGTTAGGATTACAGTGGTAGTGGAGGTGTATACACGGGAGGTGTTGAGAGGGTGTGTGGGTTGATAGGCCGTTTGTGCTTCAGTCATGGCGATGGGTTCGGAGGGGGTAACGGTGGTAGTTACATTGGTGATGGGAGGTGAATGTGGTGGAGAGGGAGGAGAAGGTGGTAAGGGAGGTGATGGAGGTGCGCTTGATGTATGGGCTTCCTCGGTGTCATGAACGGTGTGTGCAGTGCCCGTGGTTGTGGGGGTGCCTTGTGGTCCTGATCCTAATACATTCATTTGTTTTCCCGTTCGTGGGGGACGTCTTCCATATCTTTTCTCTGTCCTTCGTGATTGCGCTAGTGCAGTATGCACCGTTTCAGGTACTCCCAAAGCATCTGATATCATTTCCAAGGTGGCGCGGTATTGCTCGTCCACGCCTTCCTCCTCCAGAATCTGGTTCATGAGGGCTTTACCTGCTGCTAAGGACAGCCTGTGCTGCTGTTGGACTCGGTTCATCGTATCATAGAGCTTCTTTAATGTGTTAGTATAGGCGGGGGCACCTTCCAGTACTTGTATGGCTTCCTGATCATACTCTTGTTCTTCTTCTTCTGATTGTCCACCCCGTGTCTCCTCATGTTCTTCTTCTTCATCGTCCACATTGACTACGTCCGGTTGGCTAGGCTGGGGTTGGTCTGGGACAGTTTGCTGTCCACCATCTTGCTCTGCTTCAACTTCTGCGTTTACAGCTTCGATGATTCTAGCCACTTCTTCGTCCGTAAGATCCTCCAGAGTGAATCCATGCGGGAATTCCAGATCAGTCGGTACTGGTGGAAACACAAGATTCGGGCCATCTGTGCTGTGCCTGGGTAACCTGATGGTAAATGGTTGCACTCGTCGGGGAAGTCTTGGGGTTGTTTCCGGCGTTAGGGTTGCACCGCGAGCTTGTGCACAAGGCATCTGGACAGTGCCTCTCATCTTCTTTTAGGGAGGCCCCACAGCTGACAATCTTCGTTGAAACTCCTGTGCTCTGGACCAAACGAGAGCCCTCTGCACCGGTACATCATATGCGAGACATCTGTATACAATTCTTGTAAGTGCGCAGCAACCATACAACACAGACTTTTGCTTCTTATACCATCTTTGATGAGCCATATGAATCTGGTCGATAATCCAGTGGGGCATGTTGATGGACAAATCAAAAGCATCCGCCAGGTAGAGGCTAAACCAGATTTTTTTAGGAGGCATTGTGAACCTGTCTTGCGCGGGAAATGCGAAGTGTTGCATGACCATACGTAGATGAATGGCAATTGTCGGCGTCATCGCAACCATGTCCTTTAGCTTCGTCAGATTCCTGTTCTTCATATTATCTGGAACCATGGTCTCTTTCTCCGTAGGAATGTGCATTCCGTGCATATCAAGAGCTTCTCTCACCAAGTTGATCGTCAAGCGGAAACGCTTCAGCTCATTGCCCCTTGTGAGTGATGGGAGCACAAAGGAGCTGTATCCTTTCTTGTCTTTGCTGGGAGTGAGGGTACTAATTAGATATGAGCACCTTAGAAAATCTGGCTTTGGTAGTTGGAACTTGAAGTAATCATAAAGCCCAGCCTTCTTCCATATTGGCTTCAGTCCCTCAGTATTCTGTAGCTTTTCAAACTCTCTGGTAAAGAAGTGGTATCTGCCCCACCGTCCATTGAATTCTATTTCGGACTCCCACATATATGTGCCTTCACCCAGAGGTCCAGCAACGTCACTGAACCAGTGTGAAGCTTTGCCCACCGGCATTGTATGACCCTGTGGAGGATTCTGAATTGGTATGGTGTGCAATGCCCTTAATGCCGCTGGTCTTTCCTTTAGTTCCTCCTCAACCGGAAGGCTTTCGATGTCCACCACTTGGGGGCTGGTGCCTGCCTGGGAGCTGGTTCCTACTGTGTCTGCCATGTTACTTCTTGCTTCTTGTCTCTGTGAGAATATAGAAACATGTGTTAACATTGTACACGACAAGAGAGAATTGTTGTTGTTCCCATTACAACATTAACATGCGGGTCGGGAGCGATTAATGGTTAGTAAGTGCTCGGAGCGAGTGTGTGTGTAGTTAAGAGTTCAGTAGACCTAAGAGCTAAGTGGAGTGATAAAGTGTGGTAGTTATGTGGTTAGTAGGTTGTCATGGATTTACAAATGCGATCCGGGGGTTTATTACAAGTCTTGGGTTGCCAAATGCAGCAGATAGGTTTTGCTCTAGGTTTTGTAGAGACTCTCGAGAGCTTTATAGGTGTGTCGGCTATAAAATGAGGCTTTTTAGGGACCCATTTACAAGCGATTATTTTTGAGCTCATGGGCCTTGGTGTGTTCCTGATTGTTGAAAATGAGGGGATGCCAGCTGCGCGAGTGAATGGATCATACTGTATGGGATATGGTCTTGGTGTAGCTATTTGAGCCCGCAAACAAGCCTTAGGCACCCAAATTTGTCTTGATTGTGGGCTAGCCTTCATCGACCTCTTGGGCACCCAAATAGACTTCACATTAGCAGAAGAACCTCTGAAAGACTTCTTATTAGTGTCGTGTTGTTGGTTACTAATAAGAGGCTTTGCCCGTGTGGTTGGCTTGAGTGCAACCGGGTGTTCGCCTTTCCGCACCCACACTTGTTTCACTAGCTGAGACATTTTGTTGCGCAGGTACTTTTGATCTCCGACATAGGTAGTACTCTGCTTCTTCTGTCTTTGATCCACCTTTGGTTTCTGCCTCCCTCTGGCCTTTGGAAAAGAAGGGAGTTCCGTTGTGGTTCTGACTCCTTTTTTGAGATCTTCATTCTTCTGCGTCACATAGCCTTGGACAAGAACAGCATGGTCAGCTTCATGTGCACCCTTGGAAGGACCAGGAGTCTGTGCCTTTCCTAGTTCCTTGAGTGCTCCATTATTTAACTCCATTGTAATTCTAGTCTGATTCACCCATACCTGAAGAAGCCCACTTCTTAGGTTTAAGTTGACTGCTTGGTCATAAATCCAGTCTTGACCCAGGACAAGGGGTTCCATGAGGTCCTCATCTTGGCATACTAGCGCTTTAACTGTCATTGCCTCATCATGAATGTAGAGGGGAAGTTCCACCTCGCCCATGCAAGGGGTTTCCACACCTCCCAATCCTATGAGATATGCTTCCACAGGATTGACAGTTAACTGCAATTCTTGACAGTAAGATGATTTAACAGCACTAGTGGCTGCACCTGAGTCAATCAAGGCTCGTACAGTCCTTGCACTCTTTCCTTGTCCTATATCTACGGTTATGAAAGGACGTCGATCCGTTATCCTATGTGAGCTAACACATGAAACTTCACACATAGCCACGTCATATCCTTGATCTGCAAATGCATCTTGCCTAGGGAGCTCTCTACCTTGTCTTCTTAGTTTCATTCTTCGTATGCGCTCTAGGGCTTTTGCTTGAGCTTCTTCTCGAATTCGCTTTTCTTCCTCTTTGCGTTTCTTAGCAGTGTTGAGTCGACTTAGCATTTCCTCTGTGAGAGGTTCCTGATACAACTTAACTCTGCATCCGCTAATATAGTTTGGTAGAACATCGCCTTCTAATGTGGCTAGTTGCACTGCTCCACTTGTTGAGATCCTATTGATGATCATAGGTCCGTAGCCTCTCTTTTCTAGCTTCCTTGCATGTTGTTTCAATGTGTAAACTAAAACTAGATCTCCTGCTTTCAAGCCCTTATCCTTCACATGGGCATCAAAGTATGCCTTCTGTCGTTTCTTTGCCGCATATATCCCTGCAGCTGCTCTCAGTCTTGTTTCTCCCAATCGTTCAAGGTCAAAGAGCCTAGAGGAGAGCTCATGACCTGTCCATTCGTGCTCTTGTGCTATTTTCAATGTAGGTATCAAAAAGTCTAAAGGTAGCACCGCGTTTTGGCCAAATACCATCTGAAAGGGGGTGGCTTGGAGTACCGTTTTATAGGCGACTCGGTATGCCCAAACAGCATGGTGTAGCTGTTTGTCCCAATCAGAGCGTTTAGTGTTTACTAATTTTGTCAGTACATTGCATAGGATCTTATTAGTGCTCTCCGCTTGTCCATTAGCTTGAGGGTGATAGGGGGCAGACTTCTTATGTATTACCAAGAATTCTTGGAGCAGATTTTCAATGACTTCATTTAAGAAGTGAGTGCCTCTGTCACTTACAAGCTCTATAGGTAGTCCGTATCTAGTGAACACATTCTCAAATAAAAACTTAGCAGTTGTTTGAGCATCGTTCTTCGTTGTGGCTTTTACCTCCACCCACTTAGTTAGATAGTCTGTTGCAACAATGATATATTCTGCATGGGAACCCTTAGCTGGGGGATTAATAGGACCCACGAAGTCTATTCCCCACTTAGAGAAAGCACGTCCACCCATCATAGGTTTCAGTGGCATCTCATCTTTACGTATAGGATATTGGGTTCGCTGACAGACATCACACCGTTTCACATAGGTATGTGCGTCCATGTGAAGGGTTGGCCACCAGAAGCCCGCAAATAGTATTGCCTTGATCACCCGATCTGGTCCAAAGTGTCCTCCTGCTACACCTTGGTGAGCAGTGTCCAAGATCTTGAGATACTCACTCTCATGGACACATAGTCTCAGGTAACCGTCTTTACCACGCTTGTATAGATTATCACCAATGAGTGAATAATCCTGGGCTTCTTGTTCTAAACTCTTTTGCCTAGCCAGAGTCATGTCTGGAGGGAATGTTCTCGTCCTTAAGAAGGATACTAGTGGTTCACTCCAATCTGGCACTATGGACACTTGATAAAGAGTGGCGTGTTCCACAGGTGGTTTAGTGCAACAGATTGGGCATTCCTTGCACAATTTTTGGACATCCGCTTCCATAGTTGGCCAATGTACTCCGAGTCTCTTTAGGGTCTGTAAAGTTCATTGCTTTGAGTAATGTTGCTCTAATGCACCTACATGTGCTAATTGCAACCATTTAGCGTACTCATCCTCTTCTACGCAACAAGCCAAGATCCCTTGATCTGTGTGCTTGTACATACTTCCTGCCATGATGTGGTACTTTTGGGCTCTCACAACCTCCCTATTCCGTGTGTTCACCACTGGATGATTAGGCCCGTACGTCAATACTGGTACTAATGGCTTAGCCCACTGCGGTACAACTTCCAAATTAAACAAGTAAGCATCAGGAAGATCATCTGATACTCCTTGTGGGGCTTCTCCAGATGTGAGCCTAGAGAGATGATCTGCTCTTAAATGAGTCCTACCTTTCCTTACCACAACCTCAAAGTCATATTCCATGAGCAAGAGAAACCATCTTACTAATCTTCCTGTATTGCATGGCTTGTTCACGAGATATAACAATGCTTGGTGATCAGTAAAAAATTTAAACTTGTTTGCAAGCAAATAGTGTCTAAATTTCTTGACTGCATATACCATGCCTAAGCCTTCTCTCTCTGTAGTGGTATAATTTCGTTCAGCTGCATTCAATTGTCTACTGGCATAGGCAATTGGGAGATCCATATTACCTTCACCAGTAGGTTGTGCAAGCACACATCCAATGGCATAATTGGATGCATCCACATGAACATGGAAGGGCTTGTTCCAATCTGGTGTGGTTAAGATTGGTGCTGAACATAATCGTCGTTTAAGCTCCTGGAAGGAATTCTCACATTCATCAGTCCATTCAAAGTTAGTCAGAAGTCCGTACATGGGCTTTGCAATGACGGCATACATGTGTATAAATCGTCGGTAATAACCACAATGCCCCATGAAAGCTTGTACTTCCTTGACATTTTTTGGCCTAGGTAGCTCTGCTATAGCTCTTACTTTCTCTTCATCCGTGGATATGCCATTCTTTGACACTATGTGTCCTAGAATCTTGCCTTTTCTGACCATGAAAACACATTTTTCTGGGTTCAGGCAGACTTGATATTCTCTACATTTGTCAAAGATTTGTCTGAGTTCAGGAATATGGGTTTGTCTCATGTTGGAGTGAGCACAAAGATCATCAACATAGACTTCTAAATTCTTTCTCAAGAACTCCTTAAATACATGGCACATCAGCCTTTGGAAGGTTGCTGGGGCATTGGTAAGCCCAAATGGCATTACTCTAAAGGCAAATATGCCCCATTCTGTGGCAAAGGCTGTCTTATGCTGATCTTCTGGAGCTATGGCTACTTGGTTGTAGCCTGAAAATCCGTCAAGGAAGCTGTACACTTCCTTGCCTGCTACTCTTTCTAGGAGATGTTCTGTGATGGGAAGCGGATAGTTATCTCGAATTGTGGCTGCATTGACCTTCTTCAAGTTAATGCACACACGCAGCTTGCCATTCTTCTTGGGCACCACTACGATGGGGGATACCCACTCAGTGTGCTCAATTTCATAGATAAATCCAGCTTCAACCAGTCTATCTATCTCTTCTTTGATCTTAGCAGCGTAATTATCGTTATATGTGTAGGGCTTTTGCTTAGAGGGTTTAGCATCTGAGGTCATGGGGATGGTGTGTGAGCATATGTCAGGGTCAACACCTTTCAAATCCTTGTAACTCCAAGCGAACACATCTCTGTATTCTCTTAGCAAGGCAATTAACGCATGCTCTTCTTCCTCTGTTAGGTCATGGCCTATGTACGTGCATCTCTCCTCTCCTTCTTCTAGTGCCACTACTATTTTCTTGGTGGTTTCTTTGTTATCATAGGACTCTCCTGCTTGAGCCTCTCGTTTAGGCATTCTTATCATGACTCTCCTGTCGTCAATCTCATACTTCTTAAAGTTTTCTGGGACCTCAAACAAAGATTCTTCCTCTTCTGGTGAGACTTCTCTCTTCTTCCGTTTCTTTCCTTCTTCCTTTGGGGTCACATGTGTGGCTAATCTTACATCATTTGTAAGCTCTCCATGCCTCTGGGGTTGAAATTCTACTTCATGGAAGTATTCTTCATCTGATGCAAAGGGTGGGTCCATGATGATTGACTCTAGGTCGGAGTCACTTGCATCCTCAAAGACATCAGGGCTAGGTTCGCATTCTTCTAGAACTGCCTCTCCCATGATTGGCTCTATGGAGAAGACTGAAATATCATAGCCATCCTCATCACAGTGAGGTGTCCATTGTTCTTCATTGATGGCTACGTCCATTGTTGCTAGGATTTCTGCCCAGCCGTGGGGTTCAAATTCCTCATCAGGAAATACTACAGGTGCATAGGCCGGGTCTTGAATTGATCTATGTGTTTCTTTTGCACCTACCTCTCTGGCTTTCTCTCTCTTCTCTTCTTCTACTGCAACCTTGCACATCCACAAATGAGTGTCTTCATGCATCCATGAGGATCCTGACCCTATGGAATGCACAGATTCCGTGTCATCTTTGGCTCTATGGATGGGATTCCATTGGATAGGGGGAACATCTCTATGAGAGTAATCCTTGAGATTGACTTTGGTCGTAACACCTAAGTGTTGCAGGTACAAGGAATTAGTTCCCCAATCCTGTACCACTTGCAACTGTCGCATGAATGGTCGTCCCAAAATCATCTCATAGGCATGATTTTTGCTAAAATCACATATAGCAAAAGTATGTTCAAACTCAACACCACAGGTGGTGAGAGTTATTCCTTCTAGCAATCCTAGGGGTCTCTCTATGTGACCATCGGCCATTTGCAACTTCATTCTCGTTGGCCTGAGTGCCGGCTTGCCCCAACGTTTCCACAGGGAAGTGGTGGCAATTGCAACTCCTGCACCTGAGTCCAAAATTGCCTTAGTGGTGTATTCCTGATAAGTAATGGGAAGATAGGTGTTCCCTTCTTCACCTTCACACATATCTCCTATCTTATCCAAGGGTATCTCTGGCACTGTCCTATGTGATCCTACCTGGGAACGAGATTTTGCTATCTCAGGTACTTGTTTGGCTACCTGTTTCCACGATTCAGGTCTAACCTTGAGTAGCTCTTCTAACTTGAGATTGCGCTGCACGTTAGTGTTCTTCCCTACCTCTGTGTTCCTAGGTATGAATAAATCTTCATTTCTTACCATGACTGTGGGTGCTCTCATGCACGTGGACTTGGCTTCCCATGGGCCCGTGAAGTGGGGTAATTCCTGTAAAGAATTAGACTCGAAGTCTAATCTTTCTTGAGATTGGGTGCTCTCATGTTCCCCGTAAATAGATGAGATGTCGTGTGGGAATTGGTCGTGTGCATCATCCACAAGTTCAAAGGGAGGAGCGACTTCACTTTCGTTATCCCATTTATCTTCTTGTATTTCTCGCAGGAAGTCTGGTGCAAACCGATTCATAGAAGAAGAAGTGTCTGGCTCCGTAGAATTAGGCACATAAGCAACCTGGGAAGGAGGGCTTATTCTATCGTTGGCTCTTTCCTCGCTCTCATAGATGTTTGGAGCACAAGCTTCCTGGGGAGGATTACTTATCCTATTACTTTTCCGAACAGGCTCATATGATCCCTGAGAAGGAATGTGGACAACCTGTGGAGGTACGTGAGCTTTCGAGGGAGGCTCATCTGCCTTTTGGGGGGAAAGATAAGCGTCTTGAGGAGGCACATGGGCTTCCTGAAGAGGCTGGCTTATTCGTTCTCTTGCCCTTTCCTTTCTTTGAGGGGCAGGTTCCTTCTCTGATTGTGCAATTAGCCTCTCTATTCTTTCTAGCAGTCCGTCAAAATGTAACTACGTCTTAGCTGAGCTAGAGATGTTAAAGAGGCGACTAGCTTCAAACATGGTCTGAGCCAATTCCACCATTTTGGCACAAATTTTAGTTCGTTCAAGCTCTAGCTCGGCTCTAGGGTAGCATTTTTCATGATCGGTTATGGTTGGCCCTTCTTGGATTCTGGCCTGATAAGCTTTAAGCATCATATTAAGGTCTTCGGGAGTGGGATCTGCTAGGACTGATCCTACTCTAGGGGGTGGTGGGTTTATGTGAGGCGGGTTGGAAGGTGGCTGGTCGGATGGCGATGGGAAAGGTGGTGGTGGGGTAGTGTGAGAGGGAGTTTGAGATGTGAGTTCAGTTATCCTGGCTTTGGTTTCTCTTATGCTTTCCTCAAGTTCACTCATCTTTTTAGCCCATTGTCTTTTCATTCTTTCTCGACTATCTTTCCACGCTCTAGTCCTTTTCTTGGTTATGCTCTCAGTTTCACTAGCTGTTGGGCTCTTTTCCTGGTCTGCCCCTTGGTTTTGCTGCAATGCTTGAGCTCTAGTGACTACCTGTACTGGTGCGGTGGAAGTCACGCTCCCTGTGGAGTCTACCACTAATCCAACAACGTTGATAGGAGTGATTTTTGGCATGTTATTGGGATTTTTAGGGCAATCTCGTAAGAGATGCTCTTTTCCACAATCTTGGCAAAAGCCTGGGATCGTCACTGACTGGGGTTGTGTAGGTGGAGGTAAGGGACAATCACGAATGAAGTGATCTCCTTGGCATCTGTAGCACGGTCCTCTTGGGAATGGAGGTCTTACCTGCCTAGGTTGTGGCCTAGGGTTGGGGTTGGCGTACATGACATTTGCGTAATCCGTTTCCCAACTAGATTCATTTGGCTCTTCACTATAGTAAGACTCACCATGTTCAGGAGACTGTATGAAGTAAGTCTGGGGACTCTCAACATGCGTAGAATCAAAGCTATGGTCACTGGGATCACTTTCTGAAAGCAATGGTGTTATGGGGACTATAGCTCGGTTTAGGTTTTCTTCTGCTGCTGCATACTTTACAGGGATTAGGTTGGGTGGAGCTGGAGGTTGTTGGACTAACACAGGCTGAGGTCTTTGCTGGGCTTGGTATTGTGGTTGGTAGGTTTGTTGAGGTCTAGCATACTGTTGTGGTGGGTATTGGTTTTGGTATCTGCCTTGCTGAGGGTATGGCTGAGGGTAGGCTTGCCTAACTGCTTGCTTGTTGTATGGGCAGTCTTGTGCGGTGTGATTTGTGTATCTTCGTTCGATAGTGCAGTACTGGCTACTAGGGTTTACTTGGGGTTGAGCCATAATGGGACATACATTCGCCATGTGGTCGCCACCACAAGTGTAGCATCTCTTCACAGGGGCAAATCTCGGAGTTTGTTTGCTAGAGACACCTAATTTCTGAGCCACTTTCTCTGCCAGTTCCTCAATTGATGTGGATTGCGTGGAAGAGTGACTAGATGCACTATCTGAATCTTTGTAGATTTTGGAAAGCTCTAGTTCTTCCCCTAGGTTATCTTCTATGTCAATGCACATGCGTACACACTCTTCTATAGTCCTAGGGTCCTTCAGATACACATAGGATCTCAATTTCGTACTCAGCAATCCATCCAAGAATAAAGCTACTTGTTTAGCTGGTGTAGGTAACTCTGAAACAGGACATCTCTCAAGATATTGCCTAAATCTTCTTCCTGCAAGTCTCACGGTCTCTTGAGGGGTTTGCTTGAAGCTGTGAATCAGTGAGGAGGTGTTGTGTCTTATGCCACTCTTAGAGAACTCTACGATGAAAGCCTCTAGGAGTTGGTCTATGCTCCTGAACTGTCGCTCATCCAATGGCTAGAACCATGTAAGTGCTGTGTTCCTAAGGGTTAGACCGAAGGCATTATACTGCGTGAATAGATCCTCCACTTGTTCAGCTCTCAAGACTTGCTTGAACTCCGCCACATGATCATAGGGATCTCCTGTGCCATCAAAGTAATTCTTCATGGACTTAACTAGCTGGGTTGGTCTCAGAGTTCTTGTGTGCTCTCTAGGTCTCGGCAGAGGGAATCCATCCATATTTCTCTGAGTCCTGTGAGCTCTAAGCATCTCAGGTTCTACTCTATTCGTCTCCGTCCTCGTTCTTTCTCTGCCCATTGGGTTGGCAAAGCTTACTTCTGGCCTATCTCTACTTCTGTCTCTTTGCATTCCATGAGCTTGGGACGTTCCAGCTCCAGGGTGACCATAGGATACATTCGATCTTGGTTGGGGGAAAATGAATTCACCCTTCCAAGTGTAAGCATGCCTATCATTTTCTGTCACCACAAAGATCCTTTCCGAAGTGTGATCTAAGTAGGTCACTCTACCTGGGCTATCCGGATCCTTAAACTCATAGATCATGACAGTTCCTATATCAGTTGGCTGATTAGATTTATATCTCCAAAAGGCTTCGTCCGTTTCTCGATTGAGGAGCAACTCTATGCTCTTGTTGTCTTGGGGAACCCACTCAGGCGTGATAATCCTAGTGAGAACAGATTTGCCTCGAGGAGTTCTAGGTTCCGCACCCATGTTTCCTTGTTCCAAGTCACCTAAGTCCGATTCTGGGACTACATTCCCAAATTCATCTGTCCTATCTGGGTGACTGGTGACTACGTATATGGTTCCTTCCTTGTCCAGGTATGCACCGTTTTCAAATTTGACAGCTGGGTGCTCTAATCCAATGGATTGATCAGGATTCCTAATCTGTACCACAGATCTTCCTAGGCCGTCCTCATAGATGCTAGCACCTAATCGGTTGGTCCTAAGGTATTCCAACTGTGTTTTGTAAGGGCCTTCTACCCTGTACAAGTAAGACACTCCTGAACTTCCCGTAGGTCTGTCCATGCCTTGAGACATCTCTGACGCACTGGTCTCAGAGCTAGGGTAGTACGAGTGGTGGCTCAACTGCTGGGCCCAAGACCTAGCAGTGTGGTTAACACTAGCCTCTGAAGATCTAAGGCTTTGTCTCTCCCTTACTAGATGCCGTCCTGATCTAAGGTTCATATGCCTAGTGAAGTAGCCCAATTCTTGCCCAGAGTACAACCTCGTTGCCGATCAATTGGTCTCAGTCACTTGATTCGTTTTTAGTGAATTATTATGTTTATGATCTTATCTGGTATTGCGTCGTCAGGAATACTTGAGTATTTTTTCCGTACTTGGAATTGGTCGTCCCACTTAAGGTTCTTTTCCTTT
Source organism: Ceratopteris richardii (assembly GCA_020310875.1). NCBI lineage: Eukaryota > Viridiplantae > Streptophyta > Polypodiopsida > Polypodiales > Pteridaceae > Ceratopteris > Ceratopteris richardii. Next base: position 190,134,684 of record CM035410.1, on the reverse strand, counting down.
ATGTTATCGACAGTACAGAGATTAGGTTTTTAGCTTGAACTTGAGTTTTAGGTAGTCTTCAACTTGATACCTGCCTATCGTTGCCCTGACTTACCTCTAGCACTATTCGTACTTAGCCTGAGCTAAAAAATGACAGAGGGAGTTGAGAATATTCCAACCTTTTGTTTCCTGCTAGGTTGCCCTTGAATGCCCAGGAAGTGTGTTCCCAAGCTTGCACTTACACTTGCTTAGAACGCCTTTCGATGCTCTCAATAGATCTGTAAGAGTCCCAAAGTTAGCTTTAAGACTTGAATTCCAAAGACAAAACCAATGATTTCATTCCTTAAGCACAAACACTAATTGGTGTAGAGGCTTTTAAGACAACAATTCTAAAGACCCCTGACTTTGATCCCCCTGGCTAGGGTCAACTTCAAAATACCGTAGTATATGCCACGAGCTTTCCAACAAGCCCTAGAGCTCAAAAATTGGATTTCGTATGAAAAAGTTATGACTGTTCAGGGTTTAGGGGGTTAAAACCCGATTCAATCTGACTGACAGATCCTAGGATTTTCTCCCAAATCTCAAGTGTAGGAACCTCCAAAGTGCTAATGGATTGACTATTTTGCCCCACAATTATCCCAATTTTGAGCAAAAACAAACCCTAATTTTTGGCCGAAAAGCCTGTCAATCGCGATCGACAGGTCTGTCAATCGCGATTGACAGAGGTGTCCGTCGGGCCTGTCAATCGCGATGGACAGTGTCAATCGCGATCGACGGTGTCAATCGCGATCGACAGAGTCGATCGTGGCTGTCAATCGCGATCGACAGTATCAATCGCGATTGACACTTTTTCCGGATTTTTCACCGAAGTTTCAGTCAATCGGGAGCCTATCAGTCGCGATGGACACGTGGCTACGCGCAAAAGTCAATCAATCGTTGAATTTCAGTCGATCGCGATTGACGGTGTCAATCGCGATTGACAGAGGTGTCGGTCGTGGCTGTCAATCGCGATCGACGGTATCAATCGCGATTGACAGGATCCTACGTGGCAGTCTGTCGGTCGTGAAGTCTGTCGATCGCGATCGACGGTATCAATCGCGATTGACAGGATCCTACGTGGCAGTCTGTCGGTCGCGATTGACAGTGTCAATCGCGATTGACAGTATCAATCGCGATTGACAGAGGCTGTCGGTCGCGATTGACAGAAAACCACGGAATTTTTCTACTGTTTTTAGTGTTTTAGGATGTGCTCATCATGCTTGTGCTAGTGGTGCACTTTGTTTTACCAAATGATCGAAATTTCTGTCGATCGCGATCGACAGAAGCTGGCGACTGCGAGACAGATTCAACGAATTTCGTACCTACGCAGTGTGCTGGAGGGGATGGTGATGATGATACCTGCAAGAAACACAATAAACATGCAAAAACAGTGCAAGCAATATCGCTCTCTCGCTCTCTCTCACAAGTGGAATGAGGGAAATGAGGTGGAGATGGTGATATGATCAAAAAAATAGAAATTTCCGCGATGATGGAGATGGAGGTGGGAGATGGTGATGATGATGATGGTGATGAAGTTGGTGAAGAAAGTAAAAGAAAATCGATGAGAGTGAAGAAAATACCTACAACTCCAACGCGTCAACTCTACGTCTTACCATCACACGCTCGTCCTCAAAGCTCGATCCCCGGCAACGGCGCCAAAATTTGGTGTAGCTCAGTGATGAGTAGTACCTCCTTTAATGTCAATCCGGGAAGACGTGAGGATGGTATGAAGACCTCGAGCAAGTGGAAGCACAAGTGCGTGAGTGAGAAGCACACCTACATGCACACACATACACACACACGCGCACACACGGTGAGACAAAGAGTGAGGAGCAATGGAGTTCTTTAGATTACTTTCACAAGCTCTTACAAGTTCGTTTCAATTACAATCTAACCCCCAAAAATGAGCTCTCTAGCTCCTTTTATAGTTTTTGACTAGCTTTGGCCCTGTCCAGACCTAGTGTCCGGCCTAGTTAAAAATTAGGTTCCAGGGCTTATTTGAGGGCTCAAACGAGATCTAAAAAATATGAAAATTGGCAGGTAGATACTTCTAAAGCTCCTCAAGCTCAAGGACTCCTTGGCTTGCACAAAATGGAGCTACAAAAATACGAAATGATATTTACAATGGTTTTTAGTGATGAAAATCACTATTTGTGTAGGGTTTTCTCTATTGATTTGTCATACACCTCTTTGAGCTCCCTACTTGCTCTTTCTTCTCGTGTGCTCAACTCCTTGATGTCTTGAAAAATTAGATGGCCTACTTGCCAGATCTTCTTTGACTCCCTTGTCTGCTGCTAACAGTGTATAAGAAGCTCCAATATTAGACCATTCTTCCTTTCGAAACTAGTTTATGTGTAAGGATTCCATCTATTCACGTCATGCATACATATCATACAAAGAAGACTATGCATATGGATTAGAATTAGGAAGTGTTTAAGAAGCTCCTTCAATTGACCATTCTTCCTTCCAAATTTGATTAGTGTGTATGGTTCTCTTTCATTCTTATCATTCATGTTCATAAATCTAACTTGCACTCCTACATTCCCATTCCCATAGTCATTTCAACATCTCTCTCTTCTCCATACTCAACATTAATTTCATTTTCATGTCCTTAAACCATCCAACATTCATTAGCTTCATACACCCTGTGTGTGCCACGACCGGACCCGATCCACCCGGATAGCGATCACCTCCACAACGCGGACTCAGACATATTACAAAACAAAGAGCCAATTGTAATCGAGGTGCCAGATGATACACCTCAAGACAAAATCAACCACATGGAGGCTGAGCCAAGCATACAACTCCACATTAGGCAGCCCCATGACACTACATTACACATAGCACAAGGAAAAGATGTGACAACAGGAGCATAACCAAATATTCCAAAAACATGGTTAAATGTGGATGTCACACAATTAAAGGTGGTGGTCAAGCAGATGATACAAACGGCCATGGATACACAACATCAGATGATGGATATTGATGCAGACTACGACAAAGCCATGAGGGAAAAGAGTTAGTTTCAAATTATGAGTGAACAATTGTCTGCACAACTAATCCAGGCCCAAAAAGAGATAGCAGCTAAAAGCACGGAATTACTAGAGGTAAAAACGCAATGTAACACATTGATGACCCAGCATCACCAACTACAGGGACAATTAATAGATTTACAAAGATTACATGAAGCCAGCGAGGCCGACAAAGAAAGAATGAAAGTTAGAAGCACCTTGCTCGAGACACAATTAAAGGTGTACATGGAAGAAAATGACACTTTACGAAACAGAAATAAAGAACTGATGAAGTCATTACTTTATGATCAGCCCATTGAAAAGCAGGAGACATCAGAAATTGCACAGCAATAATTAAGAGATCAGGTTGCAAAATATACAGAATTGCTACAACAAGAACAAGCATTAAGAACCGAAAGGGAGCAGAAGTACATTCAAGACACCACCGAGCTCCAAAAGAAATTGAATATGGACAATAGTAAACTTGCCTCGAGTTATAGTGAGAACATGAATCAGGTAGCCGAAATTGGCAATGAACTGCTTGCAGCCAAAGAAGCACTGAGGGCAGCAATGCAAGAATTAAAAGAAAAGACTGAGCGCATAGAACAGTTAGAGATCCAAGTAAAGCAGAAAGCACCAATCGGGACACCACTAGAGCCAACAAAAGAGAATCCTACTGACGAGGTAGAGGTACGTTGTCGCGAAGTTCTATAACAAGGAGGGAGAAGTAGGTAGTAAGAGGAAAACCTTATGTAATTCTTGGACTACTTTTTCCTTTTTCCCTTCACGGGAAAAGCTTTAGCCCTAAGCATATGTATATGTAACACTTCGTTTTGATTGAGCTAACAATGATCTTCATCGAAATGATTAGGAGAAGTTTCCTAAAAATTATCCAACAAGGCAACATTCATTGATTTAGCTTGTTTTCCATCCTTTCCATAAAATCAATGAGTCACGTAAACATCGAAGACGCTACTTTATTATAGATGTGAAGTGTCACACGATTTAAGCTAAGAAAAACTGTAGACAGGCTAACATTTAACTTCGATAGTCATTTCCCAAGGGATGGCCACAAGGTCAAAAGTTTACAGATATGACTAACTTCATATATGAATAGCCTGATATTAGTCAATTAAGCTTAAGAATTCTCGGTTAAAAGAAAACTCTTCCTTCTGTCAAGATCAAGTAAAGGTTTGCTTTCATTTGATAAACTTAGCTTATGCCTTTCGAGACCAAATTTAACTATAATTTTTGTTTCTTTATTACTACGTCATATACTCATGCATTGAGAAGAAGCTGAAGGCGTCTGATTAATCACACTTACTAGTGTTGTCGTCCTTTTTAACCTTGTAATTATGGTTCTTCTAATCCGCATTCATCAAGAAATTCATAATGTTGTTCTTATTTGGTTTAACTAACGAACTCTCAATAGATTTTGAATATGAACACACATGATATATAATTTAATCTGCTCAAATATTTTTCTCTCCCCTTAACAATAAACACAACTCCCATTCTTATGATACGGTAAACAAGATTTAGAAACTAAGCGCATTCTGAGTTTGAGTCCTATGCAATATTCAGACAGTTCATATACATTATTGTTAGGCCTGCTAAGATCGCAGATGACAGAGCACATGGACGTACAAAGCAACCAATGATTTCCTTCTCATTAATCATACATGTTAATGCAGGATAGAACAGCCGACATAAATATTTTTCAAATACATTTTTGATGTAGTTATCTAGTGAAATCCTATTCTATCGAGAGCTTCATCAGCTTCATAAGCTATCAATTTTTCTCTGCAATTTCAAATGAATGTCATAAAATACCAAGAATTCAAGCACATCATTTCAAAACTTCACTTCTCCACGAAAAAAAATTGCAGATAAAACTCCGCTTAACTCATTGTTCACCATGGAACGCAAAATTCGTCCTATTTAGAGTGCGCTAATTCACAAAATTTCTTCTCGCTTTTGATACGAAAACATATGCCGTCTGTTAACACAAAAAGTTTGAGTATTTATTTTTCTCCATATCAAGTCTCCATAAATTTCATTGTTAAATCAAGAGAAATGCAAACAAATAATGACTGCGTACAAATCCTCATCAAATCTCCATCGTAATTTTCATATAATGTTTCATTGAGTTCATCAGCACAACATTGAACCAAAGATTTGGAGCATGCAAAGATGTGCTTCACAGAAAAAAACAGAATTGGATATTTCACAAGCATAAAAAACAGAAAAGGTTATCGATATCCTTCCAACACGTTTTTTTTTTTTTATATATATAGCACAGCCAGTTCATTCAAAGCAAAACAGCAAGCATAACATAAGAGGAAAGAACATTTGTTTTACATGGTGGAGTCATGTTTCTCAACTGACAGTAACAATTTTGCAGGAAATAGAACATGGATAGCTCATGCGGCTGCAAGAAAATCCAAGAACTTTAATCAGTAAGTACTGGGAAAAACCTGAAATGCAAATTCCTTTGAGACTTTGTTCCTTCACTGGCTTTCGAGCCTTGATTGTCACTTATCTCCCTCTATTCGACTGCACATATTATTAACTCCTTTCCTTTTCTGTGAGGAATGCATTTGATTGTGTGTTTTTGATGAAGAAGATCGAGTCGGTAACTACAGTCGAATCGGACTTCCCCTTCTTAAAGGTCTCCGCTTCCATTTTCCATCTTCTCTAGATGCCCAGATCAGCGCAGCGGTCCCCAATCGTCCTCTCGACTTTCAGCAATAGTCCGCTCACTTCTCTGCTCTTTGAATGTTCTTTTTCCTCACTCTATTGTAGAAGTTAAGGCCTTCAACAAAAAGTAAGAGAGGGCAAGCTTTCGAAGTCTGCCCCTTTTTCCCAAAATTGAGCGCCTCGTTCCCAGTAATCCCCTCGACTTTCTTCGAGCCTTTTTCCTTTTTAGAATAAAATCCTCCGATCTCTGTCAGAAGCCACCTTCCTTTGGGATGCGCGCGCCCCCTTGAGCCACGATCCCCACATTCTTTTTTTTTCTACGCAAAAATATGTGGTGCCAGATTTATATAAAGTTCTCTTTTAGTTTTATATTTCCTACAGGGTTTATATTTTACTTTTGTTGCTTGTAAAGTAAGGGTTTACACTGAGAGGTTCACATGCGCTCACACACAATGATGGATGCACACACACATATATATTTAGATGCATGTGCACATTCACATAGAAGAAGTGCCGACACATATTCACATTTTCAATAAACGCATTCAATACAAATCAATCATACCTTGTCTCTTTATAATAAGACATAAAGTTAAAGATAGATATCACCCGAGTATCCCTTTGAAGACCTCTTTCCATGTAAATTGGATATTACCTTTGCATTTACCTTCAACGAAGCTTTAAAAAGGTGGTTCCTACTTGACTATCAAGCTTTAATTTGAATCCTGACCACATCCACCCCCTTTGAACCTGTGCATCCTCCGGATGCGCCAATCTTGTATACATAACATCAAACACAAGCAAGGATCAAGTAGTCATAGCATATAAACAGGACTTAAAGAAAATTTTAACTTGATGCATGAAATCTGAAAACACATTGAACTTGGCATACATTAAGAGAAGAGAGGTAGACAAAAACATCTCATACAACATATCAGATTACACTAATGCACTTAGACTAGAAATCATATGAGTAAATCGAAAACTTCTTAGCTCTCTCGTTAACTCGACCCGATCAGATCTAGTAGCCTATCCGAAGCATTTGCATATACCAGTCTTCACTAACCCGATTTATGAAACTCGCTTCTGGCTTCCCTATTGATCTTCTATCATCTGAAGCCCCTTCAGACCCTTTTCTTATTTTTCTCATATTTTTATTCTGTTTTTCTTTATTTTAATTCTTTATCCCAGCTCAACCTTTATATCTTTGCTTTTATATCTTTTAATTCACACTTTTCGGCCTATGTCGAAATCGGATGCGACTCGTGGACCTGACCACCCGGTCAGGTTTAGCCCACCCATCTACCGACCCGACATAGCGCACGATGTACAATGTCAGCCTCATACGAAATCAATGTCAGCTCGTGGCTCTAACCGCCCGGTCAGAGTGACTCCACCCGCCTATCAATCCGTATGAGCGCATAACAACATATAGGTCAGGCCATACGACACAACTAGCGTCAGCTCGTGGCCCTGATCACCCGACCAGGGTAGTTCCACCCGCCTACTAGCTCATCGCAGCACCCAACAACACATACACATACACATAGATAGCTGGCTGGTATAAGAATTCTTTTCTCAGGATATAATCTGTCTGAAGATTAGGTCAGATGAGAGATCAAGAGTAGAAGTCGAAGTGTCTCACTCATCAAGTGTTTGTAAACACTACCATATACAGATACTTAGTCTAGGTCTACCCTTCACCTTCCTAGGTCTTGCTCTCGAAAGTTCTAGTCCATCTTCTAACCTTACTCATATAATCCTGGTCCTCAAACATTACATGTAATCTAATTAGTGGCACGAGATTTTTGTTCTACTTAATTTTTCTTAATTATGCATTTATTTACATGTTATATGGCCAACCCATGTAGTCTTTTCACATGGAAATATATATACATACATACACATATATACATGAGAGGAAAAGAAACTGAAACAATAACATCTCACCAGTATTAAATCAGAAGTCGCTCGAGCTTGTCGCCTTTAATCATTCTTTCTTTAGAAAAAACTTGAACTTGGTCATCCTGCATAAATCAGAGGCTTATTTCACACGAATTTATATAAAATAATTATTCAAAAAAAAAGAAAAATATTACCTGGCTTTATTTATATACATTGATATTTATTTTTCTTGCCGATCTCCGAGGATCTTCCCTGACTTTATTCTTCATAAGAAAAAACCTAACTTGATTCAAAATAAACATTATTTACACATATCTTTAATATAACCTTTTTAATTTATCTTTAAGACGTCTCGCCCCCTTCACGTTCCCTACGGAACAAGGCAAGCTGTTGTAAGAGTTCTGCATATTCTGCTAAGTCACGACTATATACAAGAAGTGCTGTTGGGTCCACTTCCATATATGACTCACGGTCATCCGAAGTATCATCTTCTCCATATGTTCGTGCCCTTCGATACCTGAGTATACTTCTTTCATTCGATGATGATATCAAGGTCTCCCTAGTGATACGATCTTTAACAAACTCTTCTATAGGAATTCTTTCTTCATTTTCAGGTGTAGGGAGCAAGTAAGTTGATATGAAAGAACTATCTAAGGTTCTCCCTTCAGGCACACTCCTTGACGTCTCTCTAAATCTTTCAGGAATGCTACCCTCAGGAATGGATGTATCATTGGAATCTTCACTGTCCATTTCAGATCCTAAGATAGTTAAACAGTCCAATCAAACCTAAAAGACTTCCTATTAATAACCTGATCACAAATCTCTGTCAGTACCCTGCAAGGAACAAAAATTAGTATTAATAAAATGTCATGAATAAGTAAAACACATATATTTAATTTATTTGCTTCTTTACTTATTTATTACATCTAGACGGATTCATATCTTGTTATTTGTCTACATGGTTTTATTATATACATACATATATATATACATGTTTTGATATAATTTATTTTAATCATTTTCCTTATTGATGTCTTCATCTTCATCATCTCCACTTCCTTCCTCTTCACTTCCCTCTTCTTCGTCTTCATTTATTATTGTCTCATAATTCTCATTCTCTCTTCTTTTAAAGAGCTTAACTCTCTTTCCAGCAATTAAATCCTTTAACTTGGTCCCATCTAATTCTCTAAGTGAGTACGTTCCATTATCAAAAACTTTACATACCACATAGGGACCAAACCATCTCTTAACCAGTTTTCTTCGAGCCTCATATTGAATATTCAGTGAGCTATCATAGACAAGTACCCAGTCTCCTTCCTTCAACCTTTTTGGTCTTAACCTGTGGGACTTGTCAAATGCAACTTTATTTTTCTCTCTAGAAGCTCTAAGCTTGAATGCAGCTTCTTCTACCAGATTTTTTCCTCTTTCTAGTTGAAGAATCCGCACTGCTAGAAGATCTTCTCTTGACACCTCATCTTCCCAAGGCAAGGAAGTCCACGCTAAAGCATGTGACTCCGTCGGCAAAATAGGTTTTTGACAATACATCAATTCTGCTGGCATATATCCAGTAGTTCTAGTGTATGTCATCCTATCTGCCCAAAGGGCAAATGGAAGGTAATTTGGCCAATTCTTTATTTTCCCCTCACAAGCCTTAGCCAAAGCTTTAATAATTGGAGGATGACCACGCTCAATTTTTCCATTAGCTTCAGGATTGTAAGCAGTGGTGAGTGATAATCGAATTCCATATTTTTTAAAGAAGTCTTTAGCTTCCTGAGCATCAAGCTCACCTTTATCGGCAACTATTTTCTCCACATAACCAAATCTACTAAACACATCTTCTAATAGAAACTTACATACATTACTTGTAGTTTTCGTCCTTAGAGCTCTTCCTTCAACATGATTTGTTAGGTCTTCTCTTGCTAATACAATATACCTCATCTGATGCACCCCTAATGGCATTGTAACTAAATCAACAACCCACTTATAGTGAATATTAAGAGGATATGTTGGATGTAATTCATCTCTGTGTCTAACATTGGAGTACATCTAGCAAGGTTTACAAGTGGCTACGTAATTTTGGGTATCCACATACATCCCAGGCCACCAGTATCTTTCCCTTATCTTTTCATAAGTTCCTTGAAAGCCTTTATGACCAGCCCATAGTGAGCTATGCATTTCACGCATAATCTTTCCTCTCGATTCTTCACAACCTACAACTCGCTGGGGCATCTTACCCATTCCAATTCCTCGCTTCCAGAGTAATCCATCTTTCAGGAAATAATTGCTTGACTTTCTTCGAATGGTACGAAATTTTTCTTTGCTCCAACTAAGATCAGGACACTTCATACTTAAATATCTCCCGATTTCCTTCCACTCATTTTCATATTCGTCTTCATTAAATCTTTCTGTTATTCCTATTTGAATCTTGTAAGGTTCTTCTTCTATCCATCTGTTATCTTTCCCTCTTCCTAAGCTATTTTGAACTTCCTTTGAAGACTCAGTACAAATTGCAAGCCTTTCATTTTGACGCTTAGGCTCTTTTCTATTTAGTGTAGTGAATGCTTTCTTTAGGCTTAAATTATGTACATGTGAAGCATAAAAGTCCAGACCTATCTCTTCATCATTAGAAATCATCGAATCTTCATTTTCATATATAGCTCGTGATAGCATATCAGCCACCGCATTATTCCTTCCAGCTATATGAACAAACTCAGGGTTTAGTGACTTAATATATGCTACCCATCTTAACATGGCAATATCTGCAGTGGAACAATTCACGATCATTCCCAACAATGGTAAACAATCTGTTTCTACTACCACATTTGCCCCAATCACATATTCTTTATCATTTTTTAGCGCAGTCACTATCCCCCAAAGCTCTCGCTTAATTTGAGGGTAACCTCTCTGGCGAACATTTAGAACTTTAGCTCCGAAACGAATTGCATATCTTTTTCCTTCATCATCCTCTTGGCCAATCGCCCAACCTATTCCTGTCGGACTTGTATCTATGGTGATATAAATTTCTTTATTATCAGTATAATCAGCCTTTCTAAGCAATGGAGCTTCTGCAAGTGCTTTCTTTAATTTTCTCACGGCTTGAGTATGGATATCTTTCCATTGAAATCTTTGCCCTTTCCTAAGCAATTGATAAAGTGGGTCAGCAATATGGGCAAAATGGGGAATCCATACAACATAGAAAACACATGCCCCAAGAAATCTCCTCACTTCAGTGATCGAGGAGCAGACCTCTTTCATGTGCTGAATGGCATCTACTTTCTTTGGACATGGCTTCCTTCCCTTAGGTCCACATAAACTTCCTACAATTAAAACCTCTTGCACTCCAAATACTGATTTTTCAGCAGACAATGTCAAATGAACCTCTTCCAGCCGACTGAGAATGGATTCACAATCAGTTATATGCTTTTTAACAAAATTCCTACATCCATCCTCATCAAGAGTCTCGTCTCTATCGCTTTCTTCACAGCCTTTAATAGGGACATCATTAATGAATGGCATAGTCAGATGTGGGATAAAATCCCTAAGAACTTTATGCATACCATTCATCATATGTGCCACCGAGTTTGTGGCACCTTGCGGCAAAGTGCACATGCGCACAAGCCCAAGTGGCGTCCTCATAGTCGTCAAATCACGGCTTTTGAGAGCTAGCTGGAATTGATCATATCCAGAGTGTAAATCTCCCATTGAATAAATAGATCTTCCTGCAAAAGCTTCTGCATATTCGTCTACAATAGGCCCAGTTCCCATATTTCTAATTGTCACTTTATTCACTGGCTGTAGATCTTGGATAAATCTTAATGACCCATTCTTTTTTGGTACAGTAAACCAACGGTTAGAATAAGGAGCACTTGATGGCTCAAGAATCCCCATTCTAATCTTGTCATTCAACAGATCAATTAGCTTTGAAATATGAGCTTTTGGTACCGGAATTGGTCTGAGATTCCAAGGTACATGTGGTATCGTGAAAATTATCATAGGTGTCACTACAGATGGATCTACACATCCAATTTCTTGGGCATTGAAAGAAAAAGCTTTTCCATGCTTAAATAACATTCGAGAGAATACATTCTTCTCTTTTTCGCTGAGGAAACCATCTTTCCCTAATTGAATTTGCTCGAGTGTTTCTTTAGTGAATTTATGGCCTATTTTTCTCTTATCTCTGAGAGGTGGCTGAGATTTTACATCATCCATAAGTTTATTACTATCTTCAGGAAGCGAAACTGCGACTGGCTTTATCTTTTTATCAATTGTTTTGTATTTTGTTTCAACGAAGACTTCTTTACCTATTTCATCTTGCTCAAACTTTGCTATTTCCTTATACATGGAAATAGAGTGCGTTTGAATCACATAATCACTCCTTTTTCCTTGAATTAACTCTTGCAGATCAAACAATGTGTCCGCAAAGGATATCTCATCAAAGACTCCGGAGATTTCCTCGTCGAAGTTAAGCACTCTACATCCATGAAAGTTTCTTTGAAGATCCGCTATGTAATGTTTTTCCCACTTTTTTAACTCAGAAAAAACACGAAACTGAAATGAATTTGTCGAAGAAAGTGCTATAAAACTTGATATAAACATATTTACATTGGGGATCTTTTCACTTTTCAAGCTTTCATAGTCCCGACTTATGAAAGCTTCCTTTAAAAACTTTGATCCTCGAATTCTTCAGGAATAGGTCTTGTCCGAAGAGAAGTTCTATTCCTGATATGATCTACACATACCGTCATGAATTGAACTGCCTTTTTCCCATCCTTACTACGGATTCGCGCATAAGCCGATCCATCTTCTAAGACTCTTGTTTCCATTCTTAAGGCAGTAATATATGGCTGCCCTAGAATCAATGAGTAACTAGAATGATCTTGTACGAAAAAATTTTGATAATCACTGACATCTCCAATTGTAACTAGAACCTGCGGGCATGCACCAAACAACTCACCTGGCATCGAGTTCGCAGCCTTAATTCTCCAACCAGGCTGCATGTCTATTGGCCATTTCCCCTTCATATAGAGATCTTTGGACATCAAGTTAACTTCAGATCCATGATCAATAAGAGCGACAACTGGAGTGCTAATTTTCTATAATCTCACCAACGTCTCAGTTGTGGCTCGAGCCCAATGATCTTTAGTGTAATAACTCGAAGGAGTTATGTCGGAAGGATTCTTCTCCAAGGATATTTCCTCATGCATGCACGGTTGAACATTAGTCTCAATTGGTTTAAGTATATTTTTTAGCTCTTGAACTTGCGCTTGCACAGTATGAACAGGAGTCTCTTCATCCATTCTTTCAATCTCTTGCATGTCAGCTATTGGTTGTCGTTTCCTTCTTAAGAGGTCAATTATTACTTCTAGAAATTCTCTTTTTGCTATTCCCAGTAACTCACCGAGTGTAAATTCGATTACACTATCGAGCACTCTTTTCTCGAGAACTTGTTTAAGATTTGTGGCTTGCTCTATGTGCGATTTTAGCATATATGAGGGGTTTCTCACTCTTCCTTGTCCTTTTTTCACAGGTTGCATCTCTTGATCTTGAGGAGGAATATTATCGTGGGTAGGGACTGGCATCTCAGCAGAAGTAGGAATTTGAACTTGAGTCGGAATTTTATTTGGTTGGATTATTGTTGGTTGTAATGGTGGATCTATTTGAGTGGGTTGGTTTGTTTGTGTTGGACGGTTTTGGTTTGGTATTTGAGGCTGTTCATGTGAAGCTTCTACTTGACGCCTAGTTCTTCTTTTCTCCTCTTCACCCTCATTGGTTCTTCTTCGTTTCTCTTCCACTACTGCTTCATGCTCCACCGAAGAGCATAGGTATGTAACAACCGAGAGAGTATCTACAGGATCATCCCATCCACTTACCCCTCGGATTTCATTACTGGCTGTTTTTAAAATTTCATGATGCATCTTCCCGCGGTCTAAGGACTTTATTACTTTAGACCACGGTTCTATATCATTATTTTCGTCAATTACCTGACATGCATACGTATGTGATGTTGAAGCAACGTTTTCACATGTGCCAGGGAAGAATATTCTCATCCCTCCCCGACCAAAATTAATGTTTACTTTTTCTCCAGTCTTAGAGTCATATATCATCTTTTCCTTAACGAATACCAAATTCTTTGCTAATGCTTCTTTGAAGCTCTCACACGAGTATCTGTTATGCTCCAAAGAGTCACACCAAATACATCTTTTAATTTCAGGAGCTTTTGGGTTTTTAGGTGCCGGTGCTTGTAAAGATTGAGATTCAATCATCTGCTTCATACTTTGAATTGTAAGGTCACTAAATTTTTTAAACATATCTTCCATTGTATTAGTGGGCACAACATCCTTTGGTGTTGGTAGATTTACCTGAGGGTTCTGTACAGGTTGCTGAACAGCCTGAGCTTGTTCTTCTTGCATATCATCATGCCAGCTCTGCATGAACTTAGACAAAGTTCTTTGCTTTTCTACGTATCCTCTAACAGCTTCATCCACATTACCCCAGTCTTCAGTAAGACCAGACTCAGTTCCTATCTGTTGTAATTGTGGAAAAATTTCTTCTCGGGCTTTCGAATCTATAGCCCGGAGAAACAAGGATACCTTTTCTTGATCTATAGCCCTCCTATCATAATCAGATAAGTCTGCAAATTGCTGATCAAACTCCCTTTTTATATCTAGAATAGATTGATCTTTTGGTTTATATATCCACTTTAGAAATGTGGATCTAGTCACTTTATCTTCGTCATCCAGTGCAAACATCCTTGTAAGTATCATCTTATATTGTGACCATCTTATTTGCCCTTCTATAACTAGTCGAGGTGCATCCACAACTAGTCGGTCACGCAAATGTAATTCTGAAACGTATACAAAATTGTCTATTAACTCTTGGTCACTTAATGGTGTTAGACCCGTACCAAGGTATCGTGTCTCCAATTCATATTCCTTGCAAAAACGAGTAACATTTTTACCACTGAAATATCCACTTCTTCTGACTACTCGCTCATGAAATGCCTGGATGGCACTCCGTCTTTTCTCGTCCTGCTGAAAGCGCAGAAGTTGGGTTATAACATCCATCGTTGCGTCGCCCATAAATGGTCAAGCACAATGAGCTCACTCAACCGCACCACTCTTTAAACTAGAATCAGGATCTCTACACTCTCCTCCTTTCACGTCGGGTTCACCAGGTATGTCGCGAAGTTCTATAACAAGGAGGGAGAAGTAGGTAGTAAGAGGAAAACCTTATGTAATTCTTGGACTACTTTTTCCTTTTTCCCTTCACGGGAAAAGCTTTAGCCCTAAGCATATGTATATGTAACACTTCGTTTTGATTGAGCTAACAATGATCTTCATCGAAATGATTAGGAGAAGTTTCCTAAAAATTATCCAACAAGGCAACATTCATTGATTTAGCTTGTTTTCCATCCTTTCCATAAAATCAATGAGTCACGTAAACATCGAAGACGCTACTTTATTATAGATGTGAAGTGTCACACGATTTAAGCTAAGAAAAACTGTAGACAGGCTAACATTTAACTTCGATAGTCATTTCCCAAGGGATGGCCACAAGGTCAAAAGTTTACAGATATGACTAACTTCATATATGAATAGCCTGATATTAGTCAATTAAGCTTAAGAATTCTCGGTTAAAAGAAAACTCTTCCTTCTGTCAAGATCAAGTAAAGGTTTGCTTTCATTTGATAAACTTAGCTTATGCCTTTCGAGACCAAATTTAACTATAATTTTTGTTTCTTTATTACTACGTCATATACTCATGCATTGAGAAGAAGCTGAAGGCGTCTGATTAATCACACTTACTAGTGTTGTCGTCCTTTTTAACCTTGTAATTATGGTTCTTCTAATCCGCATTCATCAAGAAATTCATAATGTTGTTCTTATTTGGTTTAACTAACGAACTCTCAATAGATTTTGAATATGAACACACATGATATATAATTTAATCTGCTCAAATATTTTTCTCTCCCCTTAACAATAAACACAACTCCCATTCTTATGATACGGTAAACAAGATTTAGAAACTAAGCGCATTCTGAGTTCGAGTCCTATGCAATATTCAGACATTTCATATACATTATTGTTAGGCCTGCTAAGATCGCAGATGACAGAGCACATGGACGTACAAAGCAACCAATGATTTCCTTCTCATTAATCATACATGTTAATGCAGGATAGAACAGCCGACATAAATATTTTTCAAATACATTTTTGATGTAGTTATCTAGTGAAATCCTATTCTATCGAGAGCTTCATCAGCTTCATAAGCTATCAATTTTTCTCTGCAATTTCAAATGAATGTCATAAAATACCAAGAATTCAAGCACATCATTTCAAAACTTCACTTCTCCACGAAAAAAAATTGCAGATAAAACTCCGCTTAACTCATTGTTCACCATGGAACGCAAAATTCGTCCTATTTAGAGTGCGCTAATTCACAAAATTTCTTCTCGCTTTTGATACGAAAACATATGCCGTCTGTTAACACAAAAAGTTTGAGTATTTATTTTTCTCCATATCAAGTCTCCATAAATTTCATTGTTAAATCAAGAGAAATGCAAACAAATAATGATTGCGTACAAATCCTCATCAAATCTCCATCGTAATTTTCATATAATGTTTCATTGAGTTCATCAGCACAACATTGAACCAAAGATTTGGAGCATGCAAAGATGTGCTTCACAGAAAAAAACAGAATTGGATATTTCACAAGCATAAAAAACAGAAAAGGTTATCGATATCCTTCCAACACGTTTTTTTTTTTTTTTATATATAGCACAGCCAGTTCATTCAAAGCAAAACAGCAAGCATAACATAAGAGGAAAGAACATTTGTTTTACATGGTGGAGTCATGTTTCTCAACTGACAGTAACAATTTTGCAGGAAATAGAACATGGATAGCTCATGCGGCTGCAAGAAAATCCAAGAACTTTAATCAGTAAGTACTGGGAAAAACCTGAAATGTAAATTCCTTTGAGACTTTGTTCCTTCACTGGCTTTCGAGCCTTGATTGTCACTTATCTCCCTCTATTCGACTGCACATATTATTAACTCCTTTCCTTTTCTGTGAGGAATGCATTTGATTGTGTGTTTTTGATGAAGAAGATCGAGTCGGTAACTACAGTCGAATCGGACTTCCCCTTCTTAAAGGTCTCCGCTTCCATTTTCCATCTTCTCTAGATGCCCAGATCAGGCAGCGGTCCCCAATCGTCCTCTCGACTTTCAGCAATAGTCCGCTCACTTCTCTGCTCTTTGAATGTTCTTTTTCCTCACTCTATTGTAGAAGTTAAGGCCTTCAACAAAAAGTAAGAGAGGGCAAGCTTTCGAAGTCTGCCCCTTTTTCCCAAAATTGAGCGCCTCGTTCCCAGTAATCCCCTCGACTTTCTTCGAGCCTTTTTCCTTTTTAGAATAAAATCCTCCGATCTCTGTCAGAAGCCACCTTCCTTTGGGATGCGCGCGCCCCCTTGAGCCACGATCCCCACATTCTTTTTTTTTCTACGCAAAAATATGTGGTGCCAGATTTATATAAAGTTCTCTTTTAGTTTTATATTTCCTACAGGGTTTATATTTTACTTTTGTTGCTTGTAAAGTAAGGGTTTACACTGAGAGGTTCACATGCGCTCACACACAATGATGGATGCACACACACATATATATTTAGATGCATGTGCACATTCACATAGAAGAAGTGCCGACACATATTCACATTTTCAATAAACGCATTCAATACAAATCAATCATACCTTGTCTCTTTATAATAAGACATAAAGTTAAAGATAGATATCACCCGAGTATCCCTTTGAAGACCTCTTTCCATGTAAATTGGATATTACCTTTGCATTTACCTTCAACGAAGCTTTAAAAAGGTGGTTCCTACTTGACTATCAAGCTTTAATTCGAATCCTGACCACAACGTCCTCTATCTCCCCCGATTTATAATTCTCCAATACATGATGGCAGACATACATGATGATCATCCAATGCCATATACGAGCAGATGGCAGACATACATGATGATCATCCAATGCCATATACTGCAGAAATAAGTCAGAAGGAACGGGCACTAGTGGTGTCCCGGTTGACAGAAAATTTTGAGAATGAAGTGATCAAGGTCATGAAAGAAGCAAAGATCAAGGGTAAAGACTTGGAAAAGATCATGAAGCCTTTCAACATTCCGTACGGATTATTGAAAGAGAAAACAAGACAATATATAAAGAAGATTACAAAGACAAGTCCAGACGAGCAGCTAAACTTTAAACATGACACATTCACTTACACTCAAGAAGAATTTGAAGCTGCACAACCTGTTTGGAGAAGAAAGTTTTTGGAGAAACATCCTACACTCCGGGTGCATTGGCAAGCAGCACCATATTTCCTACAGGTAAACCCTTCATTCTGTCCTATACCACATCGAAGAGAAACCAGGGAATTTTTGGATATGCAAAGAAATGGTGCCATAAATAAACAGTGGCTGAATTATCCTTTGCTGCCAAGCTCGCCACATAATTATCTACCAACGGAAGAGTATATGGTCAAGACCATCAAATTTTGGCTGCAGAACTATGCAACAGTACCAGACTTAACTATGAAGATGACAAATAAAATACTCAGTATGATACTTACAGTCTTGAAAGTTTTCAAACACGCGGCCTATACATTTTTTAATTTCATTGGTATTAATTAGGGAACAGAGATCCTCATTTTTTATCTGTCTGTTATGCCTTGCCAACCAACCATAATGGCTTATTATTTCAGGCTCATGTTCTTGCCAAGTACATATATGCAAATGTTCGAGGAAGCATTTTTTACAGGATTTTTTGAGATAGATTCCGAAATCTTTTTAAAGATGTCATCTAATTTGAATGCCAGATTAGTGGCCTATGAACTTAGCTTCTTCGTTGATCATAGACAACCACCTAATGATGGTGTGAAGGCAGAACAATAGAAACAGCTAATGATACATGAAGCCAATCTGCTTAATGACATAGAGCAAAAAATATATAGAACATACGCCCGTCGCTTGTCAAAGCCTGTCGGGGACGACAGAGTCCAGGAGGGGGGTAGTGTTGAGGGAGAATCAAGCAAGAAGAAGAAAAGAAGAAGACAAAGAAAAAAGCTTCACTAAAATGATACTATATGAAGACAAGAGTTTATATCTCAGCAGGAAGCCCCGCAGGGGCGCAACACCCATCTCTGCACAAAGCCCCGTAGGGGCACACACACCAAGGAAAAGCACGCAGCTGGAAGGAGGAACCAGGGCTAGGAAAGTATCCATGAAGAAGTTCACGAAGATATTCAGCGGTTCCATAGCCACATGAGGGTGCTTCAACCTCTTGACCAACAGAAGGTTCAGATCAAGGCTGAAGAGCTACATCCTCATATGTCTACAAATGGCGTGCATGGCAACCTGATTTAACAAGCAAACCAAATGCATCAGGCCTAGAGGATGTCAAGATAAATATCATACAGGGCCACTAAAACGGAATGCCAATCAAACAGACAAGCAAAACTGACCAAGGGTTGCGTGCGGGGAATAGAAAGTAAACAGGCTTGAATAATACAGCAGGGTCCGATGTGTGCAACCAGGACAAATCAGAGGACCACTAAAACATAATGCAAGACTGATGAATAGGCAGAACTGACCAAGGAATGCGTGCGATGAAAGAGACAAACAAGAAGTAAAGCCTGTCAAGGGACAACAGAGACAAAGAGGGCGAGAGTGTTGCAGAGCAAAGAGAGCACAAGGCAGAGAAAAAGAAGGGCCCCAAAATTTTTCCGATTTGGACACTCAATTTTTTGTATTATAACCATTCTTGTAATATATTTTCCGATGTAAATGCACTAGAGGAGTCCTCTAGATGCATCCTCACAGAAGATTAGTAGCTTACCCATGTAAATTAGTAGGAAATTAGTCCTTTAGTGAATAAAGTGCCGGTCTCTTGTGTGAAAGGACCATTTTTAGGGCACAAGTACATAAGTCAATTTGTGACTCTTTGTAAAGACTTTTGGCCATTGTGAGAATCAAGAGCACAGAAATTCGAATTTGTGTCTTCTCCTCTCTGTATCTTCTTCTTTGTGAGCTTGTGTGCATGTGTATTGATTGGAAAGAGTGTTAGGAAGTGTTGTCTATCCATGAAAGTGTTTGTTTGTTATTGTTAAGGTGTGTGCGAAGTGTAGGAAGTGATGAAGTGTAGGAAGGTTTTCCCATGACTCAGTATTTTGCTCATAACTTGAAGTAGGAGTGTCAGAATTGAGTGAAACCATGACCACTGGATGTGTCCTCTCGAGAGCTTCGAAACGCATATGCTATTTGCTATATTTGGAGTTCGGAGCTGAGAGAAAAGCTCAATTTACTGTTGGCTGTTGTTCCAAGTATCGTGACACCATAACTGACAGTTGAAGCTTGTTTAGATCAGTCTTTACCTTGTTTGCACTCTTTGAGTAGTTCATTTGCATTGATCATCATTTGAATGCATGTCTTCATACACTCGGCTAGGTTTGTATACTCATCGGATTGATAATTAAAGCATGAATCCCCACTATATGCACTTGAGGGGGATTGAGGTATAGTCTCTTTCTCCACAAGTCCCTAAGTTGGTGCTTAGGTACACAAGCTCCCCCTCAATCACTAATTGACATTCTCTATTTATTCATATCATCTTCTTTTCCTTTTACTCCTACCATGCTTTTGAATCTATCGGTCTTCACACCATCCAAGCTCTTTGTCATTATATCTACTATTGAATCCTTTGTAGAAATTTATTGCACTTCAATTTCTTTTTCCATTACCTTTTCTCTCAGGAAATGATATTGCATCTCTATATGTTTTGTTCTTGCATGAAATACTGGATTAGCTACAAGATAAAGTGAACTCATGTTATCTCCATGTATTGTAGGTATACCTTGATTCATGCCCAAACTTTTGAATAATGTTTACATCCATATGACCTCCTTAGCTGCTTCTACAAGTCCTTTGTACTCAGCTTCAGTTGATGATAATGCTATTGTATGTTGTTTCTTTTAACACCAACTTACAAGATTATCACCCATGTATATCATGTAGCCATGAGTTGATATCTTGGTTACCTGCCCAGTTTGAATCACTATAGGCTCTCAACTTCAAATCTGAACTAAAAGGATAATAAAATGCATGAATTGTGATAAAACTTCCATTGCATAACTAAGATCAGGTCTTGTTAGTGTAGCATAAATCAAAATACCCACAAGAGATTGATACTTCCTTATATCTTTGTATTCTGCACCATCATATTTACTGAGCTTGTGATGAACTTCAAGTGGAGTTGAAACTTCTCTGCAACTTTCCATACCAAAATTCTTCAATAGGTTCAAAAGATACTGTTCTTGTGATACATATATGCCATGATCAGTATAAGTGACTTCCATACCAAGTACAAGCAAAGCTTCATATCAAGCCAGCAATATATGTATGTGCATGTGTTGTCAGTGCACTACGATGGGTTAGTAGGTGGGTGGAACAACCTTGATCAGGCAATCAAGGCCATGAGCTGATGCTAGTTTTGTCATATGCCTAACCTATATATTCTCATGTGCCTATATGGGTCGATAGGTGGGTGGAGTCACTCTGACCATGTGATCAAAGCCATGAGATGATGTCGATTTTGTATAGGGTTGATGTTGTGTGTCGTGCACTATGTCAGGTTGTCAAATAGCTATAGTAAACTTGTTCAGGTGAAAAGTCCATGATTCGCACCCAATTTTGGCATAGTCCAACTTCTAGAATGAAAATAAAAAGAAAATGACATGATCTAGGATGAAGCACAAAAGAAAGAGAATAAGATTTGATGGAGAGTTTGGATGGTAAGAAATAAATGGAGGAAACAAAAATAGGATTCCATAAACTGAGTTAGTAGAGCTTAGTATATGCTAGTGCTTAGGATAAGCAACTGGAACTAAATAGGTTCGTCGAAGGAAAGATCTACGAAGCCTACGATTTATTCATATGATTGCTTGTCTAATTGCAAAAACTAAAACATAATAAGATGTATCTGAAATGTGCATCTGCTTTATTCTCTTAATTTGTACTAATTTTCATAAATTTGGATTATATATATATATATATATATATATGTGTGTGTGTGTGTGTGTGTCTGTGTGTGTAAAAATTGATTAGCATCTATCCATGGCTATTTAATATTTGTGTATATTTCTTGACCTGATCTGCAAATTGGCTCATTAAGACAATGTGCAAGTTTAGTGGGGGCAGATGTCAGAAGGATTTCATCACTCCGGCTAACATTTATACAAAATAAAATTTTCTTTTAAAAAAGCTGATCTCTAATCCCTTAAAAATATGTTTTATATAGTTTTCTAATTTGATTAACCTCTCTCTTGACTACTTGAAGGCTCAAGAAGACAGAGATGTGCATTGTTGCAAGAACCTCTAATTCAAATTTGGTTTTGTTGTTTCCACCTGTCATTTAATGTCCATTTGGACTTTGTTTTGCACCCTTCATGTTAATGGTTAAGAGAAAAAAATGTGACTTAGAATATGTGCATATATGTGTGTGTGTGTACATAAGTAAGTATTCATATGAGTATGTATGTGTGGTTATGTACTTATGATAAATCCTATAAGAATAAATATCATTTGGGGCAAGCCCTTAGTGTGAGCATAACTTATATGTCAGATACCCTATGAATTTTCGTTAAATGTGAGTATATGTGAGTGAGTATGTGGATGAATAATACATATATATATATATATATATATATATATATATATATATATATATATATATATATATATATATATATAAACCTTTATGAAAATGCGAATTCAATTTTATGTTCTTATGAATATGTGTGCATGGGTATGAACTTACATGTGCCCATGTCCGTGCATGTGCATTGATGTGAATGAGTGGGTATATACCTATCGGTATAAGAATGGTGAGTATATGCATTAACTTACGTGCCTATATGGTTGATAATTTGCAAATTTTTAGCTATATATGTATGAAAATGTATTTATAAATGTAATTGTGTTATGTATGCATGCATGGCATTTCTTGAGGATTCAATGGATCCTCCAAGGGAAATTTTGGACTATCACCCAATTTTTCTTTTCACTTTGATTTTGATATTTGTGACTTTGTCGCTTGCTGGAATTATTTTGGGTTGGTGGGCTGCATATGTGTAATACTATGTGTAAAAGAATATGAGAGTAGGATTTATGTGTTTGTACACATGCATGAGGTTGAGTGAATGTGTGAGTCATGTGATATTGTGCATATGTTGCAGAGACATAACCTTTAGTATATAAATGAGAAAACCCTAAATACACTATCTAAAATGCCATTGGTTTGGACCCCTAAAGCCTTGAAAAAATAAAAACTTTTTATATATTAGTGTGTAAATAAAATGGGTGATACCTTTGTAAAAAAATAAAAAGAAAAGGAAAAATAAAAATCAAAATAGACTAGAAGAGTCTTAAATCTAAAAGAAAGAATAGTTTTTTGTACATGAATTCCTCTTTCCGGCACCACTCATCAACCGAATCCCTCCGATCGCTTTCATCTATGATGTCCTATTCCCACAACCACCTGCTTCGCTGCTCCACCTGAAGCATAGGCAAGGTTCCCATGACTACTCTTGAAGGTGCCCAGCATGCATTCCCCACTCATTGAACAAACGACAAGGGCTTTATCCAACCCACAATCATCTCTTCACATGACCCATTCTCTTTGACAAGTCAAACGTGAGGTGAAGTGGTGGTTGCTTGGAGATAGAAGAAGCTCATCCCGTCACTCACACCTTTAGAGTCAGTAGAGCACTTTTCACATCTTAGATTTATTTATATTTATGTTTTTCAAATAAATGTAAAAATATATTTCATTGAACACATGTAATCTTGGCATAAAATCAGATAATCGAGATATCTTGCATTTCAAGTTCTATCAATATCTACATTGTTTTCACTTACATCAAAAGAAAGATTGTTTTCCGCTTGCATTCAACCACTCATGACATGCATTAGTATAAACATACTTTTCTAGCACTTTCTATTGTTACTTAGTTAGCTAAATTGCAACAATTATATTGTAAATAATTTCTTGTGAAAGGAAAACTATTTTCAAAAAAACTATAAAATAAACAAAAATTTAAAACTTTAAAAAAGGATCATAAAAAGTATAAAATAAAGAATTCAAGAACATTAACAACTTTAAGAATCAACCAAAATTACTTCTTTAAAAGCAAATATTTTTTATCATTTAGACATACAAAAACACAAAAAAAAATTCTAAAACAAAGAAAAGAAATCAAGTTTTAGAGATTAAGAAGAAAATCAAGTTGTTCAAATTAAATTTAAGTTAAAATAAAAAAAGAAATCAAGCAAAATTAAGAAAAGGAATCAAATTGATTAAGCTAGAATTGAGAAGAAAGAAAAATAAAGTTGTAGAGAACTTATCATGAAAAGGAAAAACCTTAAAAGCCTAGACTATCATATAAACACTCAAACCCTAGAAACAGGTTCTACTCACGTAGCTCATATGAGATTAGAAGAGAATATCTTAGAACTTACTTTCATCCCCTAGCTCAAATTCAAACAATATTTCCTCTAAAATCTACTCTGTGTTGAGTGGGATTATTGAGCATATCACTTCGGATGTTTTTCTATATTCGAGGACAAGCTAAAGAAGGGAAATGGAAGAGTTTCTTGAAGAACTTATGATTGATAAACAAGGGATAGGAGTAGTTGAGGATATTTTAAAAGAGATCATTTCTCTATCTACTCACACAGGATGATGAGAAGAGACAAAAGATAGTGAGAAGAAAGTCAATTTTGAGGAATTTGTTGCTTCTCCCTAAGAAGAAAAAAAATACAAGAATTAGACAAGAAGAACCAAATTAATGAAAATCGAGTTCAAAAAAGAGCAAAAGAAAATCAACAAATAAAACAAGTAGCTAAAAAGAGTCAAGATCCTATTGAAAGAATTGACAAATATTCAAGAAAATGAAAAAACAAAGAAAAATAAATCTATTAAGGCCATACTAATCTAAGAATTAGAAAAGAAGAATGGTGTGAAGGAGATCTAGAATGATATTTTACTAAAAGTCCAACAATATCCTTGGAGTAGGTCTTCGCAATTGTGGAGCCTAAATTCAAAGATAGCTTCATTAAATTGATTAAAAGGAATGCTACATCAAGACATAGAGATGGAAGAGTCACCTAACTCCACCCAAGTAATCAATGAAGTTGTTGCTCTAAGTGACGCATCTAATAATGAAGATGATGAAGCTGCAATATTCTAGGTGAATAGAAATTCCCTTGGACCAATAATATCTAATGAAGAGATAAGAAAATCCTAAAGTGATTACAATATAAACTTCTAGGCAAGAGGAACTCTACAAGTAAAAACTAAAATTGGGAAATGGTAGAGAATCATTTTAGCTTTGGACTTGATCCAATCTATGTCAGAGATAACTATGATCTCTTAAAAAGTATATGAAAAATTTTACATGGTCCATAGATAAAGAACATGGCAGGCCAATAAGGACTACAGACAATGGCTTGGAAGTCATGTAGGGGCTTGTGATTTTGTGCCTATGACAATTGGGGACGCTTTAGAGGAATTCAACTTTGTTATCCTAAATAATTATTCATATGAAGATATTCTTGGGCCACTTATAGTCAAAATGCCAATGTTAGCACTCAAGGTCAGGAATAAGATGCAAGAATGTGTCAAGGAAGTGGACACACAAGAAGGATCATGGAGGGAGCTCCAAGAAGCATATGTCAAATTTTTAGAAGAAATCCCTATGCACATAGTGATTTTGATCACTTAAGGAGGAACGAGGCGCAAAAATGTGTCAAGGAAGTGGACACACAAGAAGAAGGAGCATGTAGGGAGCTCCAAGAAGCATATGTCAAATTTTGAGAAGAAATACCTATAAAAGAGTGATTTTGATCACTAAAAACCATTTTAAATACCATTTCACCTTTTTGTAGCTCCATTTTGTGCAAGCCATGGAGTTCTTGTGCTTGAGGAGCATTAGAAGTATCTATGTATAAATTTTTGTAACTTTTTAGACTTCGTTTGATCCCTCAAATAAGCCCTAGAACCTAGCTTTTAACTAGGTCGGACACTAGGTCTAGACAAGGCAAAAACTACTAAAAAAACTATAAAAAGAGCTAGAGAGCTCATTTTTTAGGTTGGCTTGTTAGAGTTTGGAGCTTTATAAGAGAGTTTTGTAATAGAAGCTTTCCATTGTTCCTCTCTTTGATCTTGCTTTGTGTGCATGTGTGTATGTGTGTGCATGCTAGTGTGCTTCTCACTCACACATTTGTGCCTTCACATGCTCATAGTCTTCATACCAATCCTCACGTCTCTGTGGATTGAAAAGTAAAGGAGGTGGTACTTGTGCTTGAGCTACACCAAATTTTGGCATTGTTTCCAGGGAGAGAGCTTTGAAGACGATTGTTGTGATGGTAAGATCATAGACTTGCAACATTGGAAGGTAAAAAACAGTTATTTTCTGTTCATTTCCAGATTTTTCTTCTCCATCTTCATCCATCATCATCTTCATAGAATTTTTGGTTTTTGAGTGCATTTTCACCATTTTCACATCATTTCTCATGTTTGAGAGTGCCAAAAAGAGCTAGGAAGTGCTTGCGAGTGCATGCGCTTATGTTTTTCATGATTTTTTCTACATTTGGTGCTTTACGCAAAAATTCGAAATTCCCACCTAAAAACTCAAAAAATCGCAACTTTCTCAGAAAATCACGATTCTCTTGAAAATTCAAAATTTTTTTCCTACCTAATTTTTTTTGAGAAAATCGTGGTTCTTTGAAAGTGAGAAAATGACGATTCTCTAAAATGGTTCATTTTGAGAAAATGATGATTCTCTAGACTTTGGAAAATTGAGAAAATCATGATTCTCTACATTTTGGAGTTCGAGAAAATCGCGATTCTCTGGACTTAGAAAATTTGAGAAAATCGCAATTCTCTAGATTTTGGATTTGGAGAAAGTTGTGATTCTCTGAACTTGTTGGATTTAAGAAAATCGTGATTCTTCCCACTTAAAAAATTGAGAAAATCGCAATTCTCTAGCTTGTAGAAAATTTGAGAAAGTCGTGATTTTGTGGATTTGTGGATTTGGAGAAAGTTGTGATTCTCTGGCCTTGTTGGAATTGTGCACCTTAAGAAAATCATGATTCTCTGGACCGCAAAAGTGGGAAATTTGCAATTCTCTAGATTTAGGAGTTTGAGAAAGTCCAGATTCTTTGGACTTGGAAAAAATTGTGAAATTCGCGATTCTTTAGAATTTAGCATTTTGAGAAATTCATGATTCTCCAGAAGAAATTCGTGATTCTCTGGACTTAAGGAAATTTGAGAAATTTACCATTCTCTGCTAGAAATTTGCAATTCCCTTGAAGAAATTTGTGATTCTCTAGACTTGAGGAAATTTGCAAAATTCGCAATTCTCTGCTAGAAATTCGCAATTCCCTGCACTTAGTGAGTTTGAGAAAGTCGTGATTTTTTGTAAGAAATTCACGATTCTCTGGACTTGAGGAAATTTGGGAAATTCACGATTGTTTGGAAGAAATTTGTGATTCTCTAGACTTGAGGAAGTTTGAGAAATTTGCGATTCTCTGGACTTAGTGAGTTTGAGAAATTAGTCATGATTTCTTGTAACAAATTCTCGATTTGCTGCTTGGTAGATTTTGAGAAAGTCGTGATTCTTTGGATTGTGGAATGTGAGGGAATCACGATTCTTTGGTTGTTGCACTTGTGAGAAAACACGACTTTTTGGATGCCTTGTTTGCAAAGAATCATGATTCTCTAAGACGTCCTATTTGCCTATTTTGACCCCCAGAAGCCTGATTGGACATAACTTTCTCATATGAAATCCCTTTGTTGTGATTTTGGGTTCGTTGGAAAGCTCATTTTGAGTATTTTGAAGCTGACCCTCAACTAGGACTAGCAAACCAAGGGGACTCCAAAGGATGTTTGAGCAATAAAAAGGGAAATTTTGGGACCAGAAGACAAAGCTTATGAACCTGATGTTGGTGCAATTCACAAGCCTACACATTTGGCTTATAGACCATACACATATGGAGAAGCATGGGAACCAATGCTAAAAAATAATCATCCATTTACTCTTTGTAAAAGTCATATTTGACTTGGAATCTTTGTAACCACCTACCCAAGGGAGTCGTGGATTTTATTAGTTGTAAAGCATCAATCAATTTGAGAGAATATCTCTTAGGATGTAGGAACATGATTATAAAGAGCCAAAGTTTGGATTCAAATTCAAACTTTGGACTCAACCTTTATAAAAAAGGATCATCCAAAAGTCACGACAGATGAGTCACTTTTTGAGCTCCTCATTCCCATCTCTGAGTGTATGTGAGGCCTACACTCTAGCCCACACCTTTCTACACCATTAGGCAATGATATTCATGCCTATGGCATTGTACAACATTGTTCATTAATACATTACATTTACATTGTTCATTTCTTAGTTCTTTATCATAGTCTCTATAATTTACTCAACTTGTGGAGATCATATCTCACTCATGTCTCCACCAAATTCAAAGATCTAAAGCTTGTTGGAACCAGCGCAACGTCTTCTACATTCTATCACAATTTGAAGGATTTCTATTCATTCATTTCAGAGAAAAGTCCATCGAGGTGATCACTGGTCGAAGTCTGCAGCAGTCCTAAAAAATCGGGGGTAAAGGTTTACTTGCTAAATTAATTTCTCTGAGAATAGTTAATCTTTATAAGTGTTTCCACTTGAAATAGTTATCTTACTAAGCTAATTAGATACCCCTCAAAGGAATTTTTCCAATTCCTACTGTGTTGGTCATACTAAGAAACAAATACAGTAGGTGTATGATAAAAAATAGAAGGTTTTCTTGAAGACTTGAAGTTCAAGGTTGTCTGTTTTGATTCAATCTTTTCATACATCATTTCCAAAGTACATAGGCCATTTTATGGTGTCACTAGAAAGCTAAAAAGGTCTACTTATCAACTATGAAGCATCAAAGGGCTGGTACATAACAGGATTTGGCAGTACCTACTCATCATCTTGAAGTATCCATCCATCATTCCCAACAGTGGTATCAAAGCAAAGTTAAGGTAAAATGGGAGATGGTTTTCCTTCATTTATTGATAAATTGGACAGGAACAACTATCAGGCCTGGTCTCTAAGGATGAAGACATACCTACAAGGAAGGAGTCTTTATGGATACATCTCAGGAGATGAGGAATTGCCCACATTCAAAACCAAAGGACTACCAACAAAGGAAGAACATGAAAAGCTCAACACATGGTGTGCCAAGGATGCATTAGCAAGGTCTTACTTACTCAACTCCATCTCTGATTTTCGTTTGCCACATATTAGAGACTTTAAGACATCCCAAGAGACTTGGGAAACCTTGTCATCCTATTTCTCTTCCAACACAAGGACCAGAAAAAACGAATTGTGGATTGAATTCACCACACTAAGCAGGCTATTTCAGAGTATGTGACTAAGATTAAAGATGTAGCGGATCAGTTAGCAAGCATAGGAGAAGAGATTGAAGAAGAGCGGATAGTAAGGCAAGTGATCAATGGGATTAAAGCTGACGACAAATGGGAAAGCTTCACCACTACCATGGACCTATGCATGGACATGCAAATTCCAGATCTTACCACTCTCATGGGGCAATTGTTCACTCATGAAGCCAAGCTCAACAAGAATGGAGACTCATCCAAAGGTAATAGCTCTTCTGCCCTATACACTGATAAAAGTAAGTCTAAAGATATAGGCAAGAACAAGAAAGGAGAAGATGAAGGCAATACCTCCCAAGCCAACTATGCAGGGAGAGGTAGATCATCAAGAGAAAGGGGCAGAGGAGGTAAGCAAGATAGGGGGAGATCCTATAACTCCTCACCATGCAACATTTGTGGTTTATCAAATCATACTACAGATGAGTGTTTCAGGAATTCCAAGAATCAGAGAGGAAGAGGATATCAAAGAGGTGGATACTCACAATCAAGAGGTAGATTCAACCATCATCAAGGATACAACAACAACTACAATAAAAACTACAACAACAACTATAATGGCAACTACCAAGGAGGATTCAAATCCAAGAAAGGATTACAACAACTATACAGAAGAGGAAGATGATTCTCTTCTGATTATGAACATGACTTCAAAACTAGGTACAAATGATGACCATCTCTTCTACATTGACTCAGGATGCTCAAATCATGTGGCTGGCAATGTAGCTCTACTCTCTGACCTTAAAGAACCAAGAGGTAAGCATCAATTACAAACATGTGATGACACCAAGCACTCGGTAGTTAAAGTTGGAGATGTTAAGACTTGTGATGGAAATCAAAACTTGTTGAGTAAAGTACTATATGTACCAACCATTACAAAAAACTTGATGAGTGTTGGACAAATTGTGGAAAAAGGTTTGCAAGTTAGATTCAACCAATTTGGAGCATTTTTGGAGGATTCCAAGCATGGGTTCAAGAGAATCGCTAAAGGAGAGAAGACAGGTAGACTTTTTACTTTTGAGCTAGAAGATACAAAGAATATTGCACTCTACAATTATAAAGATCAAACACTTTCAGAGCTTGAGATTTGGCATAAAAGATTAGGGTGATGTAGGAGAAAGAACCTTGAAACAAATATGCAGGGATCAATGTGTAATTGGAATACCTAATGTTTCCAAACAACACATGATTTAAAAATGTGGTGCTTGTCTATTTGGGAAGTCTCACAGGATACCATTCTCAAGGAAAGGCTACATGCATGAGAACTACCTAGAACTTGTCCACACAGATGTATGGGGACCAAGCAAAGACCCCTCAATCTCAGGATCAAGGTACTATGTATCTTTCATTGATGATTATAGCAAGTGGACTGTATTGTACTTTATGAAGCACAAAGATGAAGTGTTCAACTGTTTTAAAAAGTATCTTGCACTTGTTGAGAATCAGACAGGGAAGAATCTAAAGAGGCTAAGGTCAGATGGAGGAGGTGAGTACTTCTCAAATGATTTTGAAGCATTCTTGCAGGACAGAGGAATCAAGAGAGAAATCACCACAAGCTATACTCCTGAACAAAATGGGGTAGTTGAGAGAAGAAATAGAATGATTGTTGAAACAGCGAGGTCAATGTTGAATGAGAAAAACTTACCTAACTATTTATGGGCAAAGAGTGTATCTATTGCCACTTACCTCATAAATAGGTTACCATCTAAGTCCCTTGATGGGATGACTCCTTATGAAGCATGGAATGGTAAGAGACCCTCACTTGATCATTGCAGGATATTTGGATGTGTAGCATATGTACACATTCCTTCTCAGATAAGAGGTAAGCTAGACCCTAAAGCTGAGAAATGTATCTTTATTGAATATGATCTGAATCAGAAAGGGTACAGGTTCTACAACCCTTCAAATAAGGGATTCACGGTTAGTAGAGATGTTGTCTTTGATGAAAGTGATTCTTGGTATGAGAATGAATGCAGGAAGTTTAAACTACCCTATGAATTGGAGGAGGAGTTTCCAAGTCTTGCTAAGGACGAAGCTACTCAGAATGAAGACAACAATTCAGATGATGAAGACATTATCAATCTTAAAGAATTCAAGGCATGGAAGTCTAAAGGCAAACTCAAGATGAAGAAACTTGAAGACATACCTGAATCTTCAAATCAATCAATCAGAAGATCACAAAGGGAGAGCAAAAAACCTATCAGATATGGGTATAACACCTCTCTTGTCACTAAACATTCTATTTATCCTGCCAAAAAATTTTCAATTGAAGAACCAGGATATATGAAGAAGCAAAAACTAAGACAGAATGGAAGGAAGCTATGGATGAGGAGATTGAAGCACTCAAAGAAAGTGACACATGGGAACTAGTACGAAAGAAAGAGTCCATGAAGGTAATTGGATCCAGATGGATCTATAAACTCAAAAGAAATTCTGATGGGTCAATAAAGAGGTACAAAGCCAGATTGGTGGCCAAGGCTTTTGCACAAACCCATGGCATTGACTATGAAGAAACATTCTCACATGTGGCCAAGATGCCAACCATCAGGGTATTGGTAAGTGTGGCTGCATCTAAAAATTGGAACATGTATCAATTGGATGTAAAAAATGCATTTCTTAATGGATGGATTTCAGAGGAGGTATATATGTCACAACCTCCTGGCTATGAGGATCCTAACAAGGTAACACATGTATGCAAATTAAAAAAGGCTCTTTATGGATTGAAGCAGGCACCTAGGGCATGGAATCACAGGTTGACCACATACCTTCAAGACCAAGTTTTTATCATGAGCAAGGCAGACACTTCTCTATTCATCAAGAGAAGTACTTCAGAAGTAATATACTTATGTGGATATGTTGATGATATCATACTTACAAGTAATGATGTCAATGCAATTAGACAAATCAAGAATGAGATGATGAAGGAGTTCAAGATCAGTGTTCTTGGTTTACTAAAGTATTTTCTTGGACTTGAGTTAGTCTATACTAACTCTGGAATCTATATCACTCAGAAAAGGTACATACACAATATGTTAAAGAAGTTTCATTTGCAGGATGCAAAAGTTGCAAGTACTCCAATGGAGGTAAACCTAAAACTAAGTGCCCATGAAGGTGATGAAATTGACGATATTACAGGTTACCAAAGCATAGTGGGAAGCTTGAACTATGCTACCTTGACAAGGATAGATATTGCATATGGAGTTAGTGTGCTAAGTCAGTTCATGCACAAGCCATGGGTACCTCACTTAGAAGCTGCCAAAAGAATTCTAAAGTATCTCAAACGCACTCAACATCATGGTTTGTATTTTCCTTACACATCAGACTTGGAGATTAAGATCTATTCAGATGCAGATTGGGTAGGATGTAAGGATGATAGGAGGAGCACTTCTGGATACATTTCATTTGCAGGTGATAAACCAATATCATGGTCTTCAAAGAGGCAACCTACTATTGCCTTATGTTCTATTGAGGCAGAGTATAGAGGATTGGCAAATGCCACTCAAGAAGCCATATGGATCAAGTTATTGTATACAGAATTAGCTTTGATTACCAACTCACCATTGATATTTGGAGATAATACAAGCTCACTTCACCTTGCAGCTAATCCTATTTATCATGCTAGGAACAAGCATATAGAGATCCATTACAAGCTAATAAGCAAGGACATTCAATTAACATATGTATCAACCAACATGCAGTGTGTAGATTTGTTAACTAAAGCATTGGATGGAACCAAACTTTGCAGGTTCAAATCAATGATTGGATTGCAGGATATACATGAAGATTGAAGATGAAGACCAAGCCAAAATGTTTGTCTTGAGGGGGAGCTGTTGGTGCAATTCACAAGCCTACACATTTGGCTTAAAGACCATACACATATGGAGAAGCATGGGAACCAATGCTAGAAGATAATTACCCATTTACTCTTTGTAAAAGTCATATTTGACTCGGAATCTTTGTAACCACCTACCCAAGGGAGTCGTGGATTTTATTAGTTGTAAAGCATCAATCAATTTGAGAGAATATCTCCTAGGATGTAGGAACATGATTATAGAGAGCCAAAGTTTGAATTCAAATTCAAACGTTGGACTCAACCTCTATAAAAAAGGATCATCCAAAAGTCGTAGCAGATGAGTCACTTTCGGAGCTCCTCCTTCCCATCTCTGAGTGTGTGTGAGGCCTACACTCTAGCCCGCACCTTTCAACACCATTAGGCAATGATATTCATGCCTATGGCATTGTACAACATTGTTCATTAATACATTACATTTACATTGTTCACTTTTGAGTTCTCTGTCATAGTCTCTGTAAGTCAGTCAACTTATGGAGATCATATCTCACTCATTTCTCCACCAAATTCAAAGATCTATAGCTTGTTGGAACGAGCTCAAAGTCTTCTACATGGGTCAAAATTTGAAGGATTTCTATTCAACCATTTCAGAGAAACCTCCATCGAGGTGATCACTGGTCGAAGTCTGCAGCAGTCCTAAAAAATCGGGGGTAAAGGTTTACTTGCTAAATTAATTTCTCTGAGCATAGTTAATCTTTTTAAGTGATTCCACTTGAAATATTTAGCTTACTAAGCTAATTAGATACCTGTAAAAGGAATTTTTCCAGTTCCTACTGTGCTGGTCATACTAAGCAAAACATACAGCAGGTGTATGATAAAAAATAGAAGGTTTTCTTGAAGACTTGAAGTTCAAAGTTGTCTGTTTTGATTCAATCTTTTCATACATCATTTCCCAAGTACATAGGTCATTTTATGGTGTCATTGGAAAGCTAAAAAGGTCTACTTATCAACTCTGAAGCATCAAAGGGCTGGTACAAAGCAAGATTTGGCAGTATCTACTCATTATCTTGAAGTATCCATCCATCATTCCCAACACCTGAGATCTAGTAGACACCTAGGCAAGGATAGACAAAGCATTAGATCTTCTGAGGCTAGTGTCAACCATACAACTAGGTCTTGGGCACAACAACTAAGTGGTTATCCTTATGTACTAATTCTGGACACAAGTGATTTAGAAATGTCTTTCAGCATGGGGAGATCTGTAGGTAGCTCAGGCACTCTCTATTTACAAACACCAGAAGGCCCCTATATGACTCAATTGGAGTATATTAGGAACAATCAATTAGGTGCTCACATCTATGAGGATGGCCTGAGGCGATCAGTGGTCCAACTCAAAAATCATGATCAACCTTTCGGACTTGAACACCTAGTGGTCAATTTTGAAGAAGTTTCATACATTGATAAGCAAGGAACCATGTATGTGGTTACGAGCTTACTAGATAGGGCATATGAGTTTAGAAATATCATTCCTAAGAATGAGATAGGAGAATTAGAGCAAGGGAACCTAGGATGAGAACCCAAGACTTCTAGAGGCAAGTAAGTTTTGACCAGAGTGATTACTCCAGATTGGATCTCTCAAGACAACAAAAGCATAGAACTATTCTTGAATAGAGAAATGGAGGATGCCTTTTCGAGATTCATGCCAGATCAATCTAGCCCAATAATCATCATCTATGAATTCAAAGACCATGAGACACCAGGAAAATTTGTGTATCTAGATAACACATCGGAGAGAATGTTCTTGGTAACAGAGCACAACAAGCATACATACACTTGGAAGAGTGAATTGATTTTCCCTCCACCAAGATCTAATGTCTCCCATGGCCTCCAAAGAGCAAGATCATCCCAAGCTCATGAAACCCAATAAGAACGAGCTAGAGAGAGACCAGAAGTAAGCTTTGCAAACACCACAGGTAGAGATAGATCAGGACTTGAAGGTGAAAGACTTGAAAGAGAGAGACATAGAGCACATAGGCATCAAAGAGATGAACATGATTTCCCCTTGTCTCAACCCCATGAGCACCCA
Source organism: Ceratopteris richardii (assembly GCA_020310875.1). Lineage (NCBI taxonomy): Eukaryota > Viridiplantae > Streptophyta > Polypodiopsida > Polypodiales > Pteridaceae > Ceratopteris > Ceratopteris richardii. The sequence goes on along the minus strand of CM035410.1, from coordinate 190,099,633 downwards.
AGAATCCTTAGACCCTCTCAAGGGATCAAGGCAATGAAGAACTATGTTGACAAGACAGGAGAGTCTTACGATCATGTGGCCAAGCTCAAACTAGTGTTAAGAGTTGAAAAAGTTGAGGATTTATTCACCCAGTTTGAGGCATTTTTCTTGAATCTTAAGGGTGTCGCCTTAGCATGGTTTCATGTTGGGGATGTAAGGGTCATGTGACCTTACCCCCATATTCATATATATACATCATATATAGAGCATTGCCTCAAGAGAGTTCATTATGTGGGTTTTGAGGCTCCCACGCATGTCCGCACATCTCTCCTCTCTTCTCTCTCGTTCCATCTCCTCTTTCCTTCTCTTGTTCTGCACACCAAAGCCCTTCATTGGTATCAGAGCATGCTGAAGGCTGTTGTGCAAGAAGCTTCAATGGAAGCTTAGGTCAGAAGGGGTAGAAGTGCAGGTCGGCATCTCTTGATAGCAGTTCAGTATTTCGGCTGTAACTTGAGCTAGAAGACTCGGATTGATGCGTTTTAAAGTTTTGTACGTAGCTAACACAGAGGGCTACAACTTCACAGAAGCACGCAGAACCTGGTTCGGACTTCTGAAGTGCCGAAAATTCGAAAAACGCAGAGAATTATAGAAGGCTAATCTACATTGAGTAGGACAGCAGGTCGGTTTTTTTGTCATAACTTGAGTTCTACAGCTCGGAATTTGATGATTCAACTTGCTGTTCATAGCTTGAAAAGATAGCTACAACTTTGTAGAAGATCTCAGATCCAGATTCTGAGTTTTAGGTTGCCAAAATTGCAGAATACAGAGCAGTACTGTTGTAGGTGATAGTGAAATTGACAGCAGGTGCTTGTCTTAAGCATATCTTGAGCTACGCACCTCCGATTGAGGTGTTCTTTATCTCGTTACGTAGCCAAGAATTAGATCTTGAAGTTTGTTGAAGAGCAGAAGTTCAGATTCAGAGGTTATCACCTCTGAAACAGCAAAACACAGAGCAGTACAGTTTTGCCCAAACAACCGTAATTGCACTTGGAGGTTGAATTTGCTTTGGAACTTCTTCGAGAGAGAATTTATGGTGTGCAAGCTCTTATTTTCAGAGCTTCAAAGCATTGTACATGTATGATCATTGTGGTAGCTCCTCCATATGAGAGTAGAGCATGATCTTGTCACACGTTTGGCATGTAATATGACATTGTGGTATACTCTTTTTTGAGGTTTATGACATCATGAGTTCGATCATGGATGTATAGTGGCATTGTGGCCTATATCTTGCTTATGCCACTTGGTTATGGATTTAATTCTTGATTGCACATCATTTTATGAGAGATTGATTGGATCTTAGTTGGTACTTGTATGTTAATTTTCTTTGCAGGTACAGGATCCAGATTGGAGCCTCAATTACACGTTTCTTTGTCACCGTTATTAGCATTTGGTCATTGATTGATATGTATTTGCCAGTGTGATTCTTGGCATATGTGGATGGTGATTTCCACATGGTTGTTTTGGTTCTAGATTCCATTTTACAGAGGAGATGCTGCCGAAATTTTATCGGCTTTTATGCTAGAAGAGAGCTCTAGTGGATCTTGAAGCTTGTGCGATAGCTTTGGATCATTGACTATCTCCATTCACTTAGACTTGGTCACAGGTTATTTGTGATAGATTGGACCATCTTGCAGGATTTATTCTTGAGTGGGAGTTGTACTGCCATTGTATTGGCATGTATTGCCATTAGTTTATGGGCATATGTATTTTCCATTATCCTTGATTACATCAGTGACAGGTGGTGACAGATTACTCATTGTTCTTTTGATATTGGTTATATTGTTTGATTGCTCAGTTTACAGGGGATACTCTGTCGAATTTTTCCCAGGATTCTTCCACATTTATTTGGTCACTTTGGAGATTTGGTGAGCAGGCTTATGCTCATGGTTTTATATGCACGCTAGATGCATGGTTATGTGATAGGTGGTTCACATGGTTCCTTCTCCATCGAGACATTTGTGATGTGAGTTATGCATATGGATATGCATGCATGATCCTATTGAGTATAGAGTATTGTTTTTAGTTTCTTATTACATTACTAGTCTCTTGGATTGCCAGCATGGTGTCTTCTCGATTTGATGGCACCGACTTTCCGAGATGGAAAGCTCAGATGTGGCATACATTGGTTCGTGCAGGGTTACACATGTATGTGCATAGAGATGCACAGAGGCCTCGTGACATGCCCGACCATGTATGGATGGATATAGATGCATTGGCCAGCTCCACTATCCGATTACAGCTTGTGGATTCTATATATGAATCTGTTATGTATGAGGAGACGAGTAGTGCATTATGGCAGAGACTACATGATATGTATGCGAGTCCATTGACTCATGTGAGACATAGATCACATCGACGACTTCGATGTTGGCATTGTGGTCGTGAGGGCCATATTCGACGACGTTGCTTCAGGCGGATGCGACGACGACATCAGAGACATGCACGTGATGTAGATCAGGTAGTGGTTTCAGGAGAGTCTATGGAAGTTGATTATGCCAGTGATGGTGATATCACTTTCTCCTATAGTTCATCTCATGATTCCTCTTGTTCATTGGATAGCACACATATGGCTTGGTTGCTTGATGCATTAGCCACTTTTCATGTTACTCCATATCGTGAGTGGTTTTACCGATTCTCAAGTGAGAGTCGTAGATGTGTGCACATGCCTGATGGTACGACATATGACATTGAGGGTGCAAGAGATGTATGCCTTATGCTACCTAGTGGAGCATCACTTATACTCAGACATGTACGCTATGTGCCTTCATTCCCTATGAACTTGATTTCAGTTAGCTAGTTACAGGAGAGCAGATGTTATGCATTCCTTGGTGAGCATCATTTTCAGTTGCGGTTGGGACAGCTTATGCTTGTCAGAGGTGCTAGGATTGGGCACAGGTATCCACTTTAGGTACTTCATGTGAGAGACACTCTCGTCTCAGTGGGAGTTCAGCATTATGTGCAATGTGAGACTCGTCATGTCTCATTTTGTCTACCTACAGATAGGTCTATGGACATTCTTGATGCACATGTATGGCATGACTCAGATGCTCAGATGGATACATATGTAGAGCATACTTTGGATGTTCATGATGCTTATATAGAGCATGCTTTTGTTGATCATATGGATGCTCTTATGGAGCATACTTCGGATGATCATTTGGATGCTTTAGAGCATGATGTGGATGCTCATGTAGAGCATTGTGATGATACTCAGTTAGAGTTTGATCATCAGTTTGATCTTGGTGTTGATGTTGTGCAGTTAGCTCATGTGGAGCATGATCATACACTTGGTGTGGTAGAGCAGGATTGCTCTCATGGTACACAGTGTATGCTAGAGCATATTAGCTCTCAGGATGCACAGCTAGATACATCCTTGGTTTCCAGCATGGCTGATTTAGATGCTGAGGAGTCAGCAGTTATGCAGTCGTTCTTGGATTCGCTCATGCCAGATGTTGACATAGATATGTCAGGACATGTTGGTCTTGATGATGGTGCTTTGGATGCCTTGGATACAGGCATGGCTGGCATACTTAGGCTAGCCAGGGTAGCACAGGTTTCGTCAGCATTCGGGAGTCTGATGTACGAGTTGTTATGCTCGAGACCAGACATTGCAGTTGTGATTGGAGCATTTGCACTTGGAGTTGTCAGTCATTCGATGATTGACATAGGCATAGAGCGAGTGGGAGCTTTGCAGGAACTTCATTAGTTCTTGCATCAGTCATATGTGAGCTCGACTCTTATCGATATGAGTCTAGAGCAGTTTGAGGTGCATGGATACACCTTGTTCGAGGCAGTTGGTGTAGGCTGATCTGGTATGGGTAGAGATCCGGACTCTTCCTGTACATTATTGTATAGTCCTACATCATTCTTTGTATATGTTACCACTTATGGTCACATTGACCCTTAAGTGGGAGATTGTTGGGGATGTAAGGGTCATGTGACCTTACCCCCATATTCATATATATACATCATATATAGAGCATTGCCTCAAGAGAGTTCATTATGTGGGTTTTAAGGCTCCCATTCATGTCCGCGCATCTCACCTCTCTTCTCTCTCGTTCCATCTCCTCTTTCCTTCTCTTGTTCTGCACACCAAAGCCCTTCATTTCAACCCTTGAATAGTCATAACTATCGAGATATAGGTCAACTACTAGAGGAATGCACTGTAGAATTTCCAAGAGTAAGGCTAAAACTCAAAAGACTTTACCTCAAGACACTCTTCTTAATAAGGCTATGGCAGAGGAACTTTCTCCTCTTCTATTAAGGATAAATATTAGATTTTCTTCATTTCATGGCGGTGCTAATGAAGATCCTGAAGATCATGTACAAAGATTTCTTTCAATTTGTAAGAGAAGGGGCTTACAACAATGATAGGATGCCTTCCTTGCTCTCTTTTCGTTAACACTTGAAGGATCAACCGAAAAATGGTTAAGTCAGTATGCAGAAAACCATTTCCAAACATGGAAAGCATTGAGGACCGAATTTACAGAAGCATTTTGACTAGGTAACTCTACCAAAAGAAAATTAGATGAACTTGAGAATCTAATTTTGCATATGGGAGAATCATTTTCAGAACTTATGTCACTCATGGCAAGATTGTCAGAACCACCCGCAGATTTCCTTGTTCAGAAGTGGGTGGAGAAAGCCTTGCGAAAATCCACACAACAGAATCTGAGAGAGCTTTTGAGACCGGATGCCACTTTAAGAGAATTTGAAGCAGCTGCCACAAGGATGGAGGCTGCACGGGTTCATTTTGGAACACAGCCAGGTAAGACTTTCCCCCATAATGAAGATGTGGTGACAGCCTTGAGAAAGGAACTAGAGACCTTAAAGCTTCAAAGAAATCGAGAAGAGGACAAAGGTACCTCAGAAGGTCTGGCTCAGATACGACAAGAGCTTGAAGAACTCAAAACATTAAGGGAGGTAAGAACTAGACTATGATGTTCTCTCTGTAGTACTCAAGGACACACATCACAAGAGTGTCCAAGGAGGCTAACATGCAAGTTTTGTGGAAAGGGTGGCCATGAGGCCAAGGATTGTTATTTTTTCAAGGGTCTTGGGAACTAGGCTATGATGCCAGGACAACCACCAACAACTCAATAAGTAGGGGTGGCTGAGTCCTCCTTGTTAGGGCAACCATCCTTACCATCCATTACAACACCTTTTGTAACAATGTTTTACACCAATCAAGGACATCAATGACAAAAAGTTAGTGAAAGAACTTGGAGAAGCTTGTTGAAGGTACAAAAGTGTGTTTCGAAGCGACGAAGTTTGGTCAAGCCAACCGGCACAATACCAGCCCTTGAGCTTATGGAGACTCAAATAGACCTTATAGGCATGCTACAAGTGCAAAGAAACGCACTATGTACTTTGGAACATCAAGGAGAATGAGTCGATACAAAACAGATAGGTTCGCGGGTCGACTAGCTCAAAAAACTTACTATCTATGGAAGAGACAATGAACTTCAAATGCCCATAGCGACCAGCGTGATTACAATTAGAACAAATCCTTTTACGGGAGTGATACACATAGGGTTGGGTGTATGGAATGCACAAAAGTATAAGTAATAAGAAAAATATGCTATAAGAATGAATGTGACATTCACTGGTGGTACTTCCTATTTTTCAGGAATACGTAGAGATTGACCCCGAGACAGAAAAACTCAGATTTCTCCCAATCTACCGTGCCAAATGCTTTGATACTTTGTAGGCATACACTAGACACTTATGCCTTTCCAATGAGTCATCTTGCACTCAATTTTGAGCTCTGGAGAGAGAGGAGCAGCCTCTGCAAGATTACTGTTGGCGAAGAAGATGATGCAGAAAATTGAAGGAGCAAGACAATGATGGTCGCAAGTGTATGTATATTGCTTCCATATAATGTACAAGTGATTTCAAGTCCTTAAATAGCCTCTAGGAGTGTTCCAAGACTTTTACAAGTTGAATTTGAATTCAAATGAAGGTGGGAATGGTTGTTGGAGGGAATCAGTTCACTTTCCTACAATCTAGGAAAAGTGAAGATCTACTTTGATCTACTTTTAGGTGATTGATTGCTTGATTGAATGCAACTTCAACCACCACAAATTCGTGGGATTTTGGCTCTATATTTCTACCTTTACATGTGTAAAGATCAAGGCTTTTACAACGGTAAATGAGCCATCAAAAATCTCTCAAAAAAATACAATAAATGAGCATATGAAAAAGAACTCTCCAACAGATATTCTTTCAACACGATAGCCTTTGATGTAGATCAAATCCACCTCAAGCATAGTGTAATCTTGATGTTCCAACAGCTCCCCCTCAAGCTAAATTATGCTTGAGTCTTCATTCTCTGATAGGTTGAATACCTGCCATAGCTTTGAATCTACAATGCTTTATTCCATCAAGTGCCTTCGTCATCATATCTTCTACTTGCTTTTCAGTTGGAACAAAAGAAATGTCAATCTCCTTTGCCATGAGATTTTCTCTGATGAAGTGGTAATGGACTTCTATGTGCTTGGTTCTCGCATGGAAAATAGGATTTGTCGCTGTTGATGTATGAAACACCACAAGAAATGAATTAATGTGACACTAGAACACTTCTATGGTCACCATTAACTCATTGCCACTCCAAACTTTGAGAAATGATAGCCTAAAGTGAGAACTTTGCTTCTACAGAAATTCATAGTCACCGAAATGACATACCTTCAGTATTTTGCTAATGTCTCCTAGCTCAAGTATTATTTCTCCATGAAACTTTTTAGGCTGAAACTAGAAGAGTAGAGTTTTCCAACAAGCTATCATATGCATCAAACGGATCTCTAGAACTCAAGTTATGGCTCTCACAAGATGACCCTGTATGAGCTTCCAAAACTGAAAACTTTGCCTGTTTTAGTATTCCTGGTGTCCAAAAATAAAAAATTCGATGCCTGGCATCGAATTTCAGTCCAAGTCGATGCCGGGCATCGACTTTGGGCTTTTTTTGGCTATTTTTCTGCACCAAAAACACTCTATTTTACACACACATGAAGAAGATGACTTATATGCTAGAAGTCAATGTCGGGCATCCATTTTATGCTGGAACTCGATGCCAGGCATCGAGTTGCTCCACCAACTTCATATTTTTAGAAGATTCAACAACAGTTAACACACAGAGAATGAAAAAATGACTTATCAGCCAAGATTCGATGCCAGGCATCGAATTGCTCAGAAAACTTGAACTTTTGAATTCATCACACAGTAGGAAAGCATGGAGATGATGGAGAGAGACTCATACACAGAACTTTACTCAGTTCTTTCTCATAACTATAAAAAACTCAGAAGTTTTTACAGTTGCTTTCTCACTCAGAGAAGCACGACTATACACAGTCGTATAAAATGAACTTCTTCTTCTACTTCTTCTTTCTCTCTCTCTCCGCGTCAGTTGATACAAACTAACTTATATAGATTTTCGTATTCTCGTGATTTTTAAAAAACTTCTAGAACTAAAGTGAACTAACTTTACAAATATAATACATTTGTGAATTTGTCCCTTCACATAGGCATGGGGTTTTCTTCCTAAGATTTGACCTTCAAATATATGTCCAATTAGTGAGTGTTTCTCCAACAGCTCCCCCTCAATCACTAATTGACATTCCCTGTTTCTTCATATCATCTTCTTTTCTTTTACTCCTGCCATGCTTTTGAATCTGCTGGTCTTCACACCATCCAAGCTCTTTGTCATTATGTCTGCTAACTGATCTTTAGTAGAAATGTACTCCACTTCAATCTCCTTCTCCATTACCTTTTCTCTGAGAAAATGATATTGTATCTCTATGTGCTTTGTCCTTGCATGAAATACTGGATTTGCTGCAAGATAAAGTGAACTCATATTATCTCCATGTATTGTAGGTGCACCTTGATCAATGCCTAAGCTCTTGAACAATGTCTGCATCCATATGACTTCCTTAGCTGCTTCCACAAGTCCTTTGTACTCTGCTTCAGTTGATGATAATGCTACTGTATGTTGTTTCTTTGAACACCAACTTACAAGCTTATCACCAATATATATCATGTAACCATGAGTTGATCTTCTGTCATCTTGATTACCTGCCCAATCTGAATCACTATAGGCTCTCAACTTCAAATCTGATGTAAAAGGATAATATAATCCTTCCTTTATCGTTCCTTTGATATATCTGAGAACTCTTTGACCTGCAATCCAATGTGGGTCCTTTGGACAATGCATGAATTGTGACAAAACTCCCACTGCATAACTAAGATCAGGTCTTGTTAGTGTAGCATAAATCAAACTACCCACAAGAGATTGATACTTCCTCATATCTTTGTAGTCTGCACCATCATATTTACTGAGCTTGTGATTAACTTCAAGTGGAGTTGAAGCTTCTCTACAATTTTCCATATCAAACTTCTTCAATAGATTCAGAAGATACCTTTCTTGTGATACATATATGCCATGATCTGTATAAGTGACTTCCATTCCAAGAAAGTATGACAACTTTCCTAGGTCACTGATCTTGAACTCTTTCTCAAGTAATCTCTTTACCTCCTTGATTCCTTCATCTGAAGTACCTGTGATTATAATGTCATCTACATAAATACAAATGTAGATTGTACCTTCCTCTGTTCTTTTGATAAGTAGACTTGAATCTGCTTTTGAACTTTGATATCCAAGATCATTGAGATACTTCACCAGTCTATAGTTCCAAGCTCTTGGAGCTTGCTTCAATCCATACAATGCTCTTCTCAACCTGCAAACAAAATTTGGATACCTGGAATCTATAAACCCTTGAGGTTGTTCCATGTATACCTCATCTGATATGTATCCATTCAAGAATGCATTCTTTATATCCAATTGACTTAGAGTCCATCCTTTTGAAGCTGCAATAGCAATGATTGTCCTTATAGTTGACATCTTAGCTACGGGACTGAATGTCTCATCATAATCTATGCCATAGGTCTGGGCATAGCCTTTCACCACCAATCTAGCTTTGTATCTGGCTATACTTCCATCTGCAAGCTTCTTCACTTTATAAACCCATTTATTTCCAATTACTTTCTTACCATTTGGTTTAGGAACAAGTTCCCATGTCTTGTTCTCCTCTAGTGCATTGAACTCTTCCTTCATTGCTTCTTCCCATTGTTTCTTACCTTTAGCTTCATCATAGTTCTGAGGTTCTTCATCATCTTTCACCATATATGCATAGTTCTTCTGAGTTATGTAAGAAGTATCATAAGAATACCTTTCTGGTTGTCTTCTAGTCCTGCTTGACCTTCTTGGTTCACATTCTTCATATGTGTTTGGATACACTTCTTCATCAAATATAGGAGCTTCTTCATTCCTTCTTGTTAATCCACTTGTGGATGTACTTGCTTGCATATAGTCTTCATCTCTATTTACCTGCACAATTGATTTTCCTTTCTCACATCTTCTTACCTCTTCTTCAAATTCTTCAGCTGTAAGACTTTGATCTGCATACCAACTTTTCTGTTCATCAAATGTAACATCTCTAGAAACAATAAATTGTTTTGTTAGAGGATTCCACAACCTGTAACCCATCTGCTTTTCATCATAACCAATGAACATATATTTTTCTGCCTTTGGTTCAAGTTTATGCCTAAGTTGTGATGGCACATAAGCATATGCAATCGATCCAAACACTCTACAATGATCTAGTGTTGGTTTCTTACCCCACCAAGCTTCATATGGAGTCATTCCATTCAGAGCTGCACATGGTAATCTATTCACAAGATATGTAGCTGTATTTACAGCCTCAGCCCAAAGATAATTTGGACAATTCTTCTCCTTTAGCATAGCTCTAGCAAACTCAACCAAAGTCCTGTTCCTTCTTTCTGCTACACCATTTTGTTGTGGTGTATACCTGCAAGTTATTTCTCTCTTAATACCTGCATTCCAAAGATAATCATTGAACTCTTGGGAGAAATATTCTCCCCCTCCATCAGACCTCAGTCTTTTAAGCTTTTGACCTGTTACTCTCTCTGCATATGCATGAAAATGCTTGAAAGCTCCAAACACTTCTGATCTTTCCTTCAAAACATATAATGTTATCCATCTTGTAGCATCATCAATGAAAAGAACATAATACCTTGAGCCACTGATAGATCCTTCTTTTGTTGGTCCCCATACATCTGTATGAATGAGCTCAAGTACTCCATCATGTTTGAATCCTTTCTTCTGAAATGGTAACCTATGTGCTTTACCCATTTGACATGCTTCACATTTATAAACCATATGTTGACTTTGCACATTTGATAATCCTAGTACAGACTGATTAGCAACCATAACTTTAATTCCCCTTTCATTAAAGTGACCTAATCTCTTATGCCAGAGATCAAGTTCTGTAATCACTCCTTCACCATGTGTGAGCAAAGCTTGACCAATGTTCCCTTGCACTCTTAAAGTAAAGAGTCTACCTTCTTTCTTACCAGAGACAATCTGATTATATCCATTCTCTGGATCTTCCACAAATACTCCTTCATTTGTAAACCTGACTTGAAAACCTTTTTCAACTATCTGTTCCACACTAATCAAGTTTTTACGTATTGTAGGAACATACAAAACATTGGTTAGCAAATCTGATCCATTCTTGCATTTCACTTTTCCAATTGAATGTACACTATGTCTGGTATTATCACTTGTTTGAACACTATGGCTAGAAATGCCTTTTTCCAATTCTGACATCAATTCTATGTTTCCTGACAAATAATTAGAACATCCAGAGTCAATGTAAAATACCTTTAGATCTTCTTTATCTGATGTGCTGATTGAATTCATCATCAATGATGTATGACTTTCATTCTGTGTGTCATTTGCATAGTTGTAGTAGGTGGTGTTGTAGGATTGATTTTGTCCCCAACTTCTTCCTCCACCTCTACCATAGCCTCCTCTTTGACTTTGTCTACCTCTTTGAAAATTACTTTGGTATCTTCCACCTCGGCCTCTGCTATTGTTGTTTTGATTCTGGTTTGATCCTTGTTGGTTGTGCCAACAGTCATGAGCCAAATGATTACTCAATCCACAGATCCAGCAAGCCTTCTTGTTGTTATTTTGATTACCTCTTCCTCTTCCAAAACCTCTTTGTCTTCCTCTGCCAGTGCCTTTACCTCTTGCATAAAAAGCTTGAGAACTAGACTCCTCTTCATCCTTTGCTTTACCTTTATCTCCTTTCTTCTTGTTCTTCACGTACATTGCAGAACTTTGTCCTTTATCTCCATCTCCCTTCAAGTCTTGCTCATATGTGAGCATCAAACCAAGCAACTGGTTCAAATCTGGAACATAATGATTTAATGAAAGTTCTGTTGATAAGACAAAAGGTTTCCACCTTTCATCCCCTCTCAAACCTGCAAGTAGCTGAGCAATCAATCTGTGATCTTCAACATCTTCATCTATGGATCCAAGACTATCTGCAAGATCCTTCATCTTAGTGACATAATCACTAATGGTTTGACTTGGCTTCTTCTTGAATGTTGTAAACTCTGACCATAGACTTGCTTTCCGTGCTTTGGTAGTGCTTTGGAAATGATACTCCAATGCATTCCATATATCTTCAGATGATTCCAATCCTCTGATGTGTGGTAGCAAATGATCAGAGATTGTATTGTAGATGTATGCTTTTGCACTTGCATCCTTCTTCTGCCAATGCTTTAAAGCATCTAGTTCTTCTTTCTTTGGTCGGCTTTCATCTTCGAATACTGGCTTCTCTTCTTCATCTGTAACATATATCATGAGATCCTTACTCATAAGTAAGGCTTCCATTCTCATTACCCATGCGGGGTAATTATCTCTGTCCAGTTTGTCAATGGAAATATGGTCTGCCATAGTTCTTTCCTTCTGCTGCAACTTGTGAGCTTAAAGGATAAAGGATAATACCTTCTGAAGTTCTTTGTGTATGAGGATACTTTTGAAGTAACCTTTTGATGCCTTGTGTCTTCAAATGCTTCACCTTTGAAACTTTAATGGAAAACTTTCCAAAACTTCTCGTACCTTTGTCGTCTTCTGCTCTCGAGAATCTTTCTGCTCTGATACCACTTGTTGATGTATGAAACACCACAAGAAATGAATTAATGTGACACTAGAACACTTCTATGGTCACCATTAACTCATTGCCACTCCAAACTTTGAGAAATGATAGCCTAAAGTGAGAACTTTGCTTCTACAAAAATTCATAGTCACCGAAATGACATACCTTCAGTATTTTGCTAATTTCTCCTAGCTCAAGTATTATTTCTCCATGAAACTTTTTAGGCTGACACTAGAAGAGTAGAGCTTTCCAACAAGCTATCATATGCATCAAACGGATCTCTAGAACTCAAGTTATGGCTCTCACAAGATGACCCTGTATGAGCTTCCAAAACTGGAAACTTTGCCTGTTTTAGTATTCCTGGTGTCCAAAAATAAAAAATTCGATGCCTGGCATCGAATTTCAGTCCACGTCAATGCCAGGCATCGACTTTGGGCTTTTTTTGGCTATTTTTCTGCACCAGAAACACTCTATTTTACACACACATGAAGAAGATGACTTATATGCTAGAAGTCGATGCCGGGCATCCATTTTATGCTGGAACTCGATGCCAGGCATCGAGTTGCTCCACCAACTTCATATTTTTAGAAGATTCAACAACAGTTAACACACAGAGAATGAAAAAATGACTTATCAGCCAAGATTCGATGCCAGGCATCGAATTGCTCAGAAAACTTGAACTTTTGAATTCATCACACAGTAGGAAAGCATGGAGATGATGGAGAGAGACTCATACACAGAACTTTACTCAGTTCTTTCTCATAACTATAAAAAACTCAGAAGTTTTTACAGTTGCTTTCTCACTCAGAGAAGCACGACTATACACAGTCGTATAAAATGAACTTCTTCTTCTACTTCTTCTTCTACTTCTTCTTTCTCTCTCTCTCCGCGTCAGTTGATACAAACTAACTTATATAGATTTTCGTATTCTCATGATTTTTAAAAAACTTCTAGAACTAAAGTGAACTAACTTTACAAATATAATACATTTGTGAATTTGTCCCTTCACATAGGCATGGGGTTCTCTTCCTAAGATTTGACCTTCAAATATATGTCCAATTAGTGAGTGTTTCTCCAACAGTCGCTAGATGCATGGAACTTACATTATCTCCAAATATGTGAGGTTTGGAACTCACAAGTCCCAAATCTGTATACAATGCTTTTAACCATATTGCCTCTTGAGTTACTATGGTCAAGCCTTTGTACTCTGCTTTAGTTGAAGATAAAGCAACTGTTGGTTGCTTCTTGGAACTCCATGATACTAGCTTCGAACCTGCAAATGCTAAGTAACCAGATGTACTTTTTGTATCATCCTTAGCTCCTGCCCAATCTGCAGTTGAGTAGATTTTTATATCCAAATCTGAAGAATAAGGATAGAATATACCTTCGCTGATTGTACCTTTGAGATACTTAAGTACTCTCTTAGCCGCATCCATGTGTGGTCTTGCCGATTAGTGCATGAACTGACTAAGCACTCCCACACTATATGATATGTGTGCCCTTGTATGAGTAGCATATATCAAGCTACCTACCAAGCTTTGATACTCTTTAATGTCTTCAATTTTCTCACCTTCATAAACACTAAGTTTATGACTCATCTCGAAAGGTGTACCTGCAGGTTTAGTGTTCTCCATTTTGAACTTGAGAAGAAGATCATGAATGTATCTTCTTTGAGTCAAATACATTCCTTCATCTGCGTATATCACCTGCATACGTAGGAAATATGTGAGCTCACCTAGGTCACTGATTTTGAACTCCTCTTGCATGTGTCTATTGATTCTTTGAATGCCATTTAGATCATCACCTGTCACAATAATATCATCTACATATACACATAGATAGATAGCCTCATTTTGATCCCTTTTGATGAATAGAGAAGGATCTGAGCTTCTAGCTTTGAAGCCTTGATCTTGAAGATATGTAACCAACCTGTAATTCCAAGCTCTAGGAGCTTGTTTCAATCCATACAATGCTTTCTTAAGTCTGCAAACATAAGATGGATGATTAGGGTTTTCAAAACCTGGTGGTTATGACATGTATACCTCTTCACTTATCCAACCATTTAAGAATGCATTTTTCACATCAAGTTTGAGGAGTCTCCAATTCCTTGCAGCAGCTACACTTATCAATGTCCTGATTGTAGTCATCTTTGCAACTGGTGAGAATGTTTCCTCATAGTCTATACCATGAGTTTGTGAGCATCCTTTGGCAACTAATCTTGCCTTGTACCTGCATACTGATCGATCTGAATTTCTTTTAACTTTATATACCCATCTGCAACCAATTACCTTTTGATTCGATGACATTGGAACCAAATCCCAAGTGTCCATTTCCTTCAATGCATCTATCTCTTCGTTAATGGCCTTTTCCCAATTAGGTTTCCCCTTTGCCTCTTCATAGGTTGAGGGTTCCTTTGAAATAGAGTCTTTTGCCAAGTAGATTGAATGCTTCGTAACAAACGTGGAATCATATCCATACCTTTCTGGTTGTTTCTTTTCTCTTGCTGATCTTCTAGGTGCTTGTTTGGAGCATTCTCCAACCTCTTGCATCTTTGCTTTGCCTCTTGACTTCCATAGCTTGTAATCCTTTTCTCTTTCATTTTGTTCATCATCTGTATCACTTCTTGGATCCTGGACCTATGTATCATGCTTGCTTCCTAATTGATGAGATTCAGAATCAAGATCATATGGTAGTGTTACCTTTTGTTTGTCTTCATCATACCAAGACCTGTGTTCTTCAAACACAACATCTCTACTTGTAGTGAATTGCTTGGTTGAAGGATTAAAGAGTCTGTAACCCATCTAAGTTGAATCATATCCAATAAACACTTCCTTTGTTGCCCTTTCATCTAGCTTACCTCATATTTGTGATGGTACATGAACATAAGCTAAACAACCAAAAACCTTGCAATGTCCAAGACTAGGTTTTCTTCCATGCCATGCTTCATAAGGAGTCATACCTTGAAGTGATTTGGTTGGTAGTCTATTGACAAGGTACACAGCAGTTGAAATACCTTCTGCCCATAGATAATGTGGCAACTTCTTCTCTTCAAGCATTATTCAGGCTGATCCAACCAATGTCTTGTTTCTCCTCTCTGCAATTCCATTTAGTTGAGGAGAGTACCTGGTAGTCACTTCCCTTTTGATACCTTTGTCCTGCAAGAACTCATCAAACTCTTTGGAGAAATATTCTCCCCCTCCATCAGATCTGAGCTTCTTTAGTGATCTACCTGTATGATTCTCCACATGTGCAAGATACTTCTTGAAGCAATCAAACACTTCATTCTTACTCTTGATAAAGTATAGAACAGTCCATCTACTATGGTCGTCAATAAATGAGGCATCATACCTTGATCCTACCCATGAAGGTTCTTGACTTGGTCCCCATACATCTGTATGTACTAATTCCAATACGTTGTTGTGGATGTAGCCTTTGTGGTTGAATGGTTGTCTTTGTGCCTTCCCAATCTGACATGCATCACACATGTTGATCATGTGTTGCTTTGATATGTTCAAAAGTCCTAGAACACTTTGATCCATGCATATATCCTTCAAGGTTCTTTCATTCACATGAGCAAGTCTCTTATGCCACACTTCAAGCTCACTTAGGGTTTAAGACCCAAAGTTGAATAGAGCTATGTTCGTGGTTTCTCCTACTTCAAAAGAAAAGAGCCTACCATGCTTCTCACCTCGGGCTATCCTCTTGAAGCCTTGACATGGATCTTCCACAAAAGCTCCATGTTGGATGAACCTAACTTGCAAGCCTTTTTCAACTATTTGGCCTACACTTATTAGGTTTTTAGTGATAGTGGGTACATACAGAACCTTACTCAGACAGTTTGTCCTACCATTGGAAGCTTTGGCATTACCAATCTTCTCCACATTGTGCTTTGTGTCATCCCCTGTTTGCACTTCATGTCTATGCTTTGGACTTTCCAAATCATATAGAAGAGCAATGTTGCCTGCAACATGACTCGAACATCCTGAATCTATGTAGAACAAATGATCATCTTCTTTACCTTCTTTGTGGCTTAGATTCATAAGAAGCAATGAGTCTTCATGTGATTGATCTTCTGAATAATTGTTGTAGTCCCTTCTATTATAGCTTCTATTGTTATTGTTGAAGTTGTGTCCATCTTTGCCTCTATTGCTGCCATATCCACCTCTTCCACTTCCTTTCTGGGTCTTCCTATTGAACCAGCAATTTTGAGTGGTGTGGTTGGTCTTATCACATATGGCACAAGGTTGAACATTCTGACCTTTGGCTTTGTCTTGCTTTGGTCCTTTCTTCTTCCCTTTCCACTTGCTCTTGCTTGCAAAGTTGGTTTGAGAAGTGTCTTCTTCATCTTCTTCCTTCTTCTTGCCTTTCTGCTTCTTATCCTTCTTATTTGCATATAGAGCACTATATGAATTTCCATGATAAGAGTTACATTCATCTATGCTATTGTTGGCTTCTTGATTGAAGAGTTGTCCAAGAAAGATGTTGAAGTCTAGAGTTTGCACATCCATGATGAGATCATAAGCCGTCATGAAGGATTGCCATTGCTTATCACTTCGAATGCCGTTGAGAATTTGCCTCATGATGACCTCTTCTTCAATCAGCTCTCCAATGGATGCTAACTAATCCGCAACCTCCTTGACCTTGGTAACAAACTCTGTGATGGTTTGTTTAGGTGTCTTCTTCATTTGGTTGAACTCGTTCCAAAGATGATTCTTTCTTGCTTTGGTACTAGCAAAAAAGAAAGTCTCGAGGGCATCCCAAGTCTCTTGAGATGTCTTGCATCCTCTAATATGTGGTAATAGAAAGTCAGAGATAAAGTTTAGTATGTACAACCTTGCTTGAGCATCTCTTGTGCACCAAAGTGTGAGCTTATCTGTCTCCTCTTGTGTAGGTCCTCCTTTGGATCTTGGAATAGGCATAACTTCATCACCTACTACAATTCCATAACGATTTCTACCTTGCAAATAGGCCTCCATTCTGATTTGCCAAGCCGCGCAGTTGTGTCGATCAAGCTTCTCGATCATTGAGGGAAAGCCATCACCCATCTTGATCTAGCTCTGATACCACTGAAAGAACTTGGAGAAGCTTGTCGAAGGTAGAAAAGTGTGTTTTGAAGCGACGAAGTTTGGTCAAGACAACTGGCACAAGACCAGCCCTTGAGCTTATGGAGACTCAAATAGACCTTATAGGAATGCTATAAGTGCAAAGAAACACACTATGTACTTTGGAACATCAAGGAGAATGAGTTGATACAAAACAGATAGGTTCGCGGGTCGACTAGCTCAAAAAACTTACTATCTATGGAAGAGACAATGAACTTCAAATGCCCATAGCGACCAGTGTGATTACAATTAGAAAAAATCCTTTTATGGTAGTGATACACATAGGGTTGAGTGTATTGAATGCATAAAATTATAATTAATAAGCAAAATATGCTATAGGAATGAATGTGACATTCACCAGTGGATCTTCCTATTTTTCAGGAATACGTAGAGATTGACCCCGAGACATAAAAACTCAGATTTCTCCCAATCAACTGAACCAAATGCTTTGAAACTTTATAGGCATAAACTAGAGCTTATAGCTTTCCAATGAGTCATCTTGCACTCAATTTGGAGCTCTGGAGAGAGAGCAGCAGCCTCTGCAAGATTACTATTGGTGAAGAAGACGATGCAGAAAATTGAAGGAGCAAGACAATGATGGTCACAAGTGTATGTATATTGCTTCCATATAATATACAAGTGATTTCAAGTCCTTATATAGCCTCTAGGAGTGTTCCAAGACTTTTACAAGTTGAATTTGAATTCAAATGAAGGTGGATGCACTGCTAAGCAAGCAAAGAGTACCCTAAAATCCAAATTTAGTGCCTTTAAATCTTTGCTGATTTCTTCTTCAGACACAAAGGGCGTCCCCCAAGTAGCAGGAGAAGATGAAGACCAAGAAGATAATCAAAATCAAGACCAGGAGGACACTCCAACTGGGAATCGAAGGCTTGGGAAGCAGCCTACATGTGACTAGCATAATTGTCAATTGGACAGAGATCACACATTTTTGTTGTAGAGTGTCCTAGTACTTTATTTTATTGTTGCACACTATCATAGCATTTTATTTTGTACCAGTTTTATAAGACTTCATGGGAATTTATTTTGTACTAGAAGTAGTCCTTGCAGGATTATATTTGGCAGTTCATACTGTATTCACTCCACTTACTCTCTTGATATGGTTGGCACTTCATGATGTAATCACTCCATTTATTCTTTTGAAACACCTCAGTTATTGATTTTTTCTTTCTCTCCGAGACGGAGAGACACTAGTGGCAGGAAACCTATAGAATGAATTTTTTTTGAAGAGCTGAGTAAAGATGGGCACCAAGGAACCAAATAACCAAATTGGGTGCCAAGACGTCCAAATTCTGGAGTTGGGTGCCAAGACATCCAAATTCTGGAGTTGGGTGCCAAGACGTCCAAATTTTGGAGTTGGATGCCAAGACGTCCAAATTCTGGAGTTGGGCACCAAGATGTCCAAAATCTGGAGTTGCACACCAAGACGTCCAAAATCTGGAGTTGGGTGCCAAGACATCCAAATTTTGGAGTTGGGCGCCAAGACATCCAAAATTTGGAGTTGGGCACCAAGACGTCCAGACGGTAGAGTTCGGCACCAAGACTCCTAAGTTCTGGAGATAGGCGACGACATGCCAAATTCATCAAGACGACAAGCAAACCTGACAAGGTGGCCAAGTGGGCCCCAACCACTCATAATTATATGACAAAGTCTGGTACTGGCGGCAATGCTGACAATTGAAACTGCCTAGTGCATTAAATTCCTATTACTCTCTTGTAATAGACTCTCCTATTGTAGCCGGTTACTCACCTCTTTCCTATAAAAAGGGAAACCTCAAGAGAGGAGGATTTAGATATAGTGCACACTACAATAGACTATAGTTGAAAGTGAGTGCAGGCTTAGAGCTCGTAGAGACCTACTTATGTTGTTTGCTTATGCTACTTATGTGAGAATACTTGGAGGTTGAATTTTGTTGTTCATTGTTTGCATTTGTATGATAAGTGGTATGACATGTATAGTGATCATAACAGTATATATCAGGGATACTTCATTGAGCTAGATTTATCTACCGAGAGTGATAGCACATTTGTTTCTTGCAAGCTCACTCATTTATGGAATTTTCCTTATGTACTATTCTTTATATATTGCACTTTTTGTATTGTTCTTTTAGGTCATTTCCTATACATTCCTTTTATGTAATAGAAAAAGAAGAAGAAGATCCTTCTTCCTTGTCTGAATTTTAGTGTGTGATCCTCTTTGTGTAGGTGAGCTCTCTTCCTTATATCCTTCCTCTTGACACCTATACATACAAAAAATGCTCTCAACATTCTCCCCCTCAAGTTCCAAAAGGTATTTCCTTCATGCCAATAATATAGCTGAATTAGTGAAGCTTTGGTTCATCCAAGGGTTTGGTGAAGATATCTAAAACTTGACCCTTTTTTCCAACAAAAGAAACCTTCAGTTCGTTGTTTATCGCCTTCTCTCGAAGATAATGATAGTGTACCTATATATGTTTTCTTCTAGCATGAAAAATTGGATTTGAGGTCATATGTATGTTACTTAAGTTATCCCCATATATCAACAGTAAATCAACCTACACATTCAAGTCAAGAAAAAACTTTTTAAACCATATAAGCTCAGTAGTATCCAATGCTAAACCTATATACTCAAACTCTATGGAAGATAAAGCAATTGTAGGTTGTTTCTTTGAGCTCCATGTTAATGTCTTGTTTCATGTTATTACCACATATCCACTTGTGGATCTTCTATCATCTTTACATCCAACCCAAACTTTCAAATACCAAATCACTCTTCTCCTTGCACACATATAAGGTACTCTATATTCATGCATAAAGTGTGATAATACTTCTATTGCATAGCATATATTATCACGAGGAAGGAGATAAGGAAGAGAGCCCACATGCACACTCTCACAATCAAAGAGGAGCATACACATATTGAGGCAAGGAAGAATGATCTTCTTCTTCTTCTTCTTCTTTTCTTACATAAAGGGAATATACAGGAATGAGCTAAAACAACAATAAAACTAGTGCAATATTTAAATAACAGTACATAAGGAAAATTCTAATGTCTGAGAATGAGTGAGCTAACAAGAAAACAAATGTGCCATCACTCTCGATAGATAATGTGCCATCACTCTCTCTCAATGAAGTATCCCTAACATATACTGGCATGACCAGTATACATGTCAAAGAAATGAAAAAGTGATCCTTGTCACCTTGGATCATCACATGTTGAGCTTGATATCGCAACACTCCCCATCAAGCTCAATGTCATGTCCTCTAATCCAAGCATCTTCGGAAGCTTCTTTAGCTTCTCTATTCCAAGTTCTTTAGTAAAAATATCACCAACCTGCTCATTTCTCCTCACATAAACAAGATCAATATCACCTGCTAATACCTTCTCTCTAATGAAGTGATAATGTACTTGGATATGCTTTGTTGTAGCATGAAAGATAGGATTGCATGCTAAGTGAATGTTGCTAAGATTATCACAATAGATCAAGATGATCAACTTTTGCATTTCCACACCTAAATCCAAAAGTAGCATCTCTAACCATGATGCTTCACATATTACCATTGCAACACCTCTATTTTCAACCTTTACACTCGACAAAGCAACAGTGGGTTGCTTCTTGTTGCTCCATGTAATAGCTGCACTCCCAAGTGAGAATATAAAGCTAGTAGTAGATCTTCTATCTGGAATACTTGCAAACCAAACAACATTGGTGTATCCATGAACTTGCAAATCTACACAAGCTTCATAACACAATGCATAATCCAAAGTAGCACTCACATAACAAAATTCTACCTCAGAGCATCTAAATGTGGTTTCCTAGGAACTTGCCTAAATTGAATTTCAAGTCCAATAGTGTAGCTTAGATGAGGCCTAATGAATCCAACTTCAAGTGCTGATCTAATGGCATAGAAATTGGCTTAAAATCATCCATACCATACTTTTGCAACATATTCAAGGCATATTGCCTTTTTGACATCCATATACCTGTTTCTGTATGTATAAACTCAATGCCGAAGGAAAAGTGGAGCATGCCAAAATCTTTTATGTGAAGTTCCTCCATAAGGAGTTGCTTTACCTAGTTAATGCTTGCATCATTTTCACCTTCGACAATCAAGTCATCAACATAAGTAGCCACAATCATGATGCCATCATCACCCTTCCTTGCATATAATGAATGATCTCCATCACACCTAGAAAATCCAGTGGTGGTTAAGTACTTAGCAATTCTTGCATGCCAAGCATGAGGGGCTTGTTTAAGTCCATAAAAATCCTTTTCCAACCTGCAAACATGTTTTGGGTGTTTTAAATCTTCATATCCTTGTAGCTATTCCATGTATACTTCTTCTTAGAACTCACCATGTAGGAAAGCCTTCTTCATATCCATCTGATGTAAAGTCCATCGTTTTCTTGTAGCTAATGCAACAAGTGTTTTGATAGTAGACATATTAGCTACAAGGCTAAAATTTTCTTCATAATCAATGCCATACATCTGCACATATCCTTTTGCTACCTTACAACAATTGGAGTTTTGTTCATGATGTATATAGTAGTGTGCATAGCTTCTGCCCAATAAAAATGAGCCATATTCTTCTCAACCATCAAGGCTCTTGATAATTTTGCAATATGTCTATTTTTGCATTCAGCAATGCCATTCTGCTGTGGTGTGTACCTGCATGAAAACTGATGTCGAATTCCATGACTTTAAAGAATTTTGTTGAATTCATTTGACATGTATTCACCTACTCCATGAGAACTTTAATGTCAAAATATACTTTCGTGTCTACTTTTTGACCATAGCCTTAAAATTGAGGAAGTGAGTGAACACCTCACTCTTCTCTTTCATGAAATATACACATACTCTTTATGTATGGTCATCAATGAAAGTAATATAAAACCTGCAACTACCCATAGATGTGATCTTTCCAAGGTGCCAAACATTTGTATGTACTATTTCTAGCTCATTCTCACTAACATGCTTGTCATGCGAAAATGATGCTCTCGAGTGTTTACCAAATTTGCAGGCTGCACATACCTTTTACATCTTTGCAACCTTGAAATTTGCTAGTGCACTGTCAATCTCCTTTGACTCCATCAATTTCATCCTCTCCAAGCTTGCATGTCCAATTCATTTGTGTCATATCTCTATATTAGCAATAACTTTCTAGAAATTAGGTAGCCCATAACTAATACCATAGGTCCATGGTTCCATAGGTTCAAGATCTACAACACAGATTCCAACAGTCATACAATTAATGAGAAAAAGATGGAGAGAGATTAGAAAACATGTGTAAAGTGTCACGTAAGCCACTGCTTACTCACTCTATCATATATACAAATGTCAATCTACAATGTGGGAGCAAAACTCTCAACCACTCTATGTGAAAAGAAATAGATGGATGAGTGAATGTACAAATGTAATAAACATATTCAAATGTATGGACAAAAATCTGAATATATATGAGATGTGTGACCCAATGGGTTGTAGAAGAGTGAATATGAGTGACAGAAAGACGAAGGATCAATCTAAAACTGATAATCAGCAAACCCTCATCTGAACTTAGGCTATGGAAGACCCTAAGTCAGATACATGTGTGAAGATCACATACTTACAAAAGTAGCAAACGATGCTAGCAAGTTTGCTGCTAGAATTCCTCAAACTCATAATAACATACCTTCTTGAACACCTCATCCAAATATGCATAAAGCATACATGTACTGATTCTCTTGTACGTATGCCGAATAGGACTCCTCCTAATATGCATGCCACTGCCTCCATAAACTCCAAGTAGTACCTGTGTGCATAAAGAGAATATGTACTTGAATTCTTAACATAAGATGCAAATCTTATGTTAACCACCATCCAATGTCTTTGAAGTACACCGAAATCTTCATGTAGAAGACAATCTTTAGATACATTAATATGTGGATGGTTGATCCACACCACCAAGTTGTTGATGGGTAAATCTTCTCCATAAGCAAGAGTGTGAGCACACTCTTCTTCTCCAAGAAGAACTCCATAGCCGCTCCTCAACATGCTCCAAAATAGCACCATGGCTGCCCCATGTGCTAGAAGCACCACCTCTATTGAGGTACCAAAGCTCCAAAGCTTGGTCTTGAACTTGGTGTAGGATGAATTTGAAGTGACCTCAAGCATATGTTTATATAATATGTTCTCCATGATAATAAAGCACTTCAAAATCATAAGATCGTAGTGATCTATGAAAAACATAACAAAAAACATAATACACGCCATCGTGCAATCAATAAAAAATCCGTCACTGAATTGTACATGCTTTAGTATTGAAAAAGCATGCGAAACTGAAAAATATCGCGCTTTTGCTGCCTGTCGTTCATGGGATTTGAACCCACATCATCACTTTGGGAGTGTATTGTTTTATACATGGTTCCGAGCACTGTTTTGTAGAGGAGTGTTAGACGGCCGCCGAATAAGGACAAATGTACGAGGACAGGCATCTTAAATATAAAAGAACCTTTCGAGAAACGCGCAGGTAACTAAAGATTCGTGCACCGTTGTAAAAAATCTTCTATATAAGGCAATGAGAAAAGAGTGGCCGAGCGCCCCCAATTTTGGGAATTGCAGTGTATCATTTGAGTGTGTATGTTATTTCTGCTCTATTCTGTTCTGTTCTGCGCTTCGTCTAGTCGTTTGTTTGCGTCTTAATACATAGTTACGAATCAGTTGTATTGTGTTACGAATCTGTTCGGTAATGGTTGAGTGTGTCCCTGAGTATTATAAAGTGCAGTGTGTTGTTTGTCAGTTCTTCGGCGAAGCCAGGGAACATGAAAGTGGTCTCAACTGTTGGCATGTTAATGTTTTCTGTAAGTAACTGAAGTCGATACAATAGTCTGCGTTCACTGTGGATTCCGATCCCAGGAAGGACTCGTATCGGTAAGGGTCTGTGTGCCATGGAAATAGTGATAAGATTGTGACGACTCGACTGTTGTTCGAGTGACATACGGTAAGTTTGCATACCTTCAAGTATAGTTGCTCGGTATACCTACCGGTCAAGAAGAGGTGTATATGGAGTAGTATTCGGCTAATGAAGTTGAGTATTCTAGTAGTTATAAGTCAGAACCGGACTACTGCTCTGTTACTATAGCAAGCCCAGTCCGGAAGTTCCCACGTCCCAGTAAGCCGCGCAGTTATCAGTGTTCAGAGTCAAGTACTGAGCTAAGACACGATAGAGTATTATGATTGTGTGAAAAGTTGGGAAAATAGTACAGGGCCTCTGTCTAACAGACCCCTACCACTCCCAAGAACCCACGTGGTTAAGAATTAGGGTACTTTTAATTATCACAGTAGTAGTGATCAGATCAACTAGTTAGTCTACACATGGAAGAATAGAAAGTTGGGTATGTCCAACCTTCTAAAGTATTCGAAGTCCAGATTCAGAAGTCTGTAGCCTACCCACGGCTAACATTTGGTGCCGTCTGTGGGAAAGTGGCATTAGAGTACCAACTGTTTGTCAAAAGCCAACGTTCAGTTAACATTTGATTAACTAGCAGTAGCAACAGACCCAGATTGTTGCAAACTGCTCAGATAGTGTTACTGCGCAATGATACATGCCGGTTACTCGGTCTGGCGAAACATATCCTAAGAACTGTAAGGCTGAAGCAAGTAAAGCGATAAAGATAGCCTTGAGAGAAGAAGGTATAACCCAATCTGACCCAGTAGTCAAGCAAATTGAGAACGTTACGATTGATTCCGGTCATATTCCGGTGGAACGATCAACGCCTTTGGTACATTCTGGTGCTACTTCGACTCAGTCTACCGAAGATATAGTAATTTCAGAATCTACCAAGACGCCGTTAGAAACCAGTCTAAACTCAGAGTTATATACGATCAGAAACACTTTAGGAGAAGGGATCGGTAAAAGCGGAAAAACACTGCATTCTGGCACAATTTCGGCCCATTCCGGTGATATTCCGGTGATAGAATCACCAACTATAGGCCAAAGCTTTGCCTTTTTCGCGGAATCTTCAGCCCAACCAGCGTGCTTGGAAGAAAGATTTCGGATATTGGATATCCAGAAGGAAGGAAAACTCTTCGAAGCAGAAGTACGACGCATTCTAAGTAAAAACAGCACACCGGAAGGCACGCCATTCGGCGATAAAAGTTCCGATAGTTCAACTAACCAACATCAAGATACGGAAGGAAGGCTGAATACACTCACAATGAACGGACAACAACAGCAACAACAGTTATGTCAACCAAGGCCGCCTCCAACAAGAGTAACATACACGAAATTTGGTGGATTCCCAGGAGATGATCCGGATGCTCACGTACGCACTTTCGAGATAAGTTATGCAGTTCTTAACCATCCACCGGATCAGGCGTATAAGGCCATCGTTTTTCAATCAACACTGGTAAATGAAGCAGCTAGATGGCTTACGGAATACGATATTAATCATTTCGGTACCTATGACGAAGTACGAGACCCTTTTTTGCAACGATTCAGGCTAAAGAAGAATCCCGCCGAAATCTTTGATTATTTACAAAACAACCGACAAAAGGCTAATCAGACTGTCCAGGAGTATGCTACACTCTTTAGAACACACTTGCGGCAGATACCATAGGCCCACGCTAACTTACCTGATGATGTCATCACTCAGTGGTTCATCAACGGCTTAGCCCCACAACTGAAACAGATCATGATCATAAGATGTGTTGGAGCTATGACGCTGGATGCAGTCATTGCCATGGCTCTGCAACTGGAATCCAAGGTCGGTGGATTTACAGAAGATCTGGAGTGGTTAAAAACAAACAAAACTATGGCAGAAGACATAACCAGACAAGTATACTACATCACATGCAAAAATTCAGGTCACACTAGTGCCAATTGTGCACTAAATCAAACGTTTTGCGCTATCTGCAACACTGCCGGACACACCACCGGAAACTGTGTTTACAATGCTAGAATACAGGGAACAGCAACGGTCAATGCAATTATACAAGAACATGGACAGCCAACGAATCACTATGTGCCTCCGCAATTGAGAAACAATCAACCGCAAGGATATCGGAACTACCGAGGACAGAGGAACAATTTCAATACAAACCACTGGCAGAACGGACCACCACCGGAAAATCCCAATCTACCCCCACCTCGCTGTCATTTTTGTGGCGAATTCGGACACATCAGGAGATTTTGCAAAGATGCAGCTGAGTATGATCAAAGGAAGAAGGAGCGACAAAACCCAATGGCCAACATGGTACAAATTACACCAGTAGAAACGCAAACTGCTACAGTCCAGACCCGATCAGGTAAACAGCTGCAGACAGCAGCAGAAGTATTCGAACCAGGGATATGAGAACAACATAGGATGTATAACGAGGCTAGTCACTGGACCGCAGCTGAACCACCAGTGTTCCCAGAACCTAGTCCGGTGATTCAGGCTTCGTCAACAAAGGAAGGAACGCAACATAAGGAAACAACAGCAGAGCCATCATCAGCAGTCGGCATAACAGCAGATACTCCTGCACCAGCGGAGACCTCAAGTCCAAAGGAGCAGGACAACCAATCTCAACAAGCCTAGGAAATTTTATCCAAGGCATCTATCACTCTGCCTCTCGGCCAACTACTGGCATTAGTACCTGGGATTCGACAACAGTTCCAACAACAGTTCAGTCCGGTGCCTTCTTGTATTCCGGCAACAGCAGCAGTTCAACCAGAACCTGACTCTACCGTCGATCATTCGGTTCCCTTGATTACAGTATGGTACAAGAATCATAAAATTACGCAGGTATTGATTGATGGAGGATCTGGTGTGAACATTGCAACTGCAGCCTTATGCAAAAGGTTAGGATGGACCAAAATCGAACCAGTGCAATTTTTTGTTAGAATGGCAGATCAATCTAGAGTCCATCCTGTAGGACTTGTGCGAAATGTACCCATCACTTTACAAGGTACGACCTTTAAAATGACCTTTGTTATACTAGATCTACCAGAATCCACTTTGGATTACAACCTTCTTTTCGGCCGACCTTTGGCTGAAGCATGCGAAGGTAATACAAGACTGGTCCGCACAAGAGCTTACGTTCAAAGATGCCAACCGTAGATATGTGGTAAAATTAGATGCTATACAACCTTGCGAACTTCACGCCAGACCATATTTTGCTGAACCAGTCCACATGTTAGATGGACTATCAGATGATGAGGAAGAGGAATTTCTGAAGAGTAACGCTGATTTAATGTCTGTAGGAACTGTTGATCTACAGTCTGTTATAGATAACTGGAACACTTCAGTTTGTACAATCGTACCTATCACCAAAAAAGTTAAGCATGAAGATAGTGTCCCAACACATGATGATGAATTACAATCGTTGTTCAAGTCAACGGACGATACAGAGAAACCGCAACAGTTTTATGTCCCCAAAGACCAGTTGACCACGTACAATCTAGGAGACAAAGATCATCCACGACCTGTAAAAATAAGGCAAAACTTACCGGAATCATTTAAAGCTGACTTGATTCGACTTCTTCGCGAATTTTCAGACATCTTTGCATGGGATTACAAAGATATGACGGGATTAGATCCACCTATCTATCAACATAAAGTTATGTTGAAGCCTGAAGCTAAACCAAACAAACAGCCCGGCTACCGGATGAATCCCAATTATGCATCACAGGTAAAAGCCGAACTTGATAGGTTATTAAAAGTCGGATTCATCGTACCAATAGAACATGCTGAATGGATTTCACCAATCGTGATCGTGCCAAAGAAAAATAAGCAACTACGAATCTGTGTAGACTACCGAAAATTAAATGCAGCAACAGTACCAGATCCTTTCCCGATCCCCTTTCTGGATACAATGCTCGATAGGGTAGCAGGTCAGGAAATGTATTCATTCTTAGACGGATATAGTGGTTACAATCAGGTTAGAATGGCCGAAGCAGATATACCAAAAACCGCATTCATTACCAATTGGGGTGTCTTTGCTTGTACAGTAATGTGGTTTGGATTGAGAAACGCACCAAGCACATTTCAAAGATGCATGCAGGAGATTTTTTCTCCTTATCTTACTTCATTTATGCAAGTATACCTCGATGATTTTTCAATTTTCGGTAAGATGATAGCACACCTGTTTCATTTACGGTGCTGCTTTCAGAAATGCAGAGAATATAGACTCTGTTTGAATCCAAACAAATCGGTGTTTGCGGTCTCATGTGGCAAGTTACTTGGCCACATTGTATCTGCACAAGGTATCCAAGTAGATCCAGATAAGATTTCGGCAGTATTAGAAGCTCCGGTGCCAGCTTCTCCAAAAGAAGTTATGCGCTTTATGGGTCAAGTACGGTGGCATGGCCGACACTTCAATGGCTTGCTCATCTGGCTATACCACTAAACAAGCTAATCAGTAAAACACCTCGACAATTTGATAGGACCCAGGAATGCCAGATAGCCTTTGATCGTTTAAAGCATTTATTAACACAAGTTCCTATTTTACAACCGCCGGACTGGGATCACCCATTTCATATATTTGTTGATGCTTCAGATATAGCAATAGGAAGTGTATTGATGCAACAAATTGATAAATGGTTCAGACCAGTGTATTATGCAAGTCGAAGATTAGCACCTACTGAGAAAAATTACTCTTTAACAGAAAGAGAATGTTTAGGACTAGTATATTCGGTCAAAAAATTTAGACATTACTTGCTAGGCCGTAAATTCACATTTCATGTAGATCACGCTGCACTTGTCTATCTAGTTTGGCAGCAGCATCTAGGAGGTCGATTAGCACGATGGGTCTTACTCTTGCAGGAATTTGATTACGAAGTCATTCACCGACCAGGCAGTTCACACGCCTTAGCAGATTTTTTATCCCGCTTAGATTCCGGTGAATCTCCGGTGGGTATAGATGACACGACACCCGCGATTTATGTATCAGAACCAATTACTGAAGAATCTGCAGACCCACCTATCCCATTTTCATATTATGATCAGATTTTGACCTTTCTCACTGATGGTTGCCTTCCATCTCAAGTTTCAAGAGCAGTGTGCAAGAAAATTGTGGTCTTTAGCCGCCGATTTCGGTTAGTTGCTGGAGAACTATATTATACAGATCACACCGGAATCCTACTTCGCTGTGTCCCTCCGCATGAAATTAACTCAGTCATCACAATGGCTCACTCGACACCTACTGGTGGTCACTTTGCTACAGATTTGACTCACCAAAAAATTCTGCAAGGAGGTCTCTGGTGGCCAACTATGTACAGAGATGTGGCCCAATTTGTCAAACACTGCGATAACTGTCAAAGGTCTGGACAACCGCTACAACGGCACTTCTTTCCCTTACAGCCAGTCATGCCATTAGAACCATTTCAGAAATGGGGATTAGATTTTATAGGTCCAATCACACCTCCAGCAGTCTTCAGTAACAACAGATATATACTAATCTGTACAGACTACGCCACAAGATGGGTAGAAGCATGGGCTTTACGGTCGGCTACAGCGGTGGCAGTAGCAAAATGCCTGCTGAATGATGTCTTTCCACGTTTCGGCTTACCACTGGAAATTATCTCAGATCAAGGTACTCACTTTGTAAATCAATTAATGAAGGTACTCACCCAATCCTTCCAGGTGACACACAAACTCAGCTCTCCGTATTACCCTCGTGCCAATGGTTTGGCCGAAAGTACAAACAAATCACTATTGAATATCCTCCGGAAACTGATCATGGAAGCACCGGAAAGATGGGATCAACTACTACCTGCAGTCTTATGGGCATACCGAACTACATATAAGGTAACAACAGGCTTGACACCTTTCAAATTAGCTTATGGCTTAGAAGCAATAGCAGCCATGGAAGTAGTCATCCCAAGCCTGCGTGTAGCAATCACTCAGAAGATGCTACCGGAAGAGTCACTGACAGCACGAATGGACGCACTCAGAGAACTTGATGAGCACCGATGGCTCAGCTTTTTAACCATGCGCGAAGTACAACTAAGACAAGCCAAGACACACGATCGATATTTGAAAACTCCAATCTTTTCGGTAGGACAGCTCGTACTCTTCTACAACGCAAAGTCGGATAGAACCGCAGGAAAGTTCAAACTACAATGGTTCGGCCCTTTCAAAATCTCAGCACAAGTCGGTCCCGCAACTTTTCGGTTGACTACTGTTAGACGGCCGCCGAATAAGGACAGTTGTACTAGGACAGACGCCTTAAATAAAAAGAACCTTTCGAGAAACGCGCAGGATTCGCGCACCACTGTAAAAATCTTCTATATAAGGAAATGAGAAGAGAATGGCAGAACGCGCCCATTTCGGGACTTGTAGTGTGGTGTTTAAGTTTGTCTTCTTAGTCGATGCTGTTCTGTTAAGCGCATTTCCGATTCTGTCTATGAGAGCGCCCATTTTGGAACTGTTGTGTTTAGTTAAGTGCATCTTCTAGTCTGTCTGCGAGAACACCCATTCGGGGTCGCAGGGTCTTGTTTAATTTTCCTTCGATTCGGGTTTGTCTGTTACGTGTATCTTCTATGCTATTGTGAAACGCCCATGTTGGGAAGTGCAGTGTATTGTTGAGTACCTACTTCGGACCTGCATGGTTCTGTCCTGTCCTGCTGTATTTGCTTAGTAGTTGTTCGTATCTGAAAGGGTAGTTACGAACAAGTGACAGTGTTCTACGAAGTTGTTCGGTAATGGTTAAGTGTGTCGTTGAGCATTGTTAAGTGTGGTTAGTATATGTCGGCAAAGTAGAAGTATGGAGCGATTTCACTGCTAGTCTGTCAAAGTTATGTGAAGTAACTGGAGTCGATACAATAGTCTGTGTTTTCTAGGGATTCCGTTCCCAGGAAGGACTTGTATCTGTAAGAGTCTGTGTGCCTTGGAGCTGGTAATAGGATTGTTACGGTTCGGCTGCTGTTTACATATAGTAAGTTGTATACTTTTGAGTATAACTATTCGATGTGCCTCCGAGTCAAGAATAGGTGCATTCTGTGTAATATTCGGCAAATGAAGTAGAGTAGATAAGTGGTTAAGTCGGGTTCGGACTACTGCTCTCCTACTATAGCAGATCCAGCTCGGAAATGTCACCGTTCTAGTAAGCCGCGTAGTAGCAGTATTCAGAGACCAGCACTGAGCTAAGATGCGACCGCGTATTTAATGCTTGTATGAGAGTTTGGGAAAATAGTACAGGGCCTCTGTCCAACAGACCCCTACCACTCCCAAGAAGCCACGTGACTGCGAGGTAGAGTGCTTTTAAGTATCACATTAGGCTAAAGTACTCTGAATCCAGATTCAGACGCATTGTATCCGACCAACGGCTAATATTCGGCTAACATTTGGCGCCGTCTGTGGGAAAGTGGCATTAGGTTGCCAGTTACCTGGGAACGTGGCACTACAATACCAGTTGTTGTCAGAAGTAAACGTTTAGTTAATAGTCGAGTAACTAGCAGTAGCAACAGACCCAGATTGTTGCCAAACTGCTCAGATAGGGTTACTGTGTAATGATACATGCCGGTTACTCGATCTGGTGAAACATATCCTAAGAACTGTAAAACTGAAGCGAGTAAAGCGATAAAGATAGCCTTGGAAAAAGAAGGTCTAACCCAATCTGACCAAGTGGTGAGACAAACTGAAGACGTCACGATTGATTTCGGTCATATTCCGGTGGAACGAGCAACGCCTTTGGTACATTCTGGTGCTACTTCAACCCAGCCTATCGAAGATATAGCAATTTCAGAATCCACCAACACGCCGTTAGAGAGTAGCCTAAACTCGGAGTTAGATACGATCAGAAACGCTTTAGGAAAAGAGATCGATAAGAGCAAAAAAACATTGTATTCTGGCATAATTTTGGCTCATTCCGGTGATATTCCGGTGATAGAGTCACCAACTGTAGGCAAAGACTTTGCATTTTTTGCGGAATCTTCAGCCCAACCAGCGTGCTTGGAAGAAAGATTTCGGATATTGGATATCGAGAAGGAAGGAAAACTCTTTGAAGCAGAAGTACGGTGCATTCTAAGTGAAAACAGCATACCGGAGGGCACGCCATCCGGCGACAAAAGTTTCGATAGTTCATCTGACCAACATCAAGATACAGAAGAAAAGCTGAATACACTCACAATGAACAACCAACAGCAGCAACAACAGTTAGGTCAGCCAAGGCCGCCTCCAACAGGAGTAACCTATACGAAATTCGGGGGATTTCCAGGAGATGACCCGGATGCTCACGTACGCACCTTCGAGATAAGTTATGCAGTTCTTAACCATCCACCAGATCAAGCGTACAAGGCCATTGTTTTTCAATCTACTCTAGTCAATGAAGCGGCTAGATGGCTTACGGAATACGACATTAATCATTTCGGTACCTATGATGCAGTTCGAGACGCTTTTTTGCAACGATTCAGGTTAAAGAAGAATCCCGCCAAAATATTTGATTATTTACAGAACAACCGACAGAGGGTGAATCAGACTGTTCAAGAGTATGCTACACTCTTTAGAACGCACTTGCGACAGATACCACCGGCCCATGCTAACTTACCGGATGATGTCATCTCTCAGTGGTTTATCAATGGTTTAACTCCGCAATTGAAGCAGATCATGATTATAAGATGTGTGGGAGCTATGACGTTGGATGCAGTCATCGCCATGGCTCTGCAACTAGAATCCAAGGTCGGTGGATTTACAGAAGATATGGAGTGGTTAAAAACGAACAGAACTATGAATGAAGATATAACCAGACAAGTGTATTGTATTACATGCAAGAATTCAGGGCATACTAGTGCCAATTGTGCGCTAAATCAACCGTTCTGTGCTATCTGCAACACTGCCGGACACACCACCGGAAATTGTGTTTACAATGCCAGAATACAGGGAACAGCAACAGTCAATGCTGTTATTCAAGAACACGGACAGGCAACGAATCACTACGTACCTCCGCAACTGAGAAACAATCAACCGCAAGGATATCGAAACTACCGAGGACAGAGAAACAATAACTATAATGCAAACCGCTGGCAGAACGAACCACCACCGGAAAATCCCAATTTACCACCACCACGCTATCATTTTTGTGGTGAATACGGTCACATCAGAAGATTCTGCAAAGATGCAGCTGAGTACGATCAAAGGAAGAAGGAGCGACAAAACCCAATGGCCAACATGGTACAAATTACGCCAGTAGAAACGCAAGCTGCTACAGTACAGACCAGATCAGGTAAACAGCTGCAGACAGCAACAGAAGTATTCGAACCAGGGATACGAGAACAACATAGGATGTATAACAAGGCTAGTCGCTGGACAGCAGTAGAACCACCAGTGTTCCCAGAACCTATTCCGGTGACTCAGGCTTCATCAAAGGAAGAAATGCACCAAAAAGGAACAACAACGGAGCCATCATCAGCAGTAAACATAACAGCAGAAACTTCCATACCACCGGAAACCTCAAGTTCAAAGGAGCAGGACAACCAACCTCAACAAGCTTGGGAAATTTTGTCCAAGGCATCTATTACTTTGCCTCTTGGCCAACTTCTGGCATTAGTACCGGGGATTCGACAACAGTTCCAGCAACAGTTCAGTCCGGTGCCTTCTTGTATTCCGGCAACAGCAGTAGTTCAACCGGAACCTGATTCTGTCGTTGATCATTCGGTTCCATTGATTACAGTCTGGTACAAGAATCATAAAATTACGCAGGTATTGATTGATGGAGGATCGGGTGTGAATATTGCAACAGCATCTGTATGTAAAAGGTTAGGATGGACCGAAATTGAACCTGTGCAATTTTTTGTTAGAATGGCAGATCAATCTAGAGTCCACCCTGTAGGACTTGTGCGAAATGTACCCATCACAATACAAGGTACGATCTTTAGAATGACCTTTGTTGTATTAGATTTGCCAGAATCTACTTTGGACTACAACCTTCTTTTCGGCTGACCTTGGCTGAAGCATGCGAAGGTAATACAGGATTGGTCCGCACAAGAGCTTATGTTCAAGGATTCCAATTGTAGATATGTAGTAAAATTGGATGCTATACAACCATGCGAGCTTCACGCTAGACCATATTTTGCTGAACCCGTCAACATGTTAGATGGACTATCAGATGATGAGGAAGAGGAATTTCTGAAGAATAATGTTGATTTAATGTCTGTAGGGACTGTTGATCTACAGTCTGTGATAGATAATTGGAATACCTCGGTATGCACAATCACACCTATTACTAATACCAGTAAGCATGAAGGTAGTATCCCCACACATGATGATGAATTACAATCACTGTTCAAGTCAACGGACGATGCAGGGAAACCGCAACAGTTCTATGTTCCAGAAGACCAGTTGACCACGTACGATCTAGGAGATGAAGAGCATCCACGACCTGTAAAGATAAGGCAAAACTTACCGGAGTCATTTAAAACCGACTTAATCCGACTTCTTCGCGAATTCTCAGACGTCTTTGCATGGGATTATAAAGATATGAAGGGGTTAGATCCGCGCATCTATCAGCACAGAGTTATGTTGAAACCTGAAGCCAAACCAAATAAATAGCCCAGCTATCGGATGAATCCCAATTACGCATCACAGGTAAAAGCCAAACTTGATAGATTATTAAAAGTTGGATTCATCGTACCAGTAGAACATGCTGAATGGATTTCACCAATTGTAATCGTGCCAAAGAAAAATAAGCAACTACGAATCTGTGTAGACTACCGGAAATTAAACGCAGCAACAGTACCGGATCCTTTCCCAATCCCCTTTCTGGATACCATGCTTGATAGGGTAGCAGGTCATGAAATGTATTCATTCTTAGATGGATACAGTGGTTACAATCAAGTTAGAATGGCCAAAGCAGACATACCGAAAACCGCATTCATTACCAATTGGGGTGTCTTTGCTTGTACGGTGATGTGGTTTGGCTTGAGAAACGCACCAAGTACATTTCAGAGATGCATGCAGGAGATTTTTTCTCCTTATCTTACTTCGTTTATGCAAGTATACCTCGACGATTTTTCAATTTTTGGTAAAATGATAGCACATCTATTTCATTTACGGTGCTGCTTTCAGAAATGCAGAGAATATAGACTCTGTTTGAATCCAAACAAATCAGTGTTTGCGGTCTCATGTGGCAAGTTACTTGGCCACATTGTATCGGCACAAGGCATCCAAGTCGATCCAGCTAAGATTTCGGCAGTATTAGAAGCTCCGATGCCAGTTTCGCCAAAAGAAGTTATGCGCTTTATGGGCCAAGTACGGTGGCATGGAAGACATTTACGGTGGCTTGCTCATTTGGCAATACCACTAAACAAGCTAATCAGTAAAACACCTCGACAATTTGAATGGACCCAGGAATGCCAGATAGCCTTTGATCGGTTAAAGCATTTATTAACACAAGTTCCTATTTTGCAACCACCGGATTGGGATCACCCATTTCACATATTTGTTGATGCTTCAAATATAGCAATAGGAAGTGTATTGATGCAACAAATTGATAAATGGTTCAGACCAGTGTATTATGCAAGTCGAAGGTTAGCCCCTGCTGAGAAAAATTACTCTGTAACAGAAAGAGAATGTCTAGGACTAGTATACTCGGTTAAAAAATTCAGACATTACTTGCTAGGCCGAAAATTTACATTCCATGTGGACCATGCAGCCCTCGTCTATTTAGTAAGACAACAACATTTAGGCAGACGCTTAGCACGATGGGTGCTACTTTTACAAGAATTCGATTATGACGTCATTCACCGACCCGGAAAAGCACATGCCCTAGCAGATTTCTTATCTCGCCTGGATTCCGGTGAAGCTCCGGTAGGCATAGATGACACGACTCCTGCGATTTATAATGCTGAACCACTATCCGATGAAACGGCCAACCTACAAGCACCATCTACATACTATGATCAGATTTTAACTTTTCTCACCGAAGGATGCTTCCCATCTGAGACGACTAAGGCAGTTCGAAGGAAATTGGCAGTCTTTAGCCGCCGATTTCGGTTAGTTGCTGGAGAGCTCTATTATGTAGACCTCACCGGAATCTTACTTCGCTGTGTTCCTCCGCACGAAATTAACTCAGTTATCACAATGGCTCACTCGACACCTACTGGTGGTCACTTTGCCACAGATTTGACTCACCGGAAAATTCTGCAGAGTGGTCTCTGGTGGCCAACTATGTACAGAGATGTGGCCCAATTTGTCAAACACTGCGATAACTGTCAAAGGTCTGGACAATCGCTGCAACGACACTTCTTTCCCTTACAGCCAGTAATGCCATTAGAACCATTTCAGAAATGGGGATTGGATTTTATAGGCCCAGTAACACCTCCAGCAGTCTTTAGCAACAATAGATATATACTCACATGTACAGACTACGCAACAAGATGGGTAGAAGCATGGGCTTTACGGTTGGCCACAGCGATGGCAGTAGCAAAATGTCTGTTGAATGATGTCTTTCCACGTTTTGGCTTACCACTGGAAATTGTCTCAGATCAAGGTACTCACTTTGTAAATCAATTAATGAAGGTACTCACCCAATCCTTCCAGGTGACACACAAACTCAGCTCGCCGTACTACCCTCGTGCCAATGGTTTGGCCGAAAGTACAAACAAATCACTACTGAATATCCTCCAGAAACTAATCATGGAAGCACCGGAAAGATGGGATCAATTACTACCTGCAGTCTTATGGGCATACCGAACTACATATAAGGTAACAACAGGCTTGACACCTTTTAAACTAGGTTATGGCTT
This sequence comes from Ceratopteris richardii, assembly GCA_020310875.1. NCBI lineage: Eukaryota > Viridiplantae > Streptophyta > Polypodiopsida > Polypodiales > Pteridaceae > Ceratopteris > Ceratopteris richardii. Next base: position 190,062,771 of record CM035410.1, on the reverse strand, counting down.
AGAAGCAATAGCACCCATGGAAGTAGTCATTCCAAGCCTGCGTGTAGCGATCACTCAGAAGATGCTACCGGAAAATTCACTGATAGCACGGATGGATGCACTCAGGGAACTTGATGAGCACCAATGGCTCAGCTTTTTAACCATGCGCGAAGTACAACTAAGGCAAGCCAAGACACGCGATCGATATTTGAAGACTCCAATCTTTTCGATAGGCCAGCTTGTACTCTTCTATAACGCAAAATCAAATAGAGCAGTAGGAAAATTCAAACTACGATGGTTCGGCCCTTTCAAAATCTCCAAACAAATCGGTCCGGCCACTTTTTGGTTGACTACGTTGACTGGAGATCCACTTCCAAAGGTAATCAATGGGTCGAAGCTGCGGCCGTATTATCCCACTACTAGTACGCATTAAATTATTCGGCGGCGAACCGCGTCTTGTATAAATTTTTGCGTTTTTCTTTTTCCCCCTTTTTTAGTCGTGTTTTGTACGAAACTTTATGTTACCAGCCGCCCCTCCCTACCGGTCACTCAAGTACGCATGCCTGCATGAAAACAAATACCACTCCCGCACTGCACAATGATACCCAACGCCCTTTCCCACCCCACCGTATTGTTCCTATTTAACCCCTTCGACAATGTCAAAAATCACTACTGTAGTAATCTGTGCGAACTTGTGTTCTATAGTACTATTACTAGTTTGTCTTAAGCAATCGCCATGGAAGCACTCGCCAACTACACTGCTTTCTGTGATGGTATCCCTACCGAGGTAGGAGAATACCTGCGTTGTCGAGGGTTGGCCAACTTCGCTGAGTTGCCCTGGCACTCAGTGGAAGCCCATCCCTTCTTCGCACAAATAATCTCTGCCATCGCCCAATCCCCTGCCACCGAACGACAGTGGGTTTTCCCGTCGTTACCCTCCAGAACCGTCATCACCTTCCCCGCCTTCTCTGAAGCTTTCCGCCTCACCCCGCAAGGCCGAGAAAATGGCCCCAGTCTCCCCCTCGCCCCCATGACAGAGTTATTCCCTCGCTCCTCCTCACATGAATTCGCGATCCTCTGCCGTCCCGAACCCGAACGCTCCGCCCTACAATTTCTCGTCGCCATCCTTAATTTACAGAAATGCACTTATGGCATCTCTCGCCCTTTCTACTCCGCCATAGACTTAGCAGCCCGCGAACCAGTTAATTTCGCCTCATACTTTTTCCAGAGAATCCATAAGGAATGTGTAGCCATAGTAAAGCAGGTAAACAAAGGAACCACCCCGCGCTCTCGCCTTCCCCATATCCTCTCTTTCCTCTTCCCAACCATCCTCGCCGCACAACCACCACCCCGAGGCCCCATCCTCAGGCATGAAGATTCCGTACAACCCCTCGATGACGATGCAGAAGAAGAAGAAGAAATCAACCAACTCTTCCGCAGGAAGCGCATCCGCATCAGCTCTTCCGAAAGTGAAGCACCGAAATCTGCCGACAAGAATCAGGACAACCACAACGACAACCAAGACGAAACCTTCCACGACACCGCCGCCTCCATCCACAATGAATCCTCGACCGATCACGACCACGACCGCCAAAATCGCACCGAAACCGAAAGAGTATCCAACGAAGCAACTTCTGAGCCCCAAACGAACGAGCAGCACCCCGCCAAGGATGCGCTTAACACCCTATTGAAGGCCGTTGAAACTGCACTCCACCACGCGACCGAGAAACACCAAACCAGCAGTCAGGCAACAAACCATGATTCTACCCCTCCCAGACCCCCCCCAGTCAACCCTATCCCCACACCAGAACCAGAATCCTCGTCCTCTCTCAACTATTCGCCCCCGACATCCCCCCAACTTCAGACCCGAACCTCTACGCAACCGCCACAACCACTGCTCCTCCCCTCCATTCCGGTCTTCTCCGAACTAGCCACAATGGGCCATATGCTCATTTCCCTGTCCCAGCAACTTCCCGCACAAATAAACGATATCGCCAATACCATCAGACAAGACCTCCAGCACAAGGTAGACCTATTGGAAGCAGATATCACCCCCCTCCAAGAAGAATCCGAAGCAGTCAAAGCCGAGAACCATCACTTACACACCCAATTAGCCGCCCTCCAAGGCCAACTTACGGCACAACAAGCAGTACTACAACAACGGGACGACGCCTTGGCACAAAAAGACCAACTTCTCAACAAAGCCAACGCAGAAATTCGGGAGTTGAAGCACGCGCTCCAAGAACAAAATGACATTAGCTCCTCACTGGAAGACATGGTCGAAGAAACGAAGGCTCAACTGCAGGAAAGCATTCAGAAACATCACGATCAACAGCGAGAGACCGACCAACTCAAAGATGAGTTACGACGAGCCCAGGAGTGCTTGGATGAAGTCAACCGCATGCCCCGGCGTCAATTAACCCGGGAAGCTAAGAACCAGAAGGATCTCGCCAATGCTCGAAGAGAACGCGACGCTTATTACAAAACGATTGAATTTCAGAACCAGCAGCTCGAGCGAATCGACAATCAACTACGAAATCAGAAGGAGCGGGTCGTGGATATGCAGCAGAAGGTCGCCGAAATGAAGACATCCCGCGATGCTGCATTATCCAACGAATTATACTTACAAGAGGCCTTCCTACAAAACCAGGCCGAAATTTTGTTAACCCAAGCCATCGCCCTGAGCTCCGTTAGAACGGACGCCCAGTTATTAGAACCAACCACCCTAGTTCAGCTGATCGAAACACTTAAAAAGAAAATCACCCGAATATTTAGGCTCGCCCAAAATATGTATATAGAAGGTCTTGTAGCCGAAACATAGGAACCTGCGGGTTCGAGTCCACCGGGCGTGCCAGTGTTAGACGGCCGCCGAATAAGGACAGTTGTACTAGGACAGACGCCTTAAATAAAAAGAACCTTTCGAGAAACGCGCAGGATTCGTGCACCACTGTAAAAATCTTCTATATAAGGAAATGAGAAGAGAATGGCAGAACGCGCCCATTTCGGGACTTGTAGTGTCGTGTTTAAGTTTGTCTTCTTAGTCGATGCTGTTCTCTTAAGCGCATTTCCGATTCTGTCTATGAGAGCGCCCATTTTGGAACTGTTGTGTTTAGTTAAGTGCATCTTCTAGTCTGTCTGCGAGAACACCCATTCGGGGTCGTAGGGTCTTGTTTAATTTTCCTTCGATTCGGGTTTGTCTGTTACGTGTATCTTCTATGCTATTGTGAAACGCCCATGTTGGGAAGTGCAGTGTATTGTTGAGTACCTACTTCGGACCTGCATGGTTCTGTCCTGTCCTACTGTATTTGCTTAGTAGTTGTTCGTATCTGAAAGGGTAGTTACGAACAAGTGACAGTGTTCTACGAAGTTGTTCGGTAATGGTTAAGTGTGTCATTGAGCATTGTTAAGTGTGGTTAGTATATGTCGGCAAAGTAGAAGTATGGAGCAAATTCACTGCTAGTCTGTCAAAGTTATGTGAAGTAACTGGAGTCGATACAATAGTCTGTGTTTTTCTGGGGATTCCGTTCCCAGGAAGGACTTGTATCTGTAAGAGTCTGTGTGCCTTGGAGCTGGTAATACGATTGTTACGGTTCGGCTGCTGTTTACATATAGTAAGTTGTATACTTTTGAGTATAACTGTTCGATGTGCCTCCGAGTCAAGAATAGGTGCATTCTGTGTAATATTCGGCAAATGAAGTAGAGTAGATAAGTGGTTAAGTCGGGTCCGGACTACTGCTCTCCTACTATAGCAGATCCAGCCCGGAAATGTCAACGTTCTAGTAAGCCGCGTAGTAGCAGTATTCAGAGACCAGCACTGAGCTAAGATGCGACCGCATATTTAATGCTTGTATGAGAGTTTGGGAAAATAGTACAGGGCCTCTGTCCAACAGACCCCTACCACTCCCAAGAACCCACGTGACTGCGAGGTAGAGTGCTTTTAAGTATCACATTAGGCTAAAGTACTCTGAATCCAGATTCAGACGCATTGTATCCGACCAACGGCTAATATTCGGCTAACACTACGTTGACCGGAAATCCACTCCCGAAAGTAATCAATGGGTCGAAGCTGCGGCCATATCATCACGCCCCTAGCCCGCATTAAATTTTTCGGCGGTGGACCGCGTTTTGTTTAATCTTTTCCTTTTTTTTCTCTTTCTTCTTTTTATAAATAGCCGTATTTTGGAAAATCTTTTCGTACTAGCCGCCCCCTTACCAATCACTCGAATACGCACGCCTGCATGAAAACAAGTATCATTCCCGCACCGCACAATGATACCCAACCCCTTGTCCCACCCCACCGCATTTTTCCTATTTAACCCTTTAGGCAACGCCAAAAATCGCTACTGTGGTGAGTGTTAGTAATCTGTGTGACCCTTGTGCTCTGTATTCGTGTTCTTAGTCTGTATCAGCAATCGCCATGGAAGCGCTAGCAAACTACGCTGCCTTCCGCGATGGTATCCCTACCGAGGTAGGTGAATACCTGCGTTGCCGAGGGTTGGCCAACTTCGTTGAGTTGCCCTGGCACTCAGTGGAAGCCCATCCCTTCTTCGCGCAAATCATCTCTGCCATCGCCCAATCCCCCGCCACCGAACGCCAATGGGTTTTCCCTTTGCTACCCTCCAGAACAGTCATCACCTTCCCCGCCTTTTCTGAAGCTTTCCGCCTCACCCCGCAAGGCTGAGAAAATGGCCCCAGTATCCCACTTGCCCGCATGACCGAATTATTCCCCCGATCTTCCTCCAACGAGTTCGCTATTCTCTGCCGTCCTGAACCCGAACGATCCGCCCTCCAATTCCTAGTTGCCATCCTCAATCTGCAGAAGCACACCTACGGCATCTCCCGACCCTTCTATTCCGCCTTAGATTTAGCAGCCCGGGAACCCGTCAACTTCGCATCTTATTTTTTCCAAAGAATCCATAAAGAGTGTGTCGCCATCATGAAGCAAGTAAATAAGGGAACCACCCCGCGCTCTCGCCTTCCCCATGTCCTATCATTCCTCTTCCCAGCCATCCTCGCCGCACAACCACCACCCCAAGGTCCCATACTTAGGCACGAAGAGTCAGTCCAACCACTCGACGACGATGTAGAAGAAGAGGAGGAGATCAACCAACTCTTCCGCAATAAGCGAATCCAGGTCAGCTCTTCGGAAAGCGAAGCATAAAAATCTGCCGGAAAGAATCAGGACACCCGCAACGATGAACAAGAAGAAACCTTCCACGACACCGCCACTTCCATCCACAACGAATCCTCGGCCAACCACCAACAAGACCAGCAAAATCGAACTGAAACCGAAACGATCTCAACCGAAGCAACCTCAGAGCCTCAGCAAGACGAGCAGCAACCCGGTAGGGATGCGCTAAACACACTTCTGAAGGCCGTCGAATCCGCAACCGACAACAATACAGATAAACAACAAACAGGCAATCAGGTAACAAACACTGACTCTGCCAATCCCAGACCTCCCCCAGTCAACCCTATTTCCACACCGGATTCGGAATCCTCTTCATCCTCCCTGAACTATTCGCCCCCGACATCCCCCCAAATCCAAACCCAAACCTCTGCGCAACCACAACACCCACTTCTCCTTCCCTCTTTTCCGGTCTTTTCCGAACTAGCCACCATGGGCCAAATGCTTATTTCCCTTTCTCAGCAACTTCCAGTACAGCTGAGTGAAGTCACAAATACAATTCGACAGGATCTCCAGCACAAGGTCGACCTCTTGGATGCAGACATCAGCCCTCTCCAAGAAGAAGTCGATGCCGTAAAAGCCGAAAATCATCAATTACAGACACAAGTAGCGGATCTCCAAGGCCAAGTTTCGGCACAACAGGCACTGATACAACAACGGGATGAGGTCTTGGAGCAACTGACTGCCAAGGACCAGCTACTAAACGAAGCCCACGAAGAAATCCGGGTACTAAAACTCGCGCTACAAGAAAAAGACGACATCAGCTCCTCACTTGAAGAAATGGTCGAAGAAACGAAGGCCCAATTGCAGGAGATAATCCAGAAAAATAAAGACCAATAGAGAGAAGCCGACCAGGTCAAAGACGAGCTACGAAGAGCCCAGGAGTGTTTGGACGAAGTAAACCGAATGCTGAGACATCAATTAACCCGGGAGGCCAAATACCAAAAGGATCTAGCCAATACTCGAAGAGAACGTGATGCCTACTACAAAACGATTGAATTTCAGAATCAGCAATTCGCGCGACTCGATAATCAATTGCGAAATCAGAAGGATCGGGTCACGGATATGCAGCAGAAGATCACCGAAATGAAGACATCCCGCGATGCTGCACTATCCAACGAATTTTACTTGCAAGAGGCCTTCTTACAAAACCAGGCCGAAATTTTGTTAACCCAAGCCATAGCTCTGAGCTCCGTTAGAACGGACGCCCAGTTATTAGAACCAACCACCTTAGTTCAGCTGATAGAAACTATTCAAAAGAAAATCACCCGCACATTTAGGCTCGCCCGAAATATGTATTTAGAAGGTCTCGTAGCCGAAACATAAGAACCTGCGGGTTCGAGTCCACCGTGCGTGCCAGTGTTAGACGGCCGCCAAATAAGGACAAATGTACGAGGACAGGCGTCTTAAATATAAAAGAACCTTTCGAGAAACGCGCAGGTAACTAAAGATTCGTGCTCCGTTGTAAAAAATCTTCTATATAAGGCAATGAGAAAAGAGTGGCCGAGCGCCCCCAATTTTGGGAATTGCAGTGTATCGTTTGAGTGTGTATGTTATTTCTGCTCTGTTCTGTTCTATTTTGCGCTTCGTCTAGTCGTTTGTTCGCGTCTTAATACATAGTTACGAATCAGTTGTATTGTGTTACGAATCTGTTCGGTAATGGTTGAGTGTGTCGCTGAGTATTATAAAGTGCAGTGTGTTGTTTGTCAGTTCTTCGGCGAAGCCAGGGAACATGAAAGTAGTCTCAACTGTTGGCCTGTTAATGTTTTCTGTAAGTAACTGAAGTCGATACAATAGTCTGCGTTCACTGTGGATTCCGATCCCAGGAAGGACTCGTATCGGTAAGGGTCTGTGTGCCATGGAAATAGTGATAAGATTGTGACGACTCGACTGTTGTTCGAGTGACATACGGTAAGTTTGCATACCTTCAAGTATAGTTGCTCGGTATACCTACCGGTCAAGAAGAGGTGTATATGGAGTAGTATTCGGCTAATGAAGTTGAGTATTCTAGTAGTTATAAGTCAGAACCGGACTACTGCTCTGTTACTATAGCAAGTCCAGTCCGGAAGTTCCCACGTCCCAGTAAGCCGCGTAGTTATCAATGTTCAAAGTCAAGTACTGAGCTAAGACACGATAGAGTATTATGATTGTGTGAAAAGTTGGGAAAATAGTACAGGGCCTCTGTCTAACAGACCCCTACCACTCCCAAGAACCCACGTGGTTAAGAATTAGGGTACTTTTAATTATCACAGTAGTAGTGATTAGATCAACTAGTTAGTCTACACATGGAAGAATAGAAAGTTGGGTATGTCCAACCTTCTAAAGTATTCGAAGTCCAGATTCAGAAGTTTGTAGCCTACCCACGGCTAACAAGGAGCTACTAAGAAAAACTACACATGTTGTACTTAGAGAGGGCTTGTGGACTAGTGTGGACATTGTTTCCAACAATCCCCCCTTCAATGTCACAATGGTACAAACGCGACTAGATATATAACTTCATTTATCTCAAAAGCTTCAAACTTGAACTCCCCAAATCGACCTTCCAATCTTTTCTTCAAAAGTCTTCTTCAAAACTGAATTTGATTTTACTTTAAACTTCAAAAGCCTGAACTTGTTGAATATGAACCATAATACTTTAGAAAATATGCAAACTCATTATCCAAATAGTATACGCATCAATCAATCATTTTCTTGACAACAAATGTAGCAAGTAGTGACTCTGAACCTACTATCTCCTGTCTTTTCAAACCTGAAAACATACACTTGGATCCACATATTTGCATTTACCTTACGAAAGCTTTCTCAATGTACTTGTGCTGTGTCATTTAAATACACTAAAAAATCAAGAACTAAATCCTGGGACTCGTGACTCACAACTCACAACCTAGTGTATTATGAACACTGCTGGTTCATCTCAGACTGTACTCCAAGTCAAGTCAACTCAACTCAACCCATGAGTCTCATCAAAATATCATATCTATGATGTCATCATGTCTTCATCCTTATTAATACCTGTTATTCCTTCATACCTCTTTCCTTCAGAACCTGATATAAACATATATGTGCGCACCTCTAAAACATACCTTTCTAAAATATCAAGCTTCTCTTCAATAGAACTCTAGAACCTTCTCCTAAACAAGAACACCTTAACAGGAACTTTCTCTAGACATTCTCCTTCGTCCTTCTCCTTTCAACGCTAGAACATAAAGTGAACCTAACAAAGGAAATATAGGAATACGTGTAGGTATGAATCTATATTTTTTCATATATGGCTCAAGATAAGTCTTCATGTTTCATCACCCCTTGGAGGATTTAACACTACTATCCAGAATTCTTCAAATATATCAGACTTTATGAAATCTGGAACGTCTTCCTTCTTTCAATAAATCTGATCTTCAGTGATCAATACCTATATCTGAAACAAAATCTCTGAACCCTTTTTATTAGCACTGCGTAGTTGCTAATAGCTTCCACTGTTTCTTCCTCAGCTTTCCATATTAAAGAATAAGGTTAGCTGATCTATTGCATGATAACAAAAAACCTTGTAAAAAGCATTTTAGGATCCATAATCTTCTGCAACATAACAAGTATCTTCTTCTATTTCTCTGCAACACAAATTTGATAGAATCTGAATCTTTAACTTACTTTCTCCAATGCTAAGAACTTTTCAAACAAAGGATAGACATCTAACTCATAAATACTCAAGATCAAACAAGATCTATCTAGATCTATCAAGATCTCTTCCAACAAAATACTTGTGTAGAATCTGCTCTCATCAAACCTTCATGACTTAATGTTTGATTTGCTACCTGAATGTCTCTAAGTGTCCATGCTTCTCACAAAGTTGTAAAAATTTTCTTCAAACAAATCCTTCCCAAGAATCTGCAACTCCTACTTGAAACATAAGTGGACAAACTTCTCACTTTGAGAACTCCAAAAGCTACAAGTCGAAACTTCATATCTTCATATTCTACCCGGGTGAAATGTGATAGTATCTGCTTGACTTTCCTTTGGCTAACTCCACTTCTCAATCAAGTGATAGGATCTGATGGAAAATTTTTTTTACTACAAGCATGTATCCAAAAAACAAGACAATCATAGAAAATAGATTCTTCAACTGACTAGTACATCAAAAATCTGAATTTTCTGAAGTTTTCTAAGAATATTGAATATGAGGTAACTTTTCCAAACACAAAACCTCAACCCAAATCTTCAACATATGCTACATAAAACTCTTTTACCTTAAGATTTAGATAAAGAATAAATACACTTCTCTGCAACTTGTCATATATCAAGTAGCTTTGTATTCACACTTCAAGAATTGTTTGAGGGAACATATCAGCTGCCTGCTCAAAAAGCTTCATATCTCATACACATATGAGTCAACTTAGGTATCTATTTGATTTTGTCTCAATGCAATTCTTTGTCAACACCTACTAAAACATGACCAAGTATAGTGCAAAACAAGCAACTACTTCTCCTTTAAACTATCTTCTTCACACAAGATGTTCTCATAGACTTGTCCTTGGATGTAGAGAATAAAATAGGAAAAGTATATGGAAAATATGTGAGAAAAAGAAATCTTACTTTTCTTTTGGAAATATTGGACTTTCTTCTTCTGCATCTTTCTTCCACCTGATGATGTCAACATCTTCAAACTTCTCTTCCATAGCTTTTTTTCTCTTCATCCTGAAGTAGCAAACACTCTTAACTTCTTCAAATGAACTTTTCTCTTCCTCTAGTGCTAAGAGTAAGAGACAAGACAAACATGGTATACAAATGGAAGTGAACATAGAATCATGTTTTATCATCTCCTCATATCTCTGAATCAAAACTCTGCTTCAAATGTGACTGATATGACTGATTTTACCAACCTTTTGGTTGAATGCTAAATTACCTCTCTAGTGTACCTAGATCAAATTTTGTACCTAGATAAAAAACTTCCAACCAACTTACAACACAAGGTTGGTTGAAAACAAATCTCACTTCATCTTCAAATTTGTCTTCTTAGATGAGCTTCCTTGCCATGAAAGAGATCATCAAAACTGTCAAGAATAACCTCTAGATACCTGTTTTGATGTAGCTAATGCTTTTACTTTCAAAGAATGAAAGTGTATGAAAGCACTTCTTCAAACCTTCAAATATCTTCATAACTACTCTTCTAAGATATGACCTACAAATGATAATCTGATAGTAGAAACTAAAACCTGTGATTTTGATGGAGAGTGTTAATCTCCAAAAGAACAAGTTACTCTTGTATTTAGAGCACCTCTATAACAAGATTAACCCAAACCTTTACCAATTGTAGAAGATTAATACTCAATTGTCAAATTCTTGAACAAACTGTGAAGAAGGTGATTACACAGAAAGTCTGTTGCCCATAATTCACTCATTGCCTTCTCAAATGTGTAAAGTTTTTTATCAAACTTTGTAGAAGGTGTTGCCTATAGATTGCACACCTTCTCCAAGTTGAATTACTCCAAAAGATTTAGTAGAGCTTGAGAAATGATCTCAATAAGTCACCTATGTCTAAAATTGTTCTTTTGCAAAGTCGATTTAGACACCTATGATGGTTCTCTCAATCTAGAACCCGTTTCTGCAAATGCCTTTAGCCACAAATATCTTACCTTCCAAATTAAAGATTGAGTGCTTGCTTGCTCAAAACTTTACACTGTGGAAGGAGAATTGATCAAAACACTCGTATCAAGTTTTGTGCCTCCTGTAAGTTCACTTCTTCTCATTTACATATGCAAATGTTCCTACACTCAATTCTCTCAGCCTGATCACAATTGGAAGCTGAAAATTTTTAGAGAGGTCAATCATCTATAGACTTAGACTTGTACAAAAGCATTTTACAAAAGATCTAACACAGAAGGATAAAACTCAGAAATATCGGGCGCAACATTTTCTTCATTTCTGAGAAATTTACAACTGAGTGATGAGAGAGTCTTAACTCACTTCTAAGATGTCGAATGACTCTTACAACTCCTCATTGCTCTATTCTCATGCTCTCTCACACTTTCCCCGACATTTTTCCATAGTATATATAGGCAAAATATTTACAAGCTTATGACTACTCAAAGATATAAGTGAACTATCTCTGAAATAATGTACATATGTGTACACATCTTTCAACTTCTGAATATGTCCTTCCTTCATGCTTCACAACTTGTTCTCTTCTCAAATCCTTGACTTCATTTCCATATCAAAACATCAATTGTTGATTGTCGTGCACCAACAGCTCCCCCTCAATCATCAATGGAGGTTTTCTCTATCTTCTTTATGCTTGCCATGTCCTTGAATTTCTGTAGCTTTGGTCCATCCAAGCTTTTTGTTAGCATATCAGCTATCTGATCTTTTGTTGAAGTATGTATGAATTCAATCTCTTTATCCATCACCTTCTCTCTTAGAAAGTGATACTGAATCTCAATGTGTTTAGTCCTGGCATGAAAAACAGGATTAGCAGCTAAATACAATGAACTCATGTTATCTCCATGAATGATAGGTGTACTCTGTATAGTGTCAAAACTCTTTGTGAGAGTCTTAAGCCATATCACTTCCTTTGCAGCTTCAACCACACCTTTGTACTTGGCTTCTGTAGATGACAAAGCAACTATATGTTGCTTCTTTGAACATCAAGAGATTAACTTATCTCCCACATAACACAAGTATCCATATGTTGATCTCCTATCATCAGGATTACGTGCCCAATCTGCATCACGTTATATTTTGATGTTTGTATCTGATGTAAAACCATAATAAAAACCCTCTTTGAGTGTACCCTTAATGTACCTCAACACTCTTTGTCCTGCAATCCAATGTTCTTTTCTAGGACAATGCATAAATTGAGACAATACTCCAACTGCATATGACAAGTCAGGTCTAGTTAATGTAGCATAGATAAGACTACCAACCAAACTCTGATATAGCTTCATATCCTTAAAATCTTCTCCACCATATCTGCTCAATTTGTGATTCACCTCCATTGGAGTAGGTGCTACCCTGCAATCATTCATCTTAAACTTGATCAAAAAGTTCTTCAAATACCTTTCTTGAGTTACATACACTCCATGTTGAGAGTATGAGATCTCCATGCCCAAGAAGTATGACAAGTCTCCCAAATCACTGATCTTGAATTCTTTCTCCATTTGCTTCTTTAGGCTTTGAATGCCTTTCTCATCTGTACCTGTAAGAGTTATATCATCAACATAAATGCACATGTAAATGAACCCATCATCACTTGCTTTAACAAGCAAGCTACTATCTGCTTTAGATACTTGAAATCCAAGTTCTTTCAAGAACTTCACAAGTCTATAATTCCATGCCCTTGGGGCCTGCTTCAACCCATACAAAGCTCTCTTGAGCTTACATACATGATCTGGATACCTTCCATCTCTAAATCCTTGGGGTTGCTCCATGAAAACATCATCTAAAATATAACCATTCAAAAAAGCATTCTTCACATCTAATTGACATAATTTCCAACCTTTACATGCAGCAATAGCTATAAGTGTCCTGATAGTCGTCATCTTTGCCACAGGACTATAGGTCTCATCATAATCAATACCATATGTTTGAGCAAACCCTTTCACAACAAGTCTAGCTTTATACCTAGACACACTTCCATCTGCAAACCTCTTTGTCTTGTAGACCCATTTCCATCCAATGATCTTCTAGCTATTTGGTTTAGGAACCAACTCCCATGTCTGATTCTCCATCAATGCATCATACTCTTCCTGCATAGCTTTCTCCCAATTTTCCTTACCTTTTGCCTCTTCATATGTAGAAGGGTCTTCATCTACCTTTACCATATAGAAGTTTCTGGTTGATCACACTCAGGATCAAATCTTGGCATTTCTTCAACTTCAACCTGCACTTCATTGTTTTCCTCTTCATCTAATATCTAAACTTTCGATTTACCTTTCTTTTGATTCACAACTTCTTCATCACTTGCATAAATATTGTTTGTACCTGCATACCAAGTACCTTGCTCATCAAATGTAACATCTTTTGACACAAAAAATTGTTTTGTGGATGGACTCCACAACCTATATCCCATCTGCTTATCATCATAACCAATGAATACATACTTTTCAGCTTTAGGTTCTAACTTGTGTCTTAATTGTGATGGCACATATGCATATGCCAAACATCCAAATACTTTTCAATGGTCTAATGTAGGTCTCTTACCCCACCATGCCTCATATGGTGTCATAACCTGCAAAGCTTTACATGGTAACCTATTGACCAAATAAGTAGCTGTATTTATAGCCTCAGCCCACAAGTAATTTGGGCAATTTTTCTCCTTCATCATGGACCTTGCAAACTCAACAAGAGTTCTATTCCTCCTTTCTGCTACACCATTTTGTTGAGGAGAGTACCTGCAAGTAATTTCACTTTTTATACCTGCATTCCACAAGTAATCACTGAACTCATTATAGAAATACTCTCCCCCTCCATCTGACCTTAGTCTCTTCAACTTATGACCTGTAATTCTCTCTACATACACATGATAATGTTTGAATGTATTGAATTCGTCTGACTTATCTTTGATCACATAGATAGTGATCCATCTAGTAGCATCATCAACATAAATCACATAGTACCTTGAACCATTGATACTAAAATCCTTTGATGGTCCCCACACATCTGTGTGTACCAACTCAAGCTTCTCTGAATACATAAAACCATGCTTGGAGTAAGATTGCTTATGAGCCTTACCTAATTGACATGCCTCACATCTGTATGTCATATGTTGACCTGCAACATTAGGCAATCCAAGCATTGAACCATTGTTAATCATATCTTTGATACCTCTTTCATTGAAGTGTCCAAGCCTCTTGTGCCAAAGATCTAACTCAGAGATCTTATGTCCTCCATAAGTGAACAAGGCATGACCAACATTACCTTGAATCTTCAATGTGAACAATCTTCCTTTTTTCTTCCCTGAAACAATCTGTTTATACCCATTGCTAGGATCTTCCACAAACACTCCTTCATTAGTGAATCTAACTTCATAACCTTTTTCAACAATTTGTCATACACTTATCAGATTCTTAGGAATTGTAGGAACATACAAGACCTTACTCAAGAGAGTACTTCCATCCTTGGCCTTCACTGATCCAATTGACTTCACATTGTGCTTTGTATTGTCACCTATTTGAACTACATGATTAGGTACCTTATTTTCCAAATCAGTCATCAATGCTATGTTACCACTCAGGTGATTGCTACACCCTGAGTCAATGTAGAAGACTCTTTGGTCTTCACTTTGCCTTTCACAAGTTGCATTCATTATCGATGTTGAATCCTCCTTCTGATCTAAAGCATAATTCTAGTAGGTATTGTTGTATTGTTGACTTTGGAATCCTCTACCTACATTTCTTCCAAAGTAACCTCTACTACCTCTTCCTCTCAAGTTACCTCTTTGATTTCTGCCACCTCTTCCTCTTGAATTAAAGTTCTAATTATATCCACCATTACTCTGAGTATTATGCCAACAATCATTAGCTAAGTGATTTGTCTTACCACAAATCCAACAAGCTTTGACTCCATCTTTATTATTCCTGCCTCTTCCTCTACCTTTGCCACCTCCTCTTCCTCTTAGGAAGTTGGCTTGACTAGTTGTGCCTTCATCTTCATTTGCTTGTTGTTTCGCTTTGCTATTTTTCTTCTTATCCTTTGAATACATTGCATGACCTGTACTCTTGTCACCTTCACCTTTGACATCCTGCTCAAAGGATAACATATGTCCTAGCAACTGATTTAAGTCAGGAGTAAAATGATCAAGTGATAATTTAGTAGACAAAATGAATGGCTTCCATTTGTGATCACCTCTCAAACCTATGAGGATTTGCCTTACCAATTTATCCTCCTCAATGTCCTCATCAACTGCTCCTAATGCATCTGCAATGTCCTTCATTCTGGTTACATAATCTAAGATGGATTGAGAGGCCTTCTTCTTGAATGTGGTAAATTCTGCCCACAAGGATGCCTTACTAGACTTTGTGGTATTTTGGAAATGCTCCTCCAAAGCATTCCATATATCACTTGCATTTTCAAGACCTCTAATGTGAGGTTGCAAGTAGTCATTGACTGCCATATAGATAATGCTCCTAGCTTGAGCATCTCTCTTCATCCAATTCTTCAAATCTGATAATTCCTCCCTAATTGGAACACTAGGATCTCTAAATTGAGGCTTTTCTTCTTCACCTGTAATGTAAGCTATCAAGTCTTTGCTCATTAGATGAGCTTCCATCCTCATTGACCATGCTGGATAGTTCTCTCTATCCAATTTCTCTATCTGAAGAGAATCTCCCATCCTTTCTTCACCTGTATGTTGAATTCTTCAATCTTTATGAGTAATAGATGTACCTTTACTTCGAATAATACTCATAGATGTACCTTTACTTCGAATAATACTCATTTTGTCTTCTTTGGTGTCGTATGACCTTCTTCTCAAGCTTTATCCTCAAGCTTTCACCTTTTGAACCTTTAGATGTTGAATTCTTTGTAGCTGCAGCAGCCGGGATCCTCCTTTCTTCAATTCAGAAGCTTCCTGCTCTGATACCACTGATGGAGAGTGTTAATCTCCAAAAGAACAAGTTACTCTTGTATTTAGAGCAACTCTATAACAAGAATAACTCAAACCTTTACCAATTTTAGAATATTAATACTCAGTTGTCAAATTCTTGATCAAACTGTGAAGAAGGTGATTACACAGAAAGTCTGCTGCACATAATTCACTCATTGCCTTATCAAATGTGTAAAGTTTTTTATCAAACTTTGTACAAGGTGTCGCCTATAGATTGCGCACCTTCTCCAAGTTGAACCACTCCAAAAGATTCAATAGATCTTGAGAAATGATCTCAATAAGTCACCTATGTCTAAAATTGTTCTTCTGAGAAGTCGATTTAGACACCTATGACTTTAACCCTTTGGTTCTCTCAATCTAGAACCCGTTTCTGCAAATACCTTTAGCCACAAATAGCTTACCTTCCAACTTAAAGATTGAGTGCTTGCTTGCTCAAAAATTTACACTGTGGAAGGAGAATTGATCAAAACATTCGTATCGAATTTTGCGCCTCTTGTAACTTCACTTCTTCTCATTTACATATGCAGATGTTCCTACACTCAATTCTCTTAGGCTGATCACAATTGGAAGCTGAAAATTTTTACAGAGGTCAGTCACCTATAGCCTTAGACTCGTACAAAAGCATTTTACAAAAGATCTAACACAGAAGGAGAAAACTCAAAAATATCAGGCGCAATATTTTCTTCATTTCTGAGAAATTTACAAGTGAGTGATGAGAGAGTCTTAACTCACTTCTAAGATGTCTAATGACTCTTACAACTCCTCATTACTCTATTCTCATGCTCTCTCACACTTTCCCCGATATTTTTCCATAGTATATATAGGCAAAATATTTACAAGCTTATGACTACTCAAAGATATAAGTGAACTATCTCTGAAATAATGTTCATATGTGTACACATCTTTCAACTTCTGAATATGTCCTTCCTTCATGCTTCACAACTTGTTCTCTTCTCAAATCCTTGACTTCATTTCCATATCAAAACATCAATTGTTGATTGTCTTGCACCAATAGATTTGATATTGATGTGGTTCCTTCATCTTCTCGAAACCATTGTTTTTCCTTGAATTTGAAGTAGCCTTCTCTTCATCAAGTCTTGGCCTTTAAGTAATACTCTGTAAAGTATCTTTACTCTTCCAAAAGTATTGAGCTGCTAACAGATCATCTTCGTACTTCCACACTGATGAATAACCATATGAATGAATTGTCTAATTCTCAAATCTCTACTCATCTAGATTAAGTGTGTGTGTCAAATGTCAAATGTTAGAAGATGCTCTTAAATCATATGTTGTAAACTTGGAAGTCTCCAAACCTGGGAATCTGAGAGCGTGAATGCTCTGATACCAAATGTTGGAAACTAGGTGTCAGACATTGGTCTACAGAGACCATTCCACGTGTGTGTGGGACGAGGGCTAGTTAGCCAAGGTCCTAAGCTCGGGGGTATGTCCTAAGGTATTTGATGGTTAGTGGGGATGAGTGTTGCATGCTGGCCACATGGCGACGCTAGAACATTCCAGATCACTGCTATTTTAGATACAAGAGGATATAAATGGATGGGAGGAGAGTGGCACACACATCATTCACAAGTTCCTTTTGAGGAAAACCTCACACTTGATATCAGAGCAAGTTCTTGTTGAGCTATTTTGAGAAGAAATTTTGTGGAGAAGAGGGAGTTCGTGCATGTTTTTTGGGAGGCGACGTCGTCCGTTGGGTTTTGTTTTCTCTATCGATGTGTTGAGCAGTGTTTCTCGAAGTTGGCAGTCGTCTGCATCGAGACTTTTGATGGTGCAAAAGCAGAGAGAGAAGAGTCCATGTGACCCCGCCCCTCTGAATTATACAAAGGCCGACGTTATCTTGCTGCCGCGCTGCTCAGATTTCTGTCCAGAGCCCATCTTTGGCCGCCGTTTCATACTCGACCCGTGCTCCCAAAAGCTCTGCCCAGAGCTCGAAGACTTTGGCGCTTCATGAGCTCAGAGGCCTAAGAGTTTTTTGTTTTGTTTTCGACGATTAATACTTGAACGGTCAGCCAACAGAGGAGCTTAGTTACCCCACGCGTGAGCGCTCAGAAAATAGCACCAGCTAGAATGGAGAAACGCCATCTTTATGAACGCTGTTGGAATTTCTAAATATGTGGGGTATATGATCTCTTTCGCGCGCTGCTCTCAGAGAAGATCGATTGTCTTTTTGTGAAGAAATATATACTTTTTTCAGAGTTTGAATTATCAAAACCTCACCAAAATATCCAAATTGGTCATAACTTGGGCAAATCATATCCAAATTTGGAGTTCTTGGGCTTGTTAGAAAGCTCTCTCAGAGATCTGTCCAAGGAGTGGCTATAAGCCATATTTTGGGTTCAGGTATTTCCTGCAACAGAGGTTAGAAGTGGATTGTTCTTCATCGAATACCGTCAACGAAGCACTTTTTCAAGATTTGTGCGATCTACGAGCAAAAGGAGTCGATACTCTACCCGTAGCTCTTCAATTGGATGCTCCAAGAATATCAAAGAAAATCTGAGATAAGTATTTTTGCAATATTTGGTTGGTTATTCTGAGACTGCATATTAGAAATATTCATGCATTACATGTAGGACGACGTAATTAGAACGTAAATAGAGATGTATGTTTGATGCTTGAGCTTTTCTTACAAGTGGTAAGTATCGGCAAGTATCAACTAGAAAAATATTGTGATTGAGGGCCTGTAGTGCCCAACAGCATATTTGGAAAAGTTTTCTATTGTAGGTGTTCAAAGATAAAAAGAATAGATCGTGCCTGCCGGCACATGATTTATGCTTGACGTTTCTATTTTCTTCGAAATTATTTCGGATTTCAAAGTGACGCCGTTAGGCTGGAAAAATTTTTAAAATATTAGCATGCATGTGCATTAAAATTTAGAAAGCATATTAAAGTTTCTTTCTATTGTCTTTTTCTATTTAGCAAAAGCTTTGACTGGTTCTTTTTTCCGCTTGCCAGTAGTATTTACGTCTATTTAGTCTTTAAAAAAAAGAAAACAGAAAACCAAAAGAAAAAGTTTCTTTCCTAGCATGGAACCCGAACCTTCTTCACCTGTTAGGACAAAATTCATTATGCCTGAACCTCCAGTTGATCCCATTCAAGCTATGAACAATAGAATTTTATCTTTAGAAAGTTCTCTTCATGACATCTTGGAACACGTGTGTGGTTCTAAGAAAGAAGAAGAGCCTCTTGATGTTGATCTGCCAGAGATGGAGGTAGATGCTCCAGATGAGCATCAAACTTCAAAAGTCCTTAAAGATAGCGTCTTAGTTAGAGAAGCCAGATGGCAGCTTAAGGATCTTAAGCTGCCAAGATATCATGGCTCTGTTGGAATTTGGGGCCCCAGGATCGTTCCAATACTAAAACCTCTTGAGCATACACAACTTAATTGACAAGATGATAAGTGAGATAGAGAAAGAAAAAGATCTTGAGACAAGGATAGGGAACGTAAGCTGGATGCTTACTTCACTAAAAATAATAGATGTCCAAATTACAACATGGGAGTACTACTTAACCATATAAAGTGGTGCACTCACTAATGGAAGAATAAGAAGATGATGATACAAGATTTAGATTATGTCGAAATAATCTAAGTGTGTGTGTGAAGAGAATGAAGCAACGAAGCTAACAAAATAGTGTAATGAAATTGTAAATCAACCACAAGGCTAACTCACAAAAGATAGTTACCACCACCTCGTAGAAGACTTCCTGCTGCAATGAGAGTAGCCTCTCCTTCACCACAACTTCACCTCCAAGAGTGTGAGAACACTCTGTCTTCAAGAAGATCTCCAAGCTCTAGATCTTTGAGTGAGTGATTATACAAGGAGCCAAGGGCCTTATTATATAGTATTTGAGTACTCATCTAAAAGCAAAATAAAGCTTAAAGCTACCTACGATCGCTAAAAAAAAGCTTATCGTATAAATCTGCGAAAACGTCCGTCCGTAGCTTTTTCTAAAAGCTATGTTTGATGAACAAAATGATAAAGTTTCGCTGCGCCCGACGGGATTTGAACCCGGGTCTATTGAGTGAGCCTTTGAAAGCTTTGAGCTAGACCAAGTCGCCCGTCGGCTTCTCTTGAAGATGTGTATGGATAATAATATACATGCGTTGGCTGCGCCCGCCTGGAAGACTTGGAGTTGATGCTTAGTGAAGCTAATTGATAAGCCAATAAAGACATTGACTTCCAACGGGCTCAACTAGCGCTAGGACTGCTAACGCAGTTGAGCAGTGGCTCAGCAAGTGGGAACAGTGTTTCCGTCTGTGTCATATCACCGATGATAGGCACAAGATTCAGTAGGCCACTTATAATCTTATGGATGTTGCACATAGGTGGTGGCAAAAGATAGAACAGGATAAGAAGGAGCCCACGACATGGGGTCAATTCAAAATCCTGTTTTGTAATAATTTTGTACCACCTCATGAGAGGTCTAGAGCACCAGACACCTGGTTCTTCATCAGTCAGAAGAATCAATCAGTTCAAGAATACACAGATCGGTATAGAGAGGTACTTCTTAAAGTACCTGATACCATTCCAGAGTTTCTTCAAGTCCACAAGTTTGTCTTGGGACTCAGAGAAACTATCCGACCTTTAGTAAGGAAAGAGCGGTGTGAGTCTTTGGCACAGGTCATAGAGATGGCCTTGGTTTATGAGGATGGTCATAGGAGCACAGGTTCCCAGGGCCAAAGATCCCCATGGACTAGGGTTAGCCGACCTTTCCATACTTCGACTTCTGGTTTGGGCAGTGCACAGCCTTCTAGGGAGGCTAAGCAGGTGCACATGATCCAAACAGTCTCAAGAGGAAAGAGAAAAGTGTCTACTCTGGCTGAGAGGGCATATAATCGATCTATTCTTATCCCTCCGTAGAAAGAGAAGGCAATGAAAGAGGGTTTGTGCTATGGATGCTTAGGACAACACTTATATAAGGATTGTCCTAAAAAGAAAAAGATAGCAGCCACCATAGTCATAAATCCGACTCAGGCAGGGGGTGGGAGTGACGATGAGTTTGGGGATCCCCCATCTCCATTATCATCTCCCATAGTAGCTATGACAGTCACTAAAAAGGTTTCGACTATGCCAGATGTTGTGCTTTCACCAGTGGCACAGAAAGGATACCGATTCCCAGATACTGAGCTTATTGTTATGAGAGGAGTCGTGGCAGGACAGGCTGTCAAGGACTCTTCGACACAGGTTCGACTCATAATGTTATTAGTCCCGACTAGTCAAGAGATTATGCTTAGATACGGTACAGTCAGATTATACTTATACCGTAGAGCTAGCTGACGGGAAGGGAACTGAGACTTGGGATAGACGAGTAGTTGATCTTCCTATTCAGATCCAGTCCTATGAGGACAGATTGGATTTTGAGATAGCAAGATTAGCAGGATTCGACATAGTTCTTAGTAAGAAGTGGCATGCGAGGAAGAAACCAGTCATTGATTTTGCTTCGCATGTGTATCAGTTTGAGCATGAGGGAAGGAGATTACTGATCCTTGGAGAACCAGATCTCCAAGAGACGCGATTGGTGATTGCTACCAAGTTGCTCAAGATTGATTGTAAGTATATCTATTTTCTTTATTTCATGTATTTGTCGTATGTTGAGATAGATTCATGCAATCATGGAGACTCTAGTTGGAATGCTCCAGCACTTTCAGCTAAAGTGAGAGCAGAATTCCAAGAGTTGTTTTTAAAGGAATTACTATCAGGTTTGCCTCCTTGCAGGAATATAGAGCATAAAATCGAATTGGTACCAGGAGCGAGTCCGACCACTCGGCCACCATTTCGAATGAGTTTGCAGGAGGAAAATGAAGTCCGCAAGGTCGTGGATGAGTATCTTCAAAAAGGGTTGATTAGACCCAGCTATTCACCCTTTGCCGCACCAGTTCTTCTTGTGAAGAAGAAGGATGGATCTTATAGGATGTGTGTCGACTATCGAGCACTCAATAAGATCACTATTAGACACAGATATCCTATGCCCCGGATTGATGATCTTTTAGATGCTCTAGGTGGAGCCATTGTATTTAGTAAGATAGATTTAAAGAGTGGCTATCATCATATTAGAGTAAAAGATCATGATGTACATAAGACAGCTTTCAGGACCCGTTTTGGTCATTATGAGTATTTGGTCATGCCTTTGGTTTGACAAATACTCTAGCTACATTTATGATGTTAATGAATGATATTTTAAGACCTTTCATAGGAAAGTGTGTTGTTGATTTTGTGGATGACTTGCTAGTGTATAGTAGGACTGTGCATGAGCATGAAAATCATTTAAGGTTTGTGTTGAATATTTTAAAAGAAAATAAGCTGTATGTAAATCCAGAGAAGACACAGTTATTTCTTCCGAGGATAGACTATCTAGGGCATGTGATTTCAGCCGATGGGGTTCAGATGGATCCTAAGAAGGTATCAGTTATTTTAGCATGGCCTACTCCTCAGGATGAGGGGCAGTTACGGTCATTCTTAGGACTTTCCAAATTCTATCAGAAATTCATCTCTTCATACTCGTCGATAGCGGTACCTATGACAAACTTGCTTCAAGGCAAAATTCCATTTGCATGGAAGCAAGAGCAGCAAGAGAGTTTTGATACTCTGAAACAAGCTGTTTTAGAGGCTCCTATACTCAAAGTGGTAGATCCTCAGAACCATTTGAGTTAGAGAGGGATGCTAGTGGCACAGCCATAGGCGCAGTCTTGAGTCAAGATGGCAGGCCAATAGCTTTTGAAAGTAACAAGTTAAGTAGTGCACAACGCAATTGGCCTGTGCATGAACAAGAGTTGTATGTCGTGGTGCATGCACTTAAAGTTTGGAGACACTATCTTTATGGTGCAGACTTTAAGGTATTCACAGATCATCATACAATCAAGTATTTTTGTAGTCAGCCAGATCTTCGAGGCCGACAGGCTCGTTGGGCTGAGCTCATGCAAGAATTTCACATGGAAATCTTGTATAGAAGAGGCAAAGAAAATATAGTAGCTGATGCATTATCTCGTATAATGTATCAAATGAACTTTACAGTTTTAGAAAGCTCATTGCTTCAAGAAATTAAGGAAGCACATGTGGAAGATCCACATTTGTTACAAATAGTTAGAGCCATTCGTAATGACTCTATGACTCTATTTTAGGAGATGGGACAGTTCCAGCTGTTTCTTCTTCTACGAAAGTAAACAAGTCCATTCCGTATTCCAATTTCTCACAGGAGAATGGAATAGTGAAGCGGAAAGGAAAGGTTTGTGTGCCAAATTCCCGGGATTTGAGAAAGAAAGTCATGCATGATAACCATGATGTTCCCTGCGTAGTACATCCTGGTGTTGACAAGACAATACAGCTTGTTAGAAGAACATTTTGGTGGCCTGGATTAGCTAGAGATATCCATACTTATGCTCAACAATGCTTTATGTGTCAAGTCAACAAAGCAGAAAGGGTAAAGATACCATGTCTTTTACATCCTTTACAAGTTCCAGATCATAATTGGGATAGTATATCCATGGACTTCATAGTGGGGTTACCGCGGACCCAAAGGAAGCGAGATACAATCCTAGTTGTGATAGATAGACTGAGCAAGATGGCTCATTTCATACCTATGTAGGAGACGATAGAAGCTCCATAGGTAGCAGAGTTGTTTATCCAGAATGTCTTCAGATTGCATGGGTTACCTACATCCATAGTCTCAGATAGGGATGTCAGATTTACAGGACACTTCTGGAAGTTTGTATTTGACAAACTGAAAGTGTCACTAAAAATGAGTAGTGGTGATCATCCACAGACAGATGGTCAGACCGAGAGGGTCAACCAAATTCTAGAGGATATGTTGAGGGCATATGTGTCTGAGAGACAGACAGATTGGGATAGTTATTTGCCATTAGTAGAGTTTGCTTATAACAATAGACCTCACAAGGTGACTGGGATGTCTCCTTTTGAGATGAACTATGGCATGAATCCCACTGCTCCCAGTACCATAGGAATGCCTAAGAAATGTCCTAGTGCTTCTGAGTTCTTAGCGAATCTTCAAGCAAACCTTGAAATAGCTAAAGCCAAGATGCAGCAAGCAGCTGATAGAGCGAAAGAGTATGCTGATAGGAAAAGATCTCCTAGATCCTTTGAGGAAGGAGACCGAGTCTTCCTTCAGGTACCAGCTAGATCTACTTCATTGTCCACAGGGAAGTGTAGTAAGCTATCACCAAGGTATTGTGGACCTTGGAAGATAGTCAAGAAGTTGAGTGATGTTGCATACCGATTAGAGCTTCCTCCATATTGCAGAGTCCATCCAGTGTTTCATGTCAGTAAACTAAGAAAGTATATATCTAGGGAGGATAATCTAATAGAGGGTATTGTTTCTTTGCAGGAAACCGATAGAGAAGATCATTCTCCAGACAGAATACTAGATAGGAGACAGAAACGGTTGAGGAATCGTGTCATCCAAGAGTATCTAGTAGCCTGGAGAGGATTACCACTTACTGACTCTACTTGGGAATCAGCAGCTCTGGTTCACAAGTACTTTCCCTCATTGATCATTGAGGACAATGATCCTTAAAAGGGGGAGAGAGTGTCAGAAATTGGTCTACAGAGACCATTCCATGTGTGTGTGGGATGAGGGCTAGTTAGCCAAGGTCCTAAGCTCGGGGGTATATCCTAAGGTATTTGATGGTTAGTGGGGATGAGTGTTGCATGCTGGCCACATGGCGATGCTAGAACATTCCAGATCACTGCTATTTTAGATACAAGAGGATATAAATGGATGGGAGGAGAGTGGCACACACATCATTCACAAGTTTCTTTTGAGGAAAGCCTCACACTAGGTAGGCCCAAAACTAATACCACAGGTCCATGGTTCCATAGGTTCACGATCTACAACACAGATTCCAACAATCTTCCAATATTGACAAAACATGAACATACCACACTTAATCATACAAATGATGAAACAAAGATAGAGAGAGATTAGAAAACATGTGTAAAGTGTTACGTAAGCCACTGCTTACTCACACTATCATATATACAAATGTCAATTTACAATGTGAGAGCAAAACTCTCAACCACTCTATATGAACAGAAAATAGATGGATGAGTGAATGTACAAATGTAACAAACATATTCAGATGTATGGACAGAAATCTAAATATATATGAGATGTGTGACCTAATAGGTTGTATAAGAGTGATTATGAGTGACAGAAAGAGGAAGGATTAGTCTAAAACTGATAATCAACAAACCCTCATTTGAACTTAGGCTATGGAAGACCCTAAGTTTTCTTGTGTGAAGATCACATACTTACAAAAGTAGCAAAGAATGCTAACAAGTTTGCTGCCAGAAATCCTCAAACTCATATGAACATACCTTCTCGAACACTTCATCCAAATATGCATAAAGCATACATGTACTGATTCTCTTTTACCTATGCCGAATAAGACTCCTCCTGATATGGATGCCACTGCCTCCATAAACTCCAAATAGTACTTGTGTTCATAAAGAGAATATGTACCTGAATTCTTAACATAAGCTGCAAATGTTATCTTAACCACCATCCAATGTCTTTGAAGTACACTGAAATCTTCATGTAGTAGAAAATCTTCAAATACATTATGTAGATGGTTGATCCACACCACCAAGCTGCTGATAGGTAAATCTTCTCCATAAGCAAGAGTGTGAGCACACTCTTCTTCCCCAAGAAGAACTCCATAGCCTCTCCTCAACATGCTCCAAAATAGCACCATGGCTGCCCCATGTGCTAGAAGCACCACCTCTATTGAGGTACCAAAGCTCCAAAGCTTCGTGTTGAACTTGGTGTAGGATGAGTTTGAAGTGACCTCAAGCATATGTTTATATAGTATGTTCTCCATGATAATAAAGCACTTCAAAAGCATAAGATCATAGTGATCTATGAAAAACATAACACACGCCATCGTGGAATCGCAAAAAAATCCGTCACTAAATTGTACGTGCTTTAGTTTTGAAAAGCATGCCAAAGTGAAAAAATATCACGGTTTGGCTGCTTTCCGTTCATGGGATTTGAACCCATGTCATCGCTTTGGGATTGTATTGCTTTATCCATGGTGCTCAACACCGTTTGCTTGTAGAGAAGCTACTAAGAACAGCTACACATGCTATACTTAGTGAGGGCTTTTGGACTAGTGTGGACATTGTTTCCAACATAACTCCTACATCTTTTGCAAACATGCCTGCATTCATTTCAAGAATTTTCACATTTAAGATGAACTTCCTACCCACTTTGTTTCCTTTTGCAATCAATCTTCCATCTTGCTTGTACCCTTCTACATATAACCCATCAGTATTGAATCTCATGTGTAATCCGTGGTCAACCATTTGTCCAATAGAAACAAGATTCTTTGTTATTTTGGAACATGCAGCACATCAACACAATGTTTTACCTTCCCATCCTCCATAGAGAGTGCTATGTTTCTTGTATGCTCGATCGGATGTGATGTGTCATCACTTGTTTCAACATATCCAAGAACTGGCAATTTCTACAAAATACTAAACCATTCTACATGATTGATCATGTGATTTGACACACTTGAATCAATGTACCAGAAATTACCATTCAATTTTGATACATCAATAGACATCCTATTCATCATGTGATGTTGGGCCATGAACAACTTCTCATAATCATCTGCACTTGTAGATGCATAGTTCTTTTGTTGCCTTCTCTTATTTTGATTCTTCAACCTGCAATAATGTTCAAAGTATCTAGGTTTACCACAATTCTAGCATCCTTTAGTGTCACTACGTGACTCATTTCTTTGGAGATTTATGTGAATGCTTTGGCTCCCCTTGCAAAATTTTCCTCTACCTCTTGCATGATTCTATTGTTGACCCTGGTCTTTGTTAATATGTCCTCTCCCACTTCCAAAGCCTCTACCTCTACCTGTTCCTCTACCAAAGTATAATACTTGCCTGGAAGTAGGTTTTCCTTGGGAGTTCTAGTCCTCACCAAGATTAATTTCTTCAATAATCAACATGGACACCAGATCAGCAAAATTCAAAATATTTTCCCTCGTCTGAAAAGACATTTTGAACTACTTATATGCAGCTCCTAAACCATGAAGCCACACTTCTAGCTTATCATCATCATTTACATTCATGCCAATAGATGCAAGGGACTCACATATGCTTTTGATTTTCAAGGTATAGTCACTTACCCACATGCCCTTTTTCTCCAGTGTATGCAGCGTGTTCTTGAGTTGCAATTTCCATGCCTTTGTATTGGTCTCATACAATGTGACAAAACTGTTCCAAGCCTCTTTTGGACTCTTGGCATCCTATATGTGCCCAATCATGCTATCTTATATACTAAAAAATATCCAATACATTACCTTTGTGGTCCTTGATTCCATTCCTCGTATGCTCTTAACTAGTCCACACTCCAATTCCTCTCTTGTAACTGTGGAGCATTTTTGTTCTCTCCTTCAATGTACCTCCTGTAGCATTTTGCCATCAAAAAATTCTTCATTATGAATCTCCAAGCATGGAAGTTGTTCTTGTCGAGCTTATCGCTCATAAGCTTACTCATTCCATCTGCACTTGCCATTTTTTCATCAATTCATAACAGTGCAAAAACACTACAAGTAATACTTCTTCTTGAACACTATTACACTTTAACGTGACAATTTGATGTCAAAAAAACATAGTTTTTGTATATCAACAGTACATGGAATCACTTGAAATTCTCGATCTGGAGTATTGAGTGTTGCCAAACAGGATGCAACTTAGATTTTTGCAAACTGACCTAGTTTTTCTATGGGTCCTAAATTGCGGGCTGAGAATGGAGATGAAGATGGCTCCAAAACAAAAATCTGACAAAAAAGAGTGATCCTAAAGGGATTACTTACAAAACTATTTTGACGCTGGCCTTCTACCTTCATGCCAATTTTCGTAGCAATGTGAGGCCATTTGTGAATCGTGCTTTCTCCATGCCTTCTCATATACCGGCGTGTAGATAAATCTTGTAAAGCTTATGAAGTATCCCTGACATATACCGGCGTGACCACTATACATGTCAAAGAAATGAAAAAGTGATATGTGTCATCTTGGATCATCACATGTTGAACTTGACATTTCAACATATATCAGGTCTTGTTTTCACTGCATAAATCAAAGATCCTACCTTGGATCTATAAGCATTCATATCATGAAATGCATCACCCTCCTTTGCACTCAACTTTACATTACATTCCATTGTAGTAAAGACAATCTTACATTCTTGCATACAAAATCTTTTCAGCATATCACATATATACTTTCTCTGTGTCAACCATATACCTTCATCTCCATAGTCTCAATCCCAACAAAGTATCTAAGAAAACCAAGATGTGAAATTTTAAATTCCTTTCCCTAATTACCTTTGATCTCTTTGATTGCTTTTGCATCATTCTTTGTAAATAACAAGTCATCCACATAAATGCATACATAGACACATGTCATCTACATGTTTTACATAAAGTGAAGGATTAACATGAATCATTGTGTATCCTTTCTGCATAAGATACTTTATCAACCTTGCATTCCATGCCCTTGATGCACATTTAAGACCTATAATGCCTTTTTTAATGTTCATACATGATTAGGATATTTTTCATCCACATAACCATATGGTTGTGATATATACACTTCTTCACTTAACTCACCATTAAGAAAGGCACTCTTTATGTCTAGTTGATATATATTCCATCTTTTAGTTCTTGCTAAAGCCAACAAAATTCTCACTATGGCCATTTTTGCTACTCACCTAAATGAGGAAATAGTCCAATCCTTGAGTTTATGCATATCCTTTTGCTATAAGTCTAGCCTTATATCTTGAGACACTACCATCACTATTTCTTTTAATCTTAAAAACTCACTTGCAACCAATTAACTTCTGTTTTGGTGTCTTTGAAACTAATGTTCAAGCATTGTTATCTTGTAGTGCATCCATTTCTTCTATCATTGCTTTCTTCCACTTTTCATCTCCTTTCACATGATCATAAGATGTAGGTTCATTTTTCTGCTCAACCTTTGTCATAAAAGAATAATGAGTATTCATAAAAGATTCATAAGTACACCTTTGCGGTTGCTTACTCACTCTTGAAGTTCTCCTTACCTCCCATGTAGGTGCTCTTGCTCTTTTATTAGGAACCTTTGATGACTCTCTATACTCATATATACTATCAACTTCTTCACACTCATCATTAACTTCAATAAATTGAGTTTATCTTTACTTTTAACATTTGGAGGTGACTCTTGCCTTGATGTTCCATTAAAAATAAAAAATAGCAAAGCTATAAAAGCATTTGCTTTTACTCTTAAACAGGATATCATTCATCATCGATTTGGTAGCCCCTAGAAAGGTGAAGATAAAAATATGGCGCAAGATGGTGCTTCCCTTAGAATATTGTTTTGTCTTCAAAAGAAAAAATATATGTGTTTTATGTGAATTTACAGGCTGGAATCTTACTTTTGTTTTCTATGTCACAAGAACATAGAAAACAAAAAATAGCAAAGCTATGAAAGCGTCAACTTTTACTACTTTTGTTTTCTATAAGAACATAGAAAACAAAAAATAGCAAAGCTATGAATTCGTCAACTTCTACTCTTAAACATATCATTCATCACCGATTATGGCACAAGATGGTGCTTCCTTTAGAATATTATTTTGTCCCAAGCCATTGTCTTGGTGGTTGGGCCTCTCGCCTCTTGAGGCAGGGATGAGGGTTCAACCCCTAGCAGCAACATGTAAGGGACATGTGTATCTTGGAAAGATGTTACATGTGGTTGATGTGCCACCGTTTGTTCAGCCCCGCGATACTTGTGACTGTCATTTAACATAGCCTTGTAAACCCCTGTTCTTGTGGGATAAGGGGGGTCCCATGAGTACTATGCCCTTCCTTGTAGAGTTGCAATTTCAAAGTTAAAACCCGAGGAAGTAGGCCTCAACAGAACCTCTATTTTAAAATAAAATAAATAAAAAGAAGAAAATAATTTAATGGTCAAAAGAAAAAAAATATGTGTTTTATGTGAATTTACAGGCTGGAAAATAGTCAAAATCACAATAGTTGCTTTTGACCTTTCTTTGTTTGCTGCGCGGACCTTTGTTTGTTTGTTACGACGATCGTTTGCTTGTTTCTTTGTCTTTCTCCCTTTTTCTTTTTCACTTTGTGAAAAAGAAAAAAGTGAAGACGAGAAGAAAGGGTACATGACGCACAGAGAAGAAACCATTAGAAATCTCTCTCTACAAGGCAAAGATAAATTGATACAGAGGAAACCATTAAATATCTCTGTGCAGTACATGTTCTTTTTTGTTTTAGAGTATAATGAATTGGAAATACAAACTCACACATCCAACCTCGAGGCACCCATCATGAGAGACTCATGGATATCTCCAGCCAAGATTTGAACTCAAGACTTTTTCCCACAACTTCAAGGCGTCAACCACTAGGTTACTCTCTAGTTACTCGGGCTCAAACAGTACATGTATCAAACAGTACATGTATGATGGTGCTGAAAAAATAAGTTACTATGGATTTTTCATATTGGCCTCAATTATTGAACTACGGATTGTGCTTACCAATTGCCTGCGTTACTTGGCAGGCATACTCAATTCCATTTATAACACTTCTACAATCGCGCATGGCAAATTTGTTGTATGCGGAATTTCTCAAGCTCATCGTGATGACGATAGAGATTGAGAGAGAAGTATGCGCTATTTTCTCACTCGTCCATTATTGAGGGCCCTTAAACTCCTCCTGGCAGGCTGGCAGAGTACAGTTGTATGCCCTCCTTCTACACCTTCTCATTAAGTTGGTATGGCGAATTGGCAATGCAAGTTGGGTTTCTCTCTCTCTCACACACACACAGCATTATTCTCTCTGATCTACGATCTCCTCTCTCTGCTTACATCAAGCCAGCCCCGAATCATCTTCCTTTATCTCAATTTCTATCGTTTCTGTGTGTGTTTGCGCAGGCAAACTTTCTTCGGTGTGTTCTAAATGTCTCCGTAGCCGATCTTTCACTCTGTATGAAAATCAATCTCTCACTCTCTCTCTCTCTCCCTGCAATTTGGATCCCTGTATAAAAATATCTCTCTCTCTCACTGTATAAAATTCTCTGTCATGTCACACACACCGAGTCTCTCTCTCTCTGTCGATTGAACATGCAGATATGAATCGTACTGATTCGTACACCCTGACAGGAGTCTTTGGCAAAAGGGTGTCTTCTGAAAAGTGGACCTGCTTTAGCGCTGCATCCTTCGACGGAAACAGAGAGAATTCACGTGATATAGTAAGCAAAGTCTCTTTCAAGGGATACATGCCATGGGGATTGAGAATGAAGCTCAATTTATTATCATATAAGTATGGAAAGAGAAGCTGAATTTATAGAAGTTAAAAAATTTCGTAAGGACGGAAGAACAACAGATTTTTTTAGAAAAAACAGGAAAACATAAATTAACAAAGGAAAGATACATCAGTCCAGAGGGCAGGAGCACCTCAGTCCATAAGGATTACAAGGAGAACAACATAGCAAATATGTGCACATAGTACATTTGAGCCAACAAAGCTTTCCAACTAGTGTACTTGTTTTCATATAAAAGAGAGTGTAATTCCTTGGGGGGGGGGGGGGGGGGGCAAAGAGGGCCTGATTATACCTTTTATACAATGATTAGCCACTTTTCTAAGGGTAATGGGTAGGGAAATGAGAAAGTTCTTCCTCACATGGCCAAAAACTCTGTTATTCCTGCTTAACCAAATGGCCCACAAGATGTGTCCTCTCCAAGTATTCCACAATAATAAGTCCATATTTTTACAACATCCAAGCATAACATCCAACTTTTGAAGCCTGGGAACGTGTATACTTTGCAGGTACTTTTCCATAGGGTCCCAAAAGGGCTTAACATGGACACATTCAAAAAGTAGGTGAAAAACATCCTCCACCCTACCACAAAATGCACATTTTCCTCCATCAAAAAATATTTTCCTGACTTTGGGGCCAACCCATAGCCCTTGATGAATGATCAACCATTGGAGAAAGGAGTGTTTGTTGCTATCAGGGTAAGCCCACAGAGATTTAAATCTGAAAGACCACTCAGAGGGGGTCCATTTGACACTCCAATTCTTGTTCAATTTAGGAATGATGACATCCATAGAACCTTTATTCCTTTTGAAACTATTGTAGATGTACTCGGCAACAGCACAGAGCGTGAGATCCTTCCAACTATATAGGTTCAACTGCACTTCCAGCATGGCCTTATGATGAACAAAACCTGCAAGCAAGACAGGGAGATATTAGGCACATTTTGCAGGGCCTGGTCTTCCATCATACCTCCATTAGCCATAAAGTCTCTCCAAGATTTGAAAGAGAGCTTGTGACACTTGTGCTCTTTAATAGCTATGTTGCCATTGTTCTAGTGAGCCAGCCAACCTAGTTAGGGAGACTTCTGTAAATAAAAATCAGCAAGAGATCTCATATTGACTGGAGGGATAAAAAGAGATTTAGCTTTGAACCAAGCCTTCCATATCCTGCAGACCAGAGGGCTCCCAATAGGGGAAACAGGATGAGGACAACATATGATATCGCACAACTTTATGTTATGCCAGGACCTGTAATTAGACAGATAAAATTTAGACACATTCCTATGGAGTAGAATATACCAAATTTCATTACACCCAATGCTTCTAAACACCCACTTGGCAACCATATTGTTAGCCATTTTAATAGGACACATTAAACCCAGACCACCGTTCTCTTTAGAAAGACAACAAGCTTCCCAAGAAACTTTAGCAATGTTTTTCCTAATAGCAGAGCCACCCCACAGAAACCTTTTAGCCAAGGAAATTACTTGCCCCAGGTGCTTTTTGGAAGGAGACCAACATGACATAAAATACACCAGTTTGGGAAGCAAGTACTGATTCCGAATAAACGTTCTATGGGGAAGGGAACTGTTAGCATCATACTAGAGAGACATGCTTTTTTTGAATTTTTTATACACCCATTCCCATTTTTGAGCAAAGGAAACATTAAACCCCATGGGAATCCCTAAGAGTCTAAAAATCCCCCCATCTTTTATAAGACTACAACCAAATTGAATAATATTTTTAGGAATTATGTTATTAGAAGCTTTAAAGCTAGTTTTGCTATGATTGACTTTAGAACCACTGGCCAGACAAAAGATATCCAGACATTCTAGGAACTTAGATAGGGATTTGGAGTTAGCTTTCAAAACAACATTAGTATCATCCGCAAACATCTGCAAGCATAAAGGGGATGGGGAGTTAGGAATGACAATACCATCAATAAGACCATCAGTAATTGCATCCTTAACCAACCATCCCAAAGCATCACTAGCTATGGAAAAAAGCAAGGGAGCAAGAGGACATCCTTGCCTTATGGATCTGATCGACTTAAAGGGTTCTAAAACTTCACCATTAACAGACACCCTAGAGTAAGCATTCCCAAAAAGAGAACTCACATACTTGATAAATGTTTTTCCTAGACCCAAGTCTTGTAAGAATTGGAGAATGGAGTCCCACTCAATCCTATCATAGGCCTTGTCAAAATAAATTTTAAAAAAGTAAAAGTCTTGCCTAGATTCACTAGCAAATCCATACCTTCCCACAACTAGATGATCGCATCTAATATGAATCTACCTTCGATGAACCCTTTCTGTTCAGAATGAATGAATTGGGACATCATAGGGCTAAGCCTTCTAGCCAGGGTAGAAGCAAAAAATTTGTATATGGTGTTCAAGCAGGTGATAGGCCTCAAGCTATTAAGGTCTTCTTTGGGCCCTCTCTTATGAATAAGTTTAATAACCCCAGTGTGAATGTTGCGAGGGAGAAATCCTTTACTAACAACCTCTTCCCATACCAAGAGAATGTAAGGATTGAGAAAATCCCTTAAGATGATAAAGAATTCATTATGAAAGCCATCCAATCCAGGAGACTTATAGGGTTTCAATTTATTGATGGTTTCTTTGATCTCACCGGTAGTGAGGGGCAGGTCCAGGATAGGAACCAGGCTCTGAGAAATCATTTTTTTCCTTTTAATGGCAATGGTGGCTCTAGCCCTCTGGATGTCCTCCCCCCACTTGGGAGACACGCAGAAAACATCCATAAAGAAGCAGTTGGCCTCCTGTAAAGTCTCCTCAATGTTCATAGTGTAACCACCTTCTTTTTTTTTTATCATAGGAATAAAGTCCCTAATTTTCATTTTCTTCATGAGAGAAAACATGTGTTTATTATTCTTGTCCATATTCTCACTCCATAATTCTCTGGATGTAGCAAGAGAGTTCCTAGCTTCAAGATATCTCTCCTTACACAACCTCAGAGAGCAGTCTATGTACAACTTCAACTTCGTCATAATAGAGTTCCTCCTTTGAGTCCTTAAATCCAAGGCATGTTTCCTATGTTGGGTGAACAAGTTTTGGATATCAGTAATTGCACGTTCCCAAGCTATAGTAGGGGATCTAGCCTTATCAAAATGCTAGGAAATAATATCCTTGGTTCTAGACATAATACAAGGCAAACTAATGAGACTAGAATCAATGTGGGGCCAACCGGACTTGTACGAGGGATTGCCCTTCCTAAAAGTCAGGCATAAGGGCTTGTGATCAGAAACAAGAAGGGACAGATCAATTTTAGCACTAAAATTCCAACAACTCTGAACATCTGTCCAGCCTAGCGGCCCTATAATTAATATCAACTTATTTGTTGGACCACGATAACCCTGAGTTATGAGAAATGTCAAACAAATCATGGTAGTTACACAAATTTATCCAAGACAACTTTTCAGACCCACTAATACAATTCCCTTTTCCTTCCCATCTATCTTTAATAACAGTAATCATATTATAGTCCCCAGCAAGGATGACCGGCCCATCAATGTTACATAACTCATCCCAATAGACTTTTCTATCACAGCTAAAGTTAGAAGCATAGATGGACTCTATGGAACAATTATAAGGAGAATCAAGTTTGACAGAACACCATTGATGACTAGTGCTAGTTAAAACAGAACAAACAGAACTGGCAATAGAGCTCAAAATACCGATCACTGCACCTCATTTACCATTATTATGATTGGTGTGATACCAAACGAGGTTAGAAGCTAAGACGTTAAGATGCATACAAAGAGAGGCACCTCCAAGCTTCACTTCCTGCAAGCACAAAACATGAGGCCATTTGGGTAGCAACTTCAACCAGTTATTTATCACTTTAGGTCTGACTGGATCAGACAGACCCTTCACATTTATAGAGATAATATTTATGTCAAACATAGAGAACAAACGACAGTTATTTCCTACTGTTCTTAGTCAGCTTCAGAGCCAAAATAGACAACCTGATAGAGTCTTTCCTTTTAGGTTTAGAGGCCTTGGAGTGATCATTTATATTTCCATATCTTGAGACATGGGAACAAAATCACACTGATCGCCTTCTCCATCCATGCATTCTATAGCATCCTGATCCACAGCATCAAGTTCTTGATCAAAATGTTCCAACAAAGGAGGGGACACATTTCTTACCTGTTCAAAAAAGCATGTGGTACCTTGATCCTTGTATGTCTCTTGCAGGACTTTATTTTTCCTGCCAACAATTTTCCAATCCTTGTTCAAAATGGTAGATTCAGAGGTGTTGGCTTTGGATCCTGCATTAGACACACCTGCATCCATCTTGTTAGGGTTGACATTTTCTTCCTCCTCAGAAGCACTAGAAGAGGCACTTGCATTTACTTTGTCTTCAAATGGGTTAGATATGTCCTCCAACAATATATCAAAAAGGTTTTCAGATTTAAAGCTTTTCTTTTTGTTTTTTTGTACGTGTTTGTTACCCAACAGGTTAGGGTTGTTATTAGACGCTGGGGGAACTTCATTTTTTCTTGGATTCCATTCTCCTCTTGATTTTGTAGCAGGGGACAATCACGGATTAAATGACCTTGCTTATAGCAATCGTTACAAGCGTTTGGAAGATTCCGATACAAGATCTTTTGGGTGTGTAACTTAAGACTTTGAGAATCTTTAATCACTATTTGTGTCTTGATTTTCTTGGACACATCGACTTCAATCAAAACCTGTGTGTCCCATTTAGGGTTAATGATGCTATTCCTACATCTCTACCCTAAAACTCTACCCACCATATTACCTAGTTGTTCAATCCAAGGGCAAAAATCAATCGGAAGCTCGAGGAATTCGACCCATACCGGGATCTTAAGTTTGGGCCCCTTCGCGTTAAAGCCGATATGCCACTTAAAGAAGGATAATGAGGTGTTGTTGATTAGCCATTGACCTTCGCTTATCACATGCAAGGCACTATTCACCTCGTCAAATAAGAAGAGGTAGAAGTTGTTAGGACAGTCAGACCACAAAATTCCCAATGGTTTTTTATCCAAGTTTTTAGCACCTCATGGGGAGGACTAGGGCCATGACAAAGACCGATAACCACACGACCCGTCAAGTGTTCGTGCCAACTATCCAAGGAAGTACGGTCGATTACAAACACTTCATCCTCAGCTTCACTAACTTCATCCTCAACCAAAAGCGTGTGAGGGTGTATGTTGCTATCCTTATTATCTTTATTAGCTACGTTAATAGTGAACTGTGTCTTGGTTCCATGATAAAAAACAAATGGGGGAGGAGGAATACCTAGAGCTTTAATGGTTTTAGAATAGGTTTTCTGTGGAGAAAGGTTACCAGTAGCCTAATGAATGCTATGCTTGAAGACAGACGAACCTGCATTACTTGAATCATTTGAATCGATTACCTTCGGGTCTCCATTCGACATACCCGGAAGGACTAGAGCATATCCTCATCTGTTTTGAGGCCCTTCTAGCACGGGGATCCCATTGCGTAGGGCTTCAAACAATGCCATGCAGGGCAGATGGGGGTAGCTGGAGCACAAGGCATGACACATGAACACTTCCCCATTGAGGGGGGAGGGGCATGGAGATGGAGAACAGGACAACTAGCACCCACCCGACACAGGGGGAGGGGCACGGAGAGGAAAGAGGAGGTGCACTCGGGTTTCCCTTCTCTATGGCATTTTGGCACAGCTGTGGATCTGTTCCAAAGTTTTGGAAAGGTGGTCAAGAACAAAAGTTTTAATGAAAAGTTGATTGTAAAAATCTGTAGTGTAATCCTCCTTGTCTGCCGTGTCCTCCGTGCATTGGACTTTCTTGTCCTTAGTTTCTTGGATTTTCTTGGATCTCACTGGTGCACATGGACTAAATTTCTTAGTTTCTTGGATTTTAGTGGTGCACATGGACTAAATTTCACGGCCAAGACAAAATGCCATATGGCAACGATTTTTGTTTTCTTTTTTGAGCAAAACAGAAGAAGATAAAATTGATGCTGGTAAAATAAAGTACAACAGAGGGGGGAACGCAAGAGGGAAAATCTCGGGAGCTCCCTGGACTAAAAATCCATCAGCGGCATCAATATAGAATAGCCTTTAAGCAGGACATTACAAAATCCGAGAGTTGATGTACATATCAAGGAACTAGATCATATCTAATCTGGGAATAGAATAGTTCTTCAGTACCTTAGTTCTCCAAGAGGTACAAGGGTTATTCCTGAGTGTAATAGAAGGGTTGGTTACAGTCATGAGGAAGATAGGAGAGACATATCTTCAAAATTCTCCTAACTCCCAACATTCAAGAGAAAAAATAATTCTTGGGATTATCACCTAATAGCTTAGAATCTATGTGCCTCTAGATTGTCCACAGAGTGTGGGCTCTAATCAGCTGCCATAAGACAATGTCCATTCTGTTTGCTTCACCAAGGAGAAACTCCCTCATTGCAGGGAGTTTTAATCCCAAAGTTTTGCAATACAAATTAAGTCCTTGCCAGTAACTTTGAGCAACCTTACATTTGAAGAATAAATGATCAAGGTCCTTAGTATCCCCACAATGGCAGCAATTTCTAGCATCAATTTTATATTCCTTTGCTTTACTCCCTGTCCATAAACCTTTGTGAATAATCATCCATAACAGGAAGGAGTGCTTGGCATAAAGAGGGAAAGACCAGATACTTTGAAATCTGTATCTCCATTGTTGATGGTGCCAGGAGATGTTCCATTTTTTATTTAGCTTCATTGTAATAGTTCTGATGTTGTCACTTGATCGTCTAAAGTTGAGATACATATCTTTGGCCACCTCATGAAGATCAACATGTTTCCTCCACACATTATCATTCAGCTTGTCTAAGAGCTCCCTCTTCTTGTCCTTAAACATCTGTTTACATTGCAAGGACAAATAATTAGATCTCATTATATTATTATCATCCATGAGAACATCATTCTTGAAAAGTCTCCTCCAGTTATTAAATCCCTATTTTCTGCACTTGTTCATTCTTATAGACAAAGAGTTAGAGAAAGAGGACCAACCAAACCACATTGAATCTTGAACAATAAAAGAGAAATTATTAGAAAACTAGACAGGTAAAGAATATTTCCCTTTAAATTTCATCCAGGCAAAAATTGCACACAAGCATGGAACCTTTAGGAACAAAACTAGCTGGAGAAATAACTATGTCCCATAATTGAAGATTAAATGAACTTTTATTATCTTGCAGATAAAACTTATCAATATTTCTCTTGATCAGTATGGCCCACAAATCATCAAAATTAGTAGATCTGAGAATCCATTTAGTAGCTAGTTGAATAGCCATTCTAGAGGGGCAAATAATACCAAGCCCTCCCTCAGATTTTGTCATACAGCAGGTGCTCCAAGCAACCTTGGAAATCTTGCTACCTCCCCACAAGAATCTCCTTGCGAGAGAAATAGCTTGAGAAAGTTGCTTCTTCCTAGGGTGCCAACAAGCAGTATATAATAATCATTATATACTTCCAACAGGTAGTATATAATGATTAAGAACAAAAACCCTGTGTGAGATACTCTGTTGCATGTCCATCCATTTAAAACTTTTTACACTGAACTTGTCTATCACCCAATTCCATCTTTGATCAAAAGTCACTTCAAAACCCATTGGTATACCCAATAACCTGAAGACATTACCTTCTTTAATAATTTCACAGCCTGCATTCCTGACACACTAAGGAACAACTCTGTTAGTAGAGAAAAAACTTGTTTTGGCGTGATTGACAACTGAACCACTTTCTAAACAAAATAAATTAAGACACTGAAGAAAATAATTAGCAGAGGTCTCATCAGCTTTCAAGACAACATTAGTTTCATCTCCAAACATTTGGAGAGAGAGGAGGGAGGGGGAACCAGGAATATTAATACCTTTTAAATCTCCTTGGTTAATACAGTCCTTGATTAGCCAACCAAAAGCATCAGTGGTCATAGCACACAACAGAGGGGCTAAAGGGCATCCTTGCCTTATAGACCTATACATTTTAAAGGGTTCAGACAGATGACCATTCATAGCAACTTTAGAATGAGCATTACCAAAAAGAAGACTAGTATACTTAGTAAATCTCTTCCCAACACCTATTTCATGGAGGGACTTCAAAATGAAATCCCACTCAATACGCTCATAAGCTTTATCAAAGTCAACCTTAAAAAATTAAATATCCATGTTGGACTCTTTAGCAAAATCTATACCTTCCCATAAGATGATGATAGCATCAAGGATGTATCTTCCTTTAATAAAACCTTTTTGCTCAGAGAGAATGATACTGTCCATCAGAGGACTTAGTCTTCTAGCAAGAGAGGCAGCAAAGATTTTGTACAAAGAAGTCAGACAAGAAATAGGTCTCCAATTATTAAGATCATCCTTAGGCCCTTTTTTGTGAACAAGTTTAATCACTCCAATGTTGATGAAGGTAGAAAGAGTACCTCTTCTAATGGCTTCTTCCCAGATCAAGAGAATAATGGGCACAATAGTTTCCTTAAGTTCCTGAAAAAATTCATTGGGAACACCATCATGTCTAGGAGACTTGCCAGCCTTCAATTTACTAGTGGTTTCTCTAACCTCATCGGTAGAGAGGGGGAGATAAAGGAGGGAGGCCAGGCATTTAGGAATCATTTTCTTCCTCTTTAGAGCAATAGTAGCCCTGGCTCTCCAAATGTGCCACCCCCCCTTGGGAGGCTTAGAGAAGACATTAGTAAAGAAGCTAAAAGCCTCTTGCAAGTTCTCTTTCATACAAGCAGCATGACCACCACAAATCGTCAATAGTGGAGACACTATCCTGAGAAGACTTAACCTTGTCAATCTCGTTAATAATCATCATTCTTCTTTTATTCCTAATGTATTTAGCCTTGCTCTTGAAGATAGTGAGAATCCTCTTAATGTCTTTAATGGCCATCTCCCAAGCCAAAAAGGGGGAAATTTCTTCCTAGAATGACTCCTTAAAGTGTCAATCACTTGATTTTTAACAATAGGAATTTTGAGAAGGGAAACATCAAGATGAGTCCAGCCAGCTCTGTAAGCAAGATTATTCCTAAATAACTTAACAACAAGAGGAACATGGTCAGACAAATGAAGGGATTGGCCAACATACAAACTGAGTTCCATAATTCTTGAAATCTGAAGACATTCAGGTAGACCCTATCCAGTCTAGCAGATAACTTGTTGCTAAGGCTTCTATTATTCCAAGAGTGACTAGTGTGCACATACATATCAAACAAGTTATGAAAACTTAACATATTATACCACATATCCTTTTCTTTACTAGACAGAATATTCTCTTTGTCACCATATCTATCCACAACATTAGGAACCATATTGAAATCACCAATCAGCATGATGTCTCCACTTAAATGAGAGATCTCTTCCCAACACATGTACATGTCTACAGAATTGTTGGCAGCATAAACACATACAGTAGTTAAATTCAAAGGTTCCTTACATCTTAAGGCAATCCATTGGTCGCAGATACTATACAGAACTTCATCTACAAGGTGATCAAGATTTCTCTTGATTCCAATAGAAGCACCTCCTTTCCCTTGATGATTTGTATGGAACCAAGAATATCTACTAGAGACAATCCTCAAATTAGACTTTAGAGAGAATCCTCCAACTTTTAACTCCTGAAGGCAAACAAAGTCAGGATCTATAGCAAAATCAATAAGCCACTTGTTAACCACCTTCCCCCTGACTAGATCAGTGAGGCGCTTGGTATTAGGAGAAATTATTTTGGTTGAATCCATTAGAAAATAGAAAATAGTAGAAAAAGAATTACTTCCTATGATTCTTTGAAGGTTTAATCACAGAAATCAAAGTCCTAACTCCTTCTTTCCTTTTGGTTTTCAAATTTTCCTTTGCCTAAGGGCTACTGTTCAAGTCAGTAGCATTACTTACCTCTAGGTCAGAGTTAGAATCGACTCCAATCTAAGGTGACATCAGTAAATTTTTTTGAGCAAGAACAAAAAGAGAGTAAATTAATGAGGTATGTTGATATAGTACAAGGGCATGTGTGCTGATAGAGTACAAGAAAAAAAAGAGAGTAAATTAATGAGGTATGCTGATACAAGGGCAAGTGCCCCCCCCAAAAAAAAAGAGGGGAAAAATTACATCAAAACAAAAAATGGACAAGGTAAGTACCAAAGGATATGACCTTTCAATATCTTCCATAACGCAATATCCAACTTGTTACATTCTCCAATCCAAAAATTTCTATAAGACCACCCTCTTCTTTCCTCATACAGCATATGTTCCAAGATACTTTAGGGATCTTATTATTATTATGGTTGCCACCCCAAAGAAACCTCCTAGCAAGAGGAATAGCTTGAGAGAAGCCAAAAAATAGGTTAGAGAAGGAAGAATGAAATGATTGAAAACAAAAGACTCTTTGAGCAAGGTTAGGTTGAAGATTCATCCGCTTAAAAACCTTAACCCGAAATATATCAATTATCTAATTCCACCTCTATTCAAAAGAAACATTGAAGCCCATGGCTATGCCCAGAAGTCTAAAGACCACACCTTCCTTGATGATATCACATTCATTATCCTTTAAACTATCTAGAATAAAACCATTAGTAGCAAAGAAATTAGTCTTTTTATGATTAACAATAGAGTCACTTGTAGTACAAAATAAGTTTGAGCAATAAAGAAAATTATGAGCAGAATGAGAGTCAGATCTAGTAATCATATTGGTCTCATCAGCAAACATTTACAGATCAATTTGGGAGGTGGAATTACGGATCTCTATGTCTTTAATAGTACCATTGTTCATAGAGTCTCTTGCAAGCCAAGCAAGGGCATCATTAGTGATGGAAAAGAGGAGAGCAGCAAGGGGATAGCCTTGCTTGATAGACTATGAGGTCTAAAAGGGTCAGCCACTTGGCCATTCATAGCCACTCTAGAATTGGATTCCCAAAAAGGATATTCGTGAACTTAAATGGACCTTTACTAGCACTAAGATCATGAAGAGACTAGAGAATAAACCCCACTCCATTCTTTAATAAGCTTTATGAAAGTCAACTTTAAAAATAAAGTATTGATCTTTTGGTCTTTGGAGAAATCCATACCTTCCACATAGAAATGATAGAATCTAGAGTGTACTGCCTTTGATGAAGCCCTTTTTCTCAAGAGGATAATGTTGGAGATAGACGTCTGCGGAAGCACGCGAACAACACAAGGAAGAAGAAGAAGCTTGGGGCACAAACACACAATACTGAATGTATTACTAGAGAATGCACAAAGATAAGTAGCCCATTAGGGCAATAGGCGTATATACAAGCTGGGGGAAAAAAACTCCTAAAGAGGGAAAAAAGTGCCCCGGCGGTCCTAGTGTGTTCACACACATCACTACCTAAATATGTCAACAAATCCCCCCTGGGAGTGATGTGGTGAACAAGGAGCTGACACGTTCCAAGCTATGTGGAAATCACTCCACAAAAGGAAGTAAGCCCAAAGCTTTGCGGAAAGCTTCAAACTTCTCCCTAGGCAGAGCCTTCGTGAAAAGGTCTGCAACGTTCTCCTGCGTGGGCACATATGCCAAGCTGATCTCCCCAATAGAGAAGCTCTCCCTGACATAGTGATAATGCACCTCAATGTGCTTAGTGCGAGCATGGAACAGAGGGTTCCTCGCAACTGCCAATGTGCTCTGACTGTCAGTGAAGATGGTGGTGGCAGAAGACTGGCCAACACCCAAATCAGCCATAAGGCGTCTGAGCCACACACACTCAATAGTTGCTGTGAAAGCTGCCCTATACTCAGCCTCACAACTGGAAGTCTCCACAGTAGGCTGCTTCTTGCTCAACCAAGATATACATGAGCTACCAAGCATGAAGCAAAAACCACTGGTGGACACACGAGTGTCATAGCAACCAGCCCAATCTGAGTCAGAAAAAGCATGCAAATCTGGCGGTAGTGATCCCCCCTTGGGATAAAACAACCCAAGTAGCCGAGTACCACTCAAATAGTGAAAGATGCGCTTAACTGCCTTCCAATGCGTGACTCCTGGGCAATCCATAAACCTGCTCATCTGTGAGACAGCAAACTGAATATCTGGCCGAGTAATGCATAAGTAAATCAAGCATCCAACATCCTGCTGATAGAGAACAGCATCAAATGCATCGCCAGCATCATGAAGACTCAATCGTAAACCTGTCTCCATAGGAGTGGCAATAGGCTTAGTCTTCAAGGCCAAAACGCTGCAATAATGTGTCAATATATTTCGTTTGACACAAAGCCATTCCACCATCAACTTGCATAAATTGAATGCCCAAATAGTGATGCAAATGCCCCAAATCAGACATCTCAAATGAGGCATGCTAATCAGCCTTGAAATCAGCAATATGCTTCTCAATAGGACCAGTGAGCAGCATGTCATCAACATAGACAACAATGATCAGAAGCACATCATTAGCACGCTTAACATATAAGGTGCTTTCAGTTGGACTGTTCTCAAAGCCATGTGCAACCAGATAGGCATGTATCTTCTCATACCAAGCACGTGGTGCTTGCTTTAAACCATATAATGCCTTCTTTAACCTGCACACCTGGTTTTCATGCCCTTTCTGCACAAAGCCACGGGGCTGAAAAACATACACTTCTTCATGCAAGTCACCATTCAGAAATGCTATTTTAATGTCCAACTGATGTACATTCCAACCATGATAGGCTGCAAGTGCACAAATGCTCCGAATAGTAGTCATACGGCATGTAGGTGCAAAGGTCTCATCAAAATCAATGCCTCTTTCCTGCGCATAACCCTTTGCAACAAGCCTAGCCTTATACTTGTCAACTGTACCATCAGGTTTATGCTTCAGCTTGTATACCCACTTAGTGCCAATGGCCTTCTTGCCAGGAGGCAAGTCACATAAATACCATGTACCATTCTTCATTATAGCATCATATTCAGATTGCA
Organism: Ceratopteris richardii; assembly: GCA_020310875.1. Taxonomy (NCBI): domain Eukaryota; kingdom Viridiplantae; phylum Streptophyta; class Polypodiopsida; order Polypodiales; family Pteridaceae; genus Ceratopteris; species Ceratopteris richardii. The sequence goes on along the minus strand of CM035410.1, from coordinate 190,018,737 downwards.
TAGCAGCCATCCAATTTTCTTAATTCTGTGCTTCATCAAAAGAAACAGGCTCATTCTCATCACAGAGACTAGACGCAGCCATAGCATAACAATCTGATGCAAAGGAGGCACTATGAGAGCCTGAACCAGTACGATATGACAAAGGTGTATCTAATTTGCTGTCACGCAAAGTCTTCACCAGCCATTTTGGCATAGTTTTTGCCTGCTCAATATCAGCTCTCTCATCAACAAGTGCATCATGTAAATATGCATCAGAAATAGAATGATCTGCATCATCATATGAAACTTGCAAAGGCTGAGAAGTTGCCTCATTAGGACCAGCACTAGACTGTCCACCTGTAAAAAGAGGCATCAAAGTATCATACGTGTCTTTGGAGCTAACAGATGTCTCCTTAGTACATGAAAGCAATGGCTGAATAGCATCTTCCACAAAGACAACATCACGGCTAACTAGAATGCATTTAGTCTATGGATGATACAGTTGATAGCCTTTACTTGCAGAACTGTATCCAACAAAAATACATTTTACTGCCTTATCATCCAATTTTTTGCGATGTTGTTCAGGCACTAGTGCATATGCCAAACAACCAAAAACACGCAGATGAGCAACAGATGGCTTGCGTTCATGCCAAGCCTCATATGGAGTGATAGAATGTAGCGCTTTAGTGGGACACCTGTTCAGTACATATGCTGCACACATGACAGCCTCAAGCCAGAAACTATGTGGTAAAGCCTGACTCTTGACCATGCACCTCGCCATCCCCATGAGTGACCTGTTCTTTCGTTCAACAACTCCATTCTGTTGAGGTGTATACGGCACTGTACACTGGTGTTTTATCCCACGTTCTGCTAGAAATGCATTAAAATTAGAAGACATATATTCCCCCCCTTGATCAGAACGGAGGGTGCCCATTTTACACGCTAATAGATTTTCAGTGAAAACCAAAAACTGTTTGAAGCACATGAACACTTCGGACTTTTCCTTCAATGGATATACCCATGCATGCCTGGAAAAATCATCGATGAAAGTCACGAAGTAAAGGTAATTCCCAAAAGAGGGTGTCTGCATAGGACCACAGACATCACTATGTACAAGCTGCAATTTCTGTGTAGCCCGAACTGAACCATCTTTTGGAAAGGAGGAACGCTGCATTTTGCCCAAAAGACAGCCTTCACATACATGTTTTCCAGGTGCCTCAAGCTTGATCAAAGAAGACACCATATCAGATTTCTGCAGGCGTAGCAAACTAGCAAAATTCAGATGACCAAAGCGTGCATGCCAAAGCTTTGCATCTGACATAGCCTGAGAATCATGAACTGCACATGCCGAATCATTCACAGATCTTTCATAGTCTATGAGCTTATACAGCCCACGACATAAAATGCTAGAAGCAATAATCACATCGCCATTTGAAAGATCATGAACTGTACACCTCTCATCAACAAATTTCACAACCAAGCCAATCTTGGCTAATGCAGAAACTGATAACAGGTTCTTTTTTTATCCCTGGCACAAATAAAGCATCTGACAAAGTGAAAGAACTACCATCAGTAGTAGTCAAAATGATCTTACCAACTCCCATAACAGGATAAGAGGAGTTGTTGGCGCATGTAACATTATTCCCTATAGGGGCAGGCTCGAGTGAAGAGAAGAAACTACGCTGCGAGGTAATATGTTTGGTCGCCCCACTGTCAAAATACCAAACATCTGAGTCTACTGCAGACATGCACTGCTCATGAGAAGATGGGTCAAAATTGTAGACAGTAGTAAATGCCCATTCTTCTTCCTGCACAAGATTTGCAGACTCTGTTTTTGGTGTAGAGGCCTCTGCAACAACCATTCCAGCCTCTTTCTTCTTTATCTCTTTAGCAGCCAGTTTTGGACATTTCTTTATGATATGATCATTCCCTTTACAGTACTTACAAAACAATTTCTGCTTTTCTGATTTCTTCTCATCTTTATCTTCCTTCTTCGAATATGCAGAATTAGCAGATTTCTGCTTACTAGTTGAAGAGCTCCATTTTCCTTTGCCCTTCTAACTAGCCACGAAAGCTTGATCTGCAACTCGCATAATGGACCTATTCTGCCTAGACTGATCTTCCTGCAACAGAACAAAGACTAACTCCTCAAATGATAAGGCATTCGGATTGCCTTTCATCATCAACCGAAGAGTAGAAGCAAAACTCTAATATGAATCAGGAAGACTATTCAGAATGGTCTGCACAAGTGAGCTATCTGGTATAATCTCATCAGCAGAAATCAACTGTTCTTTCAAATCTTTGATCTTCGTTAGGAAACTGTCCATAGAATTACCTTCATTCATGTGCTCACTCTCCAACTGTTTTCGGAGGTAAGCAACACGAGCCTCATTCCTAGCTTGGTACAATGTGGTAAGTGTATCCCAAGCATCCCTAGCTGTTCTGCAAGAGCGAATATGAGGAATAATGGCACGTTTGATAGACAAAGCTATCAATGCATGTGCCTGGGCATCTCTGCCATCCCAACGAATCTGCTCTACAGTAGGTGCAACAGAAACAGCAACACGAACAGGAATCTGCGGAATATCATCTTCGACACCATCTTCATCAGCTCCAGCACCTGTATTTGTAGTACCTGTCGTTACAGGTGTAACAGGACATCTTTCAACACCCTGCACAATGTTCCACAATCCTTTTGCAACCAAAACATGTCGCATCATATAAGCCCATAATGGGTAGTTGGTACCATCCAACTTATCCTCAACAGCCAACATACTGAATACATCACTGCTTTCAGCCATGGCCGGTGACTAAAATACCTTGATGCAAAAAATTGACTGTATCTCAAAAAGTTGAACAGAACTGCCTAGACGAGTTCTGCTAGACCTGTCGTAGACTTTGAGACGCTTAAACTGGCGAATAGAAACTGGTATATACCTTTGGCACAAAATGACGAAATAGCCTCGAAAACACACTGAGTATGCTCACCAAAATTCGTGCGATTCTGAGACTGCAAACAGAGGAGTGTTGACGGCGCCCTAGATGAAGCGACGACCTGCTCTGATACCAATTGTTGGAGATAGACGTCTGCGGAAGCACGCAAACAACACAAGGAAGAAGAAGAAGCTTGGAGCACAAACACACAATACTGAATGTATTACTAGAGAATGTACAAAGATAAGTAGCCCATTAGGGCAATACGCGTATATACAAGCCGGGGGAAAAAAACCTCCTAAAGAGGGAAAAAAGTGCCCCGATGGTCCTAGTGTGTTCACACACATCACTACCTAAATATGTCAACAGATAACATTATTCATGATAGGGCTAAGTCTTCCAGCCAAGGAAGAACCAAATATTTTATATATGGAAGTTAGAAAAAAGATACACCTCTAGTTGTTCAAGTCATCCTTAGGTCCCTTTTTATGAACAAGTTTGAGTGCTCTAGTGTTAATAAAGGTAGAAAGGGTACCTTTTACTATGCATTCTTGTCGAATCAAGAGAATACTAGGCACAAAAAAACTATAAGCTCTTGAAAGACCTCCTTAGGGATACCATCAAAACACAGATATTTATAGGGTTTCAATTTACCAATGGTTTCTCTAACCTCACCGCCAAGCAAGGGTAGGTCCAGAATAGAGGCGGGGGTCTGAGGAATCATTTTTTTTCTGTTTAATGAAATAGTAGCCTTGGATCTCTCAAGCTCCTCTCTCCTCTTGGGAGGCATAGAGAAAACATTGGTAAAGAAGCTAACAACCTCTTGTAGATTCTCCTTGAGAGAAACAATATAACCACCTGAACTCTTCTTTAACATCGGAATAAAATCTCTAGCTTTCTTCTTTCTCAACAAGTCAAACATATGTTTATTAGGTTTATCAACTTCTTCTACCCAGAACTCTCTTGATGTGACAAGGGCAACACGAGCTGAGGCATAGTCTTTGTATCTCAATCTCTCCTCAAGATCAAAGACCTTATGACATCTATCAAGGTCAACATTATTGTTAACCCTAATATCCGCTATCTCTTTGAATATCACCATCCTTCTTCTATATCTAATCTTCTTCGCCTTAAGCTTATACATAGTAGAAAAGCTTTTGGGTGTCTTTGCTAGCCCTTTCCCAAGCCACAAAGGGGGATAGCCGAGAAGTACAATGACCACTAAAGGTAGCCTTAATTTTCTTCTACCTTTCATATGAGAAATTTTAACATGTCTATACAAGGCATATACATATAATATTTATATATAGATCTTCAGAAAAGGATAGGAAAATTACCAATCTCAGCTTGTGATTTGATAGGAAGTTAAAAAAAACACCATTTTTGACATGCAAAATGGCCCATGAAAAGAAAAATGGCCGTCAAATTTAGGCCCTAATGGTGCACCTCCCTATGGTGGAGAGACTTGGGGTCTACCCTTTACATAGTTGTAACTTCTTTTCATTAATACAAATTTTATCTCTCTTTTCTCAAGGGAATAAAAGAAAATTCCACTTTCAAAATTTTGCATGTCCAAAGATAGAAAACAATAAACAATGAGTGCAAAGCAAAGGTTTTTTTGGAAAGCAACAAAGATTAAATTGAATATAAGAAAGGATTTACAACTATGCAGGGAGGCAAACCCACACCTTTCACTAAAACACTCAGCTAAAGAGTGTGTAATACATCCTGAATCCCTTTACAGAGTACAGACTCACAAGAGTTAGCCTCCACCTATTAAACTTGTACTTACAAATAACATCTCAAAATCTGAAATCCTCAAGGGATTTAATACAAGTTAAACGTACTCTCTTAAGCTGAGAAACACATCCGTGGAACTCATCTTTTTGAGGATTCCCAAGGAATTTATTGTTCTTGTGGATCTAGATATTCGATAGAATTTGAGACCTCCATATATGCTAGAGTAGGGCGCCAATGCTCCTATTGGATCCCATCAAGATGTCTTTATATCCAAGGTTGTTGATGTTGACATTAAGATACATAGATTGACAAAGAACTTCTAGAATTTTTGAGCATGAGACAAATTAATGAACATGTGTGCAAGATCCACCTCTCTACTAGAGTAGTAAAAATTCCCTGCACTTACATTCAAATTCCTTGCTTTGGACAAATGTCATGATGAATGATAAACAAAAGAAGACTGGAATATTTATTAGCACTAGGAAAAGCCAAAATACTCCTAAGCTTGTACTTCCACTCGCAAGGGCACCACCAAATACTCCAAGACTTCTTCAACTTATCAACCAAGGTCTTGAAAGGGGAGTTCCTCTTCTTGAACCTCAAATACATATCCTTAGCCACATTTTAGTTCACTAAGGCTTTGAAACAAGAGCAAGAATCTAGTTTATTTATCAGTATCTTCCTTTGATCCAAGAGTGCCTCCAACCAAAAGTGTTCAGGAAATTAAGGAAGGATTGAGAAGTACCCTCTTCAACTTTAGTGATCACATCTGCAAACAAAAAGGGGTAGGAGACTTAGGGATGTCAATCCCTTTAATAGAACCTTGAGAAATGCAATCCACTAGCAATGGCAAGCAAGAAAGGGGCAAGAGGACACCCTTGTCTAATGGACCTCTGAACTCTAAAAGGGTTGGAGAAATCACCACTCATGGCCACTCTAGAGTGGGAATTCCCAAATAAGATGCTGAGAAACCTAATGAGCTTTCTCCCAGCTCATATGTCATATAGAGATTGGAGATTAAGATCCCAATCCATTGTATCAAAAGCTTTGTCAAAGTCAATCTAAAGAAACGAATTCATGATTAGACTCTTTGGCATACTCAATACCTTCCCAAATAGAGATGATGGGACGAAGAATAAATCTCCCCTTAATAAAACCATTTTTCTCTAGGAGAATGATCAAGCCCATGATATCACTAAGTCTCCAAGCTAGACTAGAGAAGAGTATTTTGTATAGAGAAGTCAAATAGGAGATAGGTATCCAGTTGTTGAGGTTATCCTTAGGTGCCATTTTAGGAATCAAATTAATAACTCCAGTGTTAAAAAAGGTAGGAAGACTATCCTTACTCATAAGCTCTTACCAAACCAAGAGAATGATGGGAACAAAAAAGCCATGAAGAACAATGAAAAATGCATTTGGAATACCATCAAAACCAGGGGATTTATTATTTGAGTTATACATTTGTGGGAGCATGCGAACAGCACAAGGAAGAAGAAGAAGCTTGGAGCACAACACACAATACTGATTGTATTACCACTAGAATGTGCAAAGATAAGTAGCCCGTTAGGGCAATAGACATATATACAAGCCGAGGGAAAAAAACCTCCTAAAGAGGGAAAAAGTGCCCTGACAATCCTAGAGTGTTCACACAGAGCACTACCTAAATATATCAACAAATCCCCGTTGGAGTGATGCAGTGAACAAGGAGCTGGCACTCATGTATAAGGAAGTGCCAAACTATGTGGAATCAATCCACAAAAGGAAGTAAGCCCAAAGCTTTGCTAAAAGCTTCAAACTTCACCCTAGACAGAGCCTTCCTAAAAAGGTCTGCAATGTTCTCCTATGTGGGCACATATCCTCTCCTTGAAATAATGATAATGCACCTCAATATGCTTACAGCAAGCATGGAACACAGGGTTCCTGACAACTATCAATGCACTCTGAGTGTTAATGAAGGTGGTGGTGGTAGAAGACTGACCAACACCCAAATCAACCATAAGGTGTCTGAGCCACACACACTCAACAATCATTGTGAAAGCTTCCCTATACTCAACCTCACAACTGGAAGTGGCCACAATAGGCTGCTTCTTGCTCAACCAAGATATGCATGAGCTACCAAGCATGAAGCAAAAACCACTATGAGTGTCATAGCAACTAGCCCAGTTAGAGTCAGAAAAAGCATGCAAATCTGGTGGTAGAGATCCCCCCTTGGGATAAAACAACCCAAGTAGTTGATACCACTCAAGTAACGACAGATGTGCTTAACCGCCTGCCAATGCTTGACACCTGGCCAATGTATAAACCTGCTCATCTGTGAGACAAGAAACTGAATATCCAGCTGCGTAATACATTAGTAAATCAAGCATCCAACAACCTGCTGATAGACCAAAACATTAAACGCATCTCCAATAACTCAATCATAAACCTGTCTCCATAGAAATGGCAGTAGGCTTACAATCTTCGAGGCTACAATTTTGCAATAGTGTGTCAATATATTTTGTTTGACACAAAGCCATTCCACCATCAACTTGCATAAACTAAATGCCCAAATAGTAATGCAAAGGCCTCAAATCAAACATCTCAAATGAGGCATGCAAATCAGCCTTAAAATGAGCAATATGCATGTCATCAGGACCAATCAGCAACATGTCATCAACATACACCACAATGATCAGGGGCACATCATTAGCACTCTTAACATATAAGGCGCTTTCAATTGGACTATTCTCAAAACCATGTGCAGTTAGATAGGCATTTATCTTTTCATACCAAGCGCATGGTGCTATTTTCAAACCATATAAAGCCTTTTTTTAACGTGCACACATAGTTTTCATGCCCTTTCTGCACAAAGACACGAGGCTGAAAACATACACTTCTTCATGCAAGTCACCATTCAAAAATGCAGTTTTAATGTCCAACTGATGTACATTCTGTTGAGAGTCCCATGCTCCACCCTTTTGTCCAAACCTAGATTCATTCTCATGCAAGCACATATATCCCACATGCAAGGGAATTCTCCCAAACTCCATATAAGCACGGCCTCCCTTCACTCCATATAAGTGATTCCACTCTAGGTCATTGCCAAGAGTGCACTTCCACTCCTCATGGAGTCACCATGCTCATAGAGCATCTCATGTAAGTCATTTCCATTTCTATTTTAATTCATTTATCATGTTTTGTTATCTTTGTTCCTTCCTCCTTAGCTTGTTAGATGTGTGAATGTGAGTAGAGTAGGAGTAGTCCATTTTCATTTCAACATGGTATCAGCACATATATTTATTTTTTCCTTTGAGTTTCTTGTTCTCATATTCTCTGTTAGCATAGATTTATTTCATCTTTATTGTCGTTATTTTAGAACCATTGTATTCTTAATCCCCCCCTCCCACCCTTCCATGTCGTTCTAATAAAGTGCTTAAAAATATAAAATATAGGTACCACGTGTAGATAACCTTCAAATTTGAAAGGCATGTTAGACTGTCAAAATACAACACTACTTCCCTTAGAATATTATTTTGTCCTTAAAAGAAAAAAAAAATGTGTTTTATGTGAAGTTACATGCTGGAAAATAGTCAAAATCACTATAGCTGCTTTTGAGCTTTGTTTGTTTGTTGCGACGACCTTTCTTTGTTTGTTATGAAGATCGTTTGCTTGTTTTTTTGTCTTTCTCACTTTTTCTTTTTTCACTTTGTGAAAAAAAAAAGTGAAAAAGAGAAGAAAGGGTACATGCCGCACAGAGAAGAAACCATTAAAAATCTCTCTCTGCAAGGCAAAGATAAATTGATACAGAGGAAACCATTAAATGTCTTTGTGCAGTACATGTTCCTTTTTTTTTGAGAGTATAAGACTCACACACCAATCTAGTAAGGTAGAGGCACTCATCATGAGAGACTTATGGACATGTCCAGCCAAGACTTGAACTCAAGGCTTCCTCCCACAGCTTCAAGGTGTCAGCCACTAGGCTACGCGATGGATTTTTCACTTTGCCCTCAATTATTGAACTACAGATTGTGCTTACCAATTGCGTGTGTTACTTGGCAGGCATACTCAATCCCATTTATAACAATTCTACAACCATGCATGGCAAATTTGTTGTATGCGGAATTTCTGAAGCTCATCGTGAGTCTCCAGGGACCTCCTAGGGACCCGACTCCTGAAGACAAGGTTCTCGATGTCGAGCTTAATGACATGGACACGGAAAACTTCACCCAAGCTCAGAATAAGCAAATAGTGGCCACTAATGTGGAAATGCACATGATGACCAGCCCCATCCAGTGGAGTAAAGACCTTAGTAAGAGCAAGAGGAAGGAGATTGCTAGAGTATCGAACTCTAATATTAAGCCTCTTAAAAACTTGAGGAGATGACTAAAAGTTGGTGAGTTTTAAGGCTGCTGCAAGTTCTTTTCTTTTTACCTTGTCTTGATTTCATGGATGCTCTCAAAATTACTTCTCTCAATATTAAGGGTCTTACTGACCCGATCCGTGGTAATTTTTTTAATAATTGGCTCAAAGATTCATCTGTTTGTCCTCACATCATATGGTTGCAGGAAGTTAATGCAGGGGCTTCAAGCTAGAATCCAATCTGAACATTGCCTCCCCAAGGCACAAGTGGTACTCGACTAGCCATGATAAAGGTAAGGGAGGTGCATCTATTGGCCTTCTGCAAGAACTTTCTCATATCATCAAAGAGGTGTTGGTTAGTGATTCTACCCAATGGGTTGCAATGTAAGTTTCCCCTCAACCTCACCATAGTTAGTGTATATGCGTCCAACAAGACTAATGACCGATGTGAGTGCTGGAATGAGCTTTCTTCTCTTAGTGGGGAGGTTGTTCTTGTTGGAGATTTCAATATGGTTCTTAACTCTAATGATAGGAGAGGTAATCCTAACAATGTTTCACAGGGAAGGGAAAAAACTTCTTGGTACAATATGACATCGTCTTTAAATTTGATTGACTGTTCGTTCTTGTCAGGTCATACTTGGTCCAAGAAAGATGTGGGCAACCCTCTTTCTGCTAGGTTGGATAGGTGGTACATGAGTGCCCTCAGATTTCATGACTTGTGGAACCACTCCGGTATTGCTGATAAATCCCTGACCATGTCTGATCACTGGCCACTCGTTGTTAATATGTACATGAATGCCCCATCCTATAAGGCTAGATGGACCCATGTTGATGCCTCCTTGCTTAAGATCCCTTGGATCAAAGCTGAAATTAAAAGTATTCTGTCCAAGTATTTCTACACCTCTATCTTAATCCTTTTTTGGCTTGGGAAAGGACGATCAAGGATATTCAGATGCTGCTTTTTAATAAAAAAAAAAAAATTAGAAGCATCAGATCTAACAGAAGGATGATGATAATAAGGAAGATAGAACAAGTTGAGCTTTCTGACTTGGACTCTTTTAATAAACATCAGAGAATTTATGACCTCTAGGAAAGGCTTAGGTTTGACGATTATCTTCTTGCTAGTGGTGCTCTTGCCTCCTCAAGAGAATTCTGGGCAAGGAAAGTAGATAAACCAAATAAACACATGTTTGAGCTTATGAAGAAGAAGAAAGCTAAGGATTTTGCCCTTACTTAAGAAAGATTCCGGGGATTATGCTTTATCCCAAAAAGATAACCTTCAAGTGGTTGTTGATTTCTTTACCAATGTTTTCTCTATGCCTCCCAATAGGGAGGAGGATATCCAGAGGGCTCGGGCCTTTATTGCTATGAAGAGAAAAAAAATGGTCTCTCAGGCCCTGACTTCCCTCTTGGACCTGCCCCTCTCTGCTGGTGAAGTTAGAGAAAGCATTTGTAAATTGAAGTCTGGAAAATCCCCTGGTTCTGATGATATTCCCAATGAGTTCTTCCAGGAATTGATTGATTTCATTGAGCCCATTATTCTCTTGGTGTGGCAAGAAGCCATTAGGAAGGGTAGTCTTTCTACCTTTATCAATTCTAGTGTGATTGAATTGATCCACAAAAAAGGGTCCAAGGATGACCTCAATAACTGGAGACCTATCTCCTGTCTGACTTCTCTTTAGAAAATTTTTGCTTCTACTCTTGCTAGAAGAATAAGCCCCATCATGGACAGCATCATTTTGCCTGAACAAAAAGGCTTTATAAAAGGCAGATTCATCTTGGATGCTATTATTTCTATATGGGAAGGGACTCAGTAAGCTAATGAGATCAAAGATGACTTCTTCCTCTTTAAAGTAGATTTTGACAAAGCCTATGACAGAATTGAATGGGACTTTATTCTTAAGTCCTTACAAGATGTTTGATTTGGGAAAAGGTTTATTAAGTTCACAAGTATCCTTCTTGGAAATGCTAACTCCAGAATAGCTGTGAATGGGCATCTTTCTGAGTCCTTTAAACTTTGTAGATCCATCAGGCAAGGCGGCCCCCTTGCCCCCCTCCTCTTTGCTATCACAAGTGATTCTTTAGGGTCGTTGGTTAGGGACTCTTATGAACAAGGCCTCATCAAAGGTTTGGTAATTCGTGGGTCCCCCAATCAGCTTGGTCTTCAGATGTTTGCAGATGACACCAATATGCTTAGTAGTGCTGATTCCCTGTCTGTCGATAATTTTCTCATGTGTTTGGATATGTTTTGTAAGGCGAGTGGGTCTGTTATCAATCATCTTAAAACCGGTTTTTTTTCTTCTAATGATTTTATTCCTGGCTCTGTTTCAGAAAAAAGGTGTGAGATTATTAAAAGAGGAACTATTTTTAGATTATTAGGGATCCCGATGGGCTTTAATATTTACTTAGAGCAGAGATGGTCTTGGGTCCTTGAAAAATTCAAAAGGAAAGTTTTCCATTGGATGGGCCTGCAGCAATCTCTCTCTCAAAGAGTTTTCATTTTGAAGCATTACATACTACCTTCTCTCACCTACTATTTTTCTTATTAGCAGCCAACTAAAAAGAATTTGGCCCAGGCTGTCTCCCTGGCCAAAAGGTTTCTATGGGGAGGGACTCCAAGTTCAAAAAAATTCCTAAGGTCGCTTGGGACACTTGTTGCATGAAGAAAGATGAAGGGGGGCTTGGACTCAAATGCCCCTCCAAAATGGCCACCCAAATGGCTGGAAAGTGGATTGTTCGGGCCACTGCTTATAAAAACTTCTGGGCTTCATTGATCAACAGAAACATTAAAGAATTCCACATTAAGGACCATAAAAGATGGAAGGCTACGAGTCTTTGGGAAGTAGTTGTTTCTCCTGTCCCCTTTGTGCCTAAAGGCAGTTATCTGGTCTGTTTGTTCTGGAAGGCTTGGATGAAGATTAAGATTAACTACTCACTATCTAAACATTTTGCTACTAATTTATGGTGCATTTTGCAGGACTCTCCTTGGTGTGGATGCAACTCTCCTTGTTCCTTTACTATACAAAACAATAAGTGTAGGAAAGCTGGTTTTACTAACTGGTCCTCCTTTTACACGGACAACCTCATCATGAACCATAATGAAATCCTGGACCTTGAAGGACTTTCTGCTACCTATAAAAATATCCTTATTGAGAAAAGAAAGGTCTCTCACTTTGAAAGAGGCTCTTCTTAGAGTCAGTCACTATCTGGAAGTTGGGATTTGGCAGTTGCTACGTACCCAGATCTTATGGTTTATCTGGAAGGAAAGGAATGAGAGATTGTTCTCTTGTACCCGCAAGAACATTTATGTCATGTGTAACATTAAGCTCCAAAATATCTCTAAGCTTTGCAAGACCTTAATGAAAGAGGCCCCTTGTTGTAATGACCAATTGTCTAACATCTAGACTAAGTTTCGTAATAGTCTTTAGAAAGACAAAGTCCTTGCTCAGGGGCTTGATATGCTGACCGTAAGTTGCTCCCTCAGGACTGTGGGAGCTCCCCTTCTTGGGCTGTATTTTCTTGTATTTAATTTACTATTTTCCTTGTTCTTAAAAAAAAAAAAAGATAGAGATTGAGAGAGAAGTATGCGCTATTTTCTCACTCGTCCATTATTGAGGGCCCTTAAACTCCCCTTGGCAGGCTGGCAGAGTACAGTTGTATGCCCTCCTTCTACACCTCTTTTCGTTGGTATGGCGAATTGGCAATGCAAGTTGGGTTACTCTCTCTCTCTCACACACACACACAGCATTATTCTCTCTTATCTACGATCTCCCCTCTCTGCAAACATCAAGCCAGCCCCGAATCATCTCCCTTTATCTCAATTTCTATCGTCTCTGTGTGTGTTTGCGCAGGCAATCTTTCTTCGATCTGTTCTAAATCTCTCCGTAGCCGATCTTTCACTCTGTATAAAAATCAATCTCTCTCTTTCTCTCTCTCTCTCCATCTCGATTTGGATCTCTGTATAAAAATCTCTCTCTCTCTCTCTATAAAAATCTCTGTATAAATCTCTCTCTCTCTCACATGTCACACACACCGAGTCTCTCTCTCTGTCGATTTTTTTTTTTTTTTTTTTTAATGGAGGTTCGGCTGAGGCCTACTCCCCCGGACTTTAACTTTGAAATTACAACTGTACAAGGAAGGGCATAGTACCCATGGGACCCCCCTTATCCCACAAGAACAGGGGTTTACAACTGGGTTAAACGGCGGTCACAACTACCGCGGGGATGGTCAAACGGTGGCCAACAGCCACATACATCAGTTCCTGGAATTTATATGTCCCTACATGTTGCTGCCAGGGGTTGAACCCTCACCCCCGCCTCAAAAGGGTACACCCTAACAGGAGTCTTTGGCAAAAGGGTGTCTTCTGAAAAGTGGACCTGCTTTAGCGCTGCATCCTTCGACGGAAACAGAGAGAATTCACGTGATTTAGTAAGCAAAGTCTCTTTCAAGGGATACATGCCATGGGGATTGAGAATGAAGCTCAATTTATTATCATATAAGTATGGAAAGAGAAGCTGAATTTATAGAAGTTAAAAAATTTCGTGAGGACGGAAGAACAACAGTTTTAACGAAAAGTCGATTGTAAAAATCTGTGATGTAATCCTCCTTGTCTGCCGTGTCCTCCGTGCATCGGACTTCCTTTTTTTTTTGTTGAATAAGCAAAAGCCTATGGATTACAAAGACATGGCGATGGCTAGCCTTTTATTGGAGTACAAAGAGGAGATTAAATTTCTCCGAACTGTGAACTTGTTGTTGTCAGCCATCAACCCAAAAAAGTCTACATTTTACTTTCTTGTCCTTAGTTTCTTGGATTTTCTTGGATTTCAGTGGTGCACATGGACTAAATTTCTTAGTTTCTTGGATTTCAGTGGTGCACATGGACTAAATTTCACGGCCAAGGCAAAATGCCATATGGCAACGATTTTCTTTTTTTTGAGCAAGAACAAAAAGAGAGTAAATTAATGAGGTATGCTGATACAGTACAAGGGCAGGTGTGCTGATAAAGTACAAGAACAAAAAGAGAGTAAATTAATGAGGTATGCTGATACAAGGGCAGATGCCCCCCCCCCGGAAAAAAGAGGGGAAAAATTACATCAAAACAAAAAATGGACAAGGTTCATTCTAGTAGCTCAATACATTGATAGCATTTTTTCTCTCCATCTAGTATAACCAAATTCGTGTACAACTCCAAGAGGGTTGGAGTTATCAATAGGAGCATCCTTAATGGAATCATTATACATTTTCAAGATTCTTTTGATTCCTATATTAGAAGAGTAAAAAAACCCTTGGGAATGTTACAGAAACGTTTATGATTCCTGCTCTTCCATAAGTACCAAAGGATATGACCTCTCAATATCTTCCATAACGCAACATCCAACTTGTTACATTCTCCAATCAAAAAATTTCTATAAGACCACCCTCTTCTTTCCTCATACAACATATGTTCCAAGATACTTTAGGGATCTTGTTATTATTATGGTTGCCACCCCAAAGAAACCTCCTAGCAAGAGGAATAGCTTGAGGAATAGCTTGAGAGACCTATTTTTTGCTAGGCATCCAACAAGCCAAAAAATAGGTTAGAGAAGGAAGAATGAACTGATTCAAAACAAAAGACTCTACGAGAAAGGTTAGGTTGAAGATTCATCCGCTTAAACACCTTAACCCGCAATTTATCAATTACCTAATTCTACCTCTCTTCAAAAGAAACATTGAAGCCCATGGCTATGCCCAGAAGTCTAAAGACCACACCTTCCTTGATGATATCACATTCATTATCCTTTACACTATCTGGAATAAAACCATAAGTAGCAAAAAAAACTAGTCTTTCTATGATTAACAATATAATCACTTGTAGTACAAAATAAGTTTGAGCAATAAAGAAAATTATCAGAAGAATGAAAGT